>CAOLHI010001254.1:0-411314 GCA_948474755.1 Ctenosaura bakeri
ACTTCCCCAGCATCACTCAGTGGTTGAGCAGGACTTTGAATCCTAGTCTCCCAAAGTCTTAGACCAACACTCAGACTGCTGCAGCACCCTGATTTTCAGCTATATTATCTCATCAGTATACTGACTATATTGTCAAGGTGCGAGGTATGCGCCTCAGAGCATGTGCAGAGTGCAGAAAGTAGGAAGCAATGCCAAACCACTGCCAGCTGCTCCAGATGGGAAAATAAGCCACACAGACTTATTGTGTTAAGGCTAAGTGCTGTTTATTCAAACAGAGCACAAGATAAGCCGCAGGGCTTCAGGTAGCATGCCCAGAAGTAAAACAACAGGTGCAAAAACAGCATGGAAGACAGACAAAGAGTATGGCCAGAGGCAGGTCCAAAATGTGGCCAAAGGCAGTACCAGATGTGGCCTGAGACAGTTTACAGAGCAAATCCTAAGCCTTTTAAGGGCTTAACCACACCCAGGTATACATGGGGTGATCTAATATACCACAGCATACATTCTCCTCATGCTGGATGCCTTCTCCTGAGGCGGGACCTTCTGAGGCCAGCTAGCCATAATAAACCTTGTGGCTGCACTGCCAAAGTCAAATCACCTCATCTTTTCATCCACCTGAAAAACCTTCTTGGACACACCACACTCACATTCTGAATATTCTGACATATATTGGTAACTAAACACATTTTGGCTTCAGAGTTATAACTATAGCCAATTATTTTGAGAAAGCAGTATTCTGTACTTGTGGCTGCAGACAAAATGGTGGCCTTGGCATATGTGTCAAACAAACCAGAGAGATTTCCATTTATAACATGTTCTGCTTAATGGCTCTCCGTTCATGGACCTTTCTCCTCTCTATGTGGTGCCCCTTCTTTTCTTTCTTTCGATCTTCAACTGAAATCTATTTCTTTGAGTCTTCAGCTTAGTATTTTATTTATGCATTTACCATGTGCATTTTGCTCCCTCCTTTGTTCCAGTGAGCGCAAGGCACTACATGACTCTCTTCCTGCCCACTTACAAGCCATCCAACATTTCACAGATGAAACCCAGGTCACATTGGACCCAGCAAGACGGTTGCTTCTGGGAGACCTTCTGCTCCCTAGTTGTTCAGGAAATAAGAAAGGCTACATCACAACCGAGTAGTGATTCCTCACTCCTCCATGGGGACAAGCTATGTTGTCAGTAGTTTCCACAGCCAGCAGTGATTTAGCATAGGATCTCTAGGGCATATCCTCCAAAATTTCACATATGAAAACTGGGACGCATGTAGCCAAGAAGGATTGGATTGGCTGCAGCACTTTACTTTTGTCTGAGCCTACAGGGAAGGGCAAGATTTCATCTCCTTCTCCACATGCCAAGAAACATGAGAGTGCCATCTAGATAACAAAAATTATAAATGAGGAAGAATGCACAAGCTAGGAGAGGCTACATATGTTTGTTTTTGCCTGAGCCTATTGGAAGGGCCCCTCTCCTCTCCGCACTGCTGAGTCAATGCCGGGCAAAGTACTTTTATCTTTTGAATTCAATTTTCAGCAACTGATGGCAGCTGAGGACAAAGGGGGAAGCAGAGGGAAGGAGACATAGGTACATTTTAAAAGGGGCTGAAAAATGAGATGATAGTGGCTTTCAGGGCTTTCCCTGCCATATTGAGACAATTGGAGAATATGTACTATCACTTCCCAATAATCCTGTCAGGTAAGTTAGGCTGAGAATGAGTCACAAAGTGTGTCTATTAGTTGCAGGGTTCCCCCCCTCCCAGTGAGTTCAAGGCTGTATTTGTGGCTCTTTTCTCCCACGTTATCTTCACAACACTCCTGACTGACAACAACTTTCTCTATGAGCATCCAATGAGTTTTATGCTTCAGCGCAGACTACATCCTGGATCTCCCAAGTCCAGCACTCTAGTCTCTACATAACGTGGGCTCTTGGTTTCCATTCCCAACTGAACTGAGAACTAAAGAGCTTTCACTGCCCTTTCCAATGGTTTTCCACGGTTTGGTCTTGCCTCTGCTGCTATCCAGCCCTTGTGTTTAACTGCCCTGCCTTACTGGGACATTGAAATTTGATTGTAATCTTTTCTAGGCAGAATAGTGTTACTTTTTTTGTGTTTTCTTGTAAGGTCCCACCCATTGTCACACGAACTGAAAATTAAGTTGGGTCCACAATGAAATGTTGCATTGCAGCACGCTCCTTTTCAAGATATCCCATTCCTCTCCATCACAGTAAGTCAGCATTCATCTTCAGTCCTCTGTGGGCTGTTTTGGGTCTGCCAGGCTCTTCTGTTTTATAAAATACTCTTTGTATTTCTGAAAACCTTGAAATCCTCCTGACCCAAATGATAACTCCTTCTTGTGGATTTGTTGCTATTACCTGCTGCGAAATCAACTTTGATTTGTGGTGAACTTATGAATAAGAGAAGTCCAAGAGCCCTGGTCATCAGTGGCCCTGCCGAGTCTTGCAAACTCAGGCCTGTGGCTTCCTTGATCAAGTCAATCCACCTGTAATGCAGTCTCCTTCTTTTCTTATTACCTTCTTCTTTTACCTAGTATTATTACCTTTTCCAATGCATCACATTGTTCCATGATATGTCCAAAGTATGACAGCCTCAGTTTTGTTATTTTTGCTGCTAATGAGAGTTCAGCCTTGATTTACTCTAAGACCCCTTCAATTTTCTTTTTATTCATAGAACTCTTATCCAGCACAATGTTTCAAATCAGTTGTATCTTCTTCCTGTCAACTTTCTTCGCTGTCTAACTTTCACACTCATACATAGAAATTGGCCTGGATGATTCTGATTTTGGTACTTAATGCTATATCATAACAAGATCTTATTTTAGTTTCATCATGGCTGTCCTTCCAAGTCTGAGGGCCTTTCTGCACTGCAATGTTATAGTGCTATTATTCCACCTTCAACATCCTGTGGAATTCTGGGCTTTGAAGTTTACTGAGGCCAAAGAGCTCTCTGGCTGAGAATTCTAAATGCCCCTCCCTAACCTGCAAACCCCAGAATTCCATTGGATGTTGAAGGTGGAATAATAGCACTATAACAGTGCAGCGTGGAAAGGCCCTAAGTCTTTTGATTTCTTGACTACAGTCTCCATTTTGATTAATGACTGAGTCAATATACAGAAAAATATTGAATTAATTAAATATCTTCATTACCCACTTTAAGTTTATGCATATTATCTGTAGTAATTGTTTTTGCCTTCTTGATAATTAGTGGTAACTTGCAGATAATGTCATTATAAAGGCCAACACTCAGTGAATTCACTTTCCTTCATCATGATGACAGAGGAGGAAGATAGAGAGGAAGGATAGTTTAGAAATTTATCATAAGTTCAGCCATATGACTTTGATGATATCCAAAGTCGGTATTGCCTGATTAAGAGGTCTTGGCCAAAATTTGGTGCATATTTTGTTTTTCCTAAGGAAGATATTCTTAAGTTGGGGGATTTTTTTTTCTTATGGATCATATCATGATTTTAATATCAAGTCAGCTTCCCAGCCACTACTTTCCTCAGCCCTGCTTTTTTGTACCATCTTGAATAATGAAGAGATCAGGAGATCTCAAGGAATTTGCCACAAGAAAGGGACATGATATCACCCAGTAAGTAACGCACTCAGGAACGAACGAACACACAGATTTCCATGCGTAAGTTAGTGTTGCCCAAAAGATAACAGTGTGACATAGGCAGAGGAGATGATACAGCCAGTGGTATCAACATTTGGGCAAAATGTTTGCATGAATGGATTGCATGTACTTGGCAGTGCCATCCTAGGACCAAAGATCCTCAGAAGAGTCCTGCTGGGTCAAACTGACAGTCCATCTCACCCAGGCCATTTCCGCATTACACTCTTACAGTGCTATTATTCTACTTTCAACATCTTATGGAATCCTGGGGTTTCCAGTTTAGGGAGGAGCATTTAGAATTCTCAGCCAGAGAGCTCTTAGGCCTCAGTAAACTACAAACTCCAGAATTCCACAGGATGTTGAAAGTGAAATAATGACACCATAACGGTCCAGTGTGGAAATGGTCCCAGTATCCTCCTTCTCACAGTGGTCAACCAGGGCATGGTAAAATTACATTTTGGTTTACAGTTCCCAGAATCCCTGTCTGCATGGACCATTGGCCGTACTGGCTGGGCGATTCTGCAAACTGTACCCTACGAAAGAAACTTTTGTAACTTCTTGGACCAATTAACCACATGCTTCCATGACACACTCCTCAAAAGTGCATTCTCCCCCTGCCCTACAGAAATCTATTGCTTTTAGGCATAGCTGTTCCATTTCACCCTTGTAACCAATAGCCACCAGTAGCCCTCTTCTCTGAAATTTTATGCCTAATTCACAAGGAGTGCCAGGAGCTGTCACTCCACCATGTGGCAGTACAGAGCTGGGCTCACCATTGTCTTTTCCTTCCAAGATGGAGTAGGTTGCACCCTACTCACTGGCTACTTTTTTTTTTTTTAAAAAAAATCAAACTCTAGTGTTTTTTCAGCAGCTCTCTCCCTCCCTCCATCCCTCCCTCCCCCCTCCCCGCATCTCTTTTATATTTACTGACTTATGAAGTAGTACTTGAGTGCCTATATGGCTTGTACTAGGAATGTGTAATAAGCCACTCAGTCCAAGGGAAAGAGGACGGGGCAGCAGCCAGCAAATGGAACTCAAGAGATCCCTGACATTCTCCCTTGCAGTATGTGTGTGTGATGTGGAATTGAAGTGAAGAGGGGATAGACAAGCACTCCTTTCTTTCCAGTACGTTTCTTGGCTCCTGCTCCCCCCCTTCTGCCTCTACATTGTTAAGGCAAAAGGGAAGACAGAGGGGAAGAAAGAGCAGCCAAAAGCCCAGTGATGTGCTGGCTCTGAATCTCAGTACAAATCTGAGAAAAAATTTCCCCTATCCATTCTACAATGGCTCTCAATAAAAATGCTCTTTTCTTCTTCTCCATCCCCTCAGCCCACCCCAGGCTCAGAGAGAACTGAACACTAATTCACCACCATTAGGACTAGAACATTGATTTCAACAGTATTGATGCTGCTTCTCTTCAACTGTTCCACCCATCTAGGTCTGAGGAAAATAGAAGTATGACAAAATCCAGAAGGCCTGAAGTTAGGTCCCAGTCATACTACACAATTATAATGCTATAATTCCACTTTAACTGCCATGGTTTCATCCTATGGAATTGTAGGATGGGCATTTTAGGAAGGAGGATTTAGCATTCTCAGCCAGATTGCCCCAGTACATCACTGAACTACAAACCACAGGATTCCACAAGATGGAACCATGGCAGTTGAGGTGGAATCATGGTGCTATAATTGGATAGTGTGAATGAGCCCTTAGAGTAAAGATGGGGAATATGTGGCTCTCCAGATGTTGTTGGACTACAGGCCTTTGTCATCTGCAGATTAGCTGAACTTGCTGGGGCTGATGTTAGTTGTAGCTCTAAGAACATCTGGAGCGCTGTTTGCTTCTCCAGTCCTGGGATAGAAATGGAATCTGGTAAGTCAGGGAGGAGTCAAGCCTAATCACAAAAGCCATGAAAGCTCGTTCATCTAAAAGTGGTGTCCTCCATTTACTCACTTTTCACAATCTTTGCACTTGACTTGTTCTATTCCAATTTTCTGTGGTGTCCTCTGTGGTGACTATCCAGGGAGAAAGCTGTTCCATTTAATAAGTATTAAATTATACTAATTATTATTAAATAAATAATAATCAGTTGAGAGGGGTTGAGAGAATAGAATGTTAGGAGTGAGTTGAGATGAGTGGAATGTCTGAGGGGATTTGAATAAGACGAGTGCATGAGTGTTGAACTAGAATCTTGGAGACTGCTCGGCTATGGAAACCCAGTGGGTGATCTTGGGCATGTCACACACTCTCACACCCTCAAAAACCATGTGGTAGGTTTGCCTTAAGGTTTCCATAAATTAGAAATGACTTGAAGATCTTTGATGTAAAGGGCATTATAAATAAAAGTTGTTGTTGTTGTTGTTGTTGTTGTTATGACATACGACAACAATAAGCATGGCTATTGGTGAGGAGGAATGAAGAAAGTCATCTGTCAGGGTTAAAGTGAATAGTCTGTAAGGTTTGGTTAGTGGATAGGAGAGTTAGAGAGGGTCTGAGTTCCCTAGGAGATAAGAGTGAGAGAATATGAGAGATATATTCTATATGCATTAAATAATTAACCTGTTATGTGCAAATTCTGTATTATACACTTTTGGCCTCTAGGTACGCTAGATATTAGAAAGCTTGTGCTCAGACATAGCGTGTGTGCTGGCAGCAGCTAATAAAGAGGGGTAGTGTCCAATGTGGATAGCAGACAAATAATATCTCACACAGGAACCAAGAGGGCATCTAGGTGGTCCCCAAAGTTGATGGCCATGGTAGTGGGACAAGAGGATGCCCTTACATAAGTGGCAGAGGTGAGGATAAGGGAAAGGGTTCATTTTTGGTGACAGTGGGTAAGGTTAGCCAAAGTCTTCACATTAGTGGCAGCAGAGGTACAACCAGAACCTCACGTCCTCCTTTGTCTTTTTGGTTTCCAGAACCTGATATGTTTGATACCTTGGAGATTTGCCCAAGACAATGAACATGCCTGTTGCATCTCCTTTATTAGCATGAGTATGCTAATAAAGGAGAGTACATATGAGTGTGTATGCATAGGTAGGCATGTATCTGCTCTAGCTCCAGCCCATGAAAGCAAGACACCTGAAACTTGGCATGTGTACTAAGCTGACCCCCAGGATGTGTATATCAGGATTATTTAGGTTTTAAGTAAACTTATTAAAAATTTTAGTTAATGTAAAGCTGTTTGTAGCCTGAAGTAACATCTGCAGCCAAACATGGCAGACTTCCCAAGCAAGCTGCATTTCATTTTTCCTATTGTTTTTTTCCTAGAGGGTGTTACCCTGATTTCTGGGGTCCTGTGAGGGACACCTAAGCACGCTCCAAATTACAAAGCTGGGAATTAGTCAAAAGAGCACAAGCTAGCAATATGAGAGGCAGGGCAACGGAGTGAGATCTTTTACCCAATGTCTACGGGGTCAGGCCGAGTCAAGGAGCAAACAGAAGTAAAATAATAATTGTTGTTTTTATTAAAATACAGCCAAACAAGTGTATGCAACACACTCACACAGAGAACTATAGAAGTAAAGGTGGAGTTGGATAGAGAGATTTTGAGAGGAGGTTTTGGTATGGGAAATACTACACCTGTCCTGAAGCCTGGGTAGCCAGAAGAAGTTCATGGAAATGGAGTTTCTCAGCATGTGGAGCTGAGGGGAAGGCTCACCGAACAGAGCGACAGCAAGGCAGGATGGAAGCCAAGAGCAATCCGAGCAATCCAAAGAAGTGCTCAAAGTCAGGGGTTCTTATAGGGGAAAATGTGGCCATAGGCTAGTCCATTCTTGGGGACAACAATGAGTTTCGGGCTGGAGACAAAGCCTCCGAAAGGCCAGTATTTTACATGATTGAGTTAAGACCGAATTGTCAATAGAGTAGCCAGTATGCAAACACGGAGTGCTTGACAGTTGAGTATTCGGCTAGTCAAGCTGCCTGCTCGGGGCAGGGAGTTCTTTGTAAGTAGCATGCATACATAATGTGGTACTTGCCTTGAGGTCTCCTGAAGCAGCGGTTTGGCTATTTCTGGCCTGCCTGTATTTGTTTGGAATATTACAGTGATTAGCAGCCGTGCCTGTATGCGAGCTTTTCCGGGGGCCTCGCAAGCACATGGGGGAAAAGGGGGTATAGTAGGCCAAATTATTGATATCAAATGATATCTAATATCCCACAAGTCCGGGTAGAAACTGCGGTAACAAGGGCATCTATGTCACTCCAGTGGGCCAGAAGTCAAGTAGTCAAAACAACATGCCAAGCGTGGCTGCTTCTTTAATCTGCTGGATTCCCAAACTCATCAAAAAGTTAATGAAGTCCCACTGCCTGTGGGAGGCAGGGGAATACTCAATGGGGAAGCCTTAGTGAACACCAGAGAGCAACTATGGTATAGTAGTTTGAGTGTTGAACTATGGCCTTGGAGGCCAGGGTTCGATTCCTTGCTCAGCCATGGAAACCCATTAGGACTAAGTGACCTTGGGCATGTCATACTCAGCCCCAGAAAACTCTGTGATAGGCTTGCAGTTCACCTTAGGGTTGCCATAAGTCAGAAATGGCTTGAAGGCATACAACAACAGCAGCAACAACAAGCACCAGGTGGAAGGAAAGAAAGATCAAGGAGCATGAAAAAGTATAAAATGGGAGAAGAGAAATTACAGAAGGAGAGAAAAAGAACAGTAATGTGTGGGAGGGATATATCATGTGGATGAAGTATGCAAAGACATAGCCATCTTAGTCTGGATCAGTATGCAATGGCATATCTTGTAGCACCTGAGAGAAAGAGTTTATAGCTTTCATAGACTTCGGCCATTTCCGCACTACATCCTTATAGAGTGATTATTCCACTTGCAACATCCTATGGAATCTTGAGGTTTGCAGTTTAGGAAGGGGCCAGCTGGCCCCTCCCTAAACTGCAAAGCCCAGGATTCCATAGGATCTCAGACCCTGGGATTTCAGAGCCAAAACTAGAGATCTAGAAGATGCCATTAAGCATGATAGCATCAACCCACAGCTTTACAAAATACCATTCCAATAAAAAAAGACTGAGGCCCTTTTTGCACCTTACCTGGTGCCACTGGCATCATGTGGGGATTGTGCAAAAAGCCTTGTCTGGGAGGCACTCACGTCCTCTCTGCTTCCCCTCCATACCAGCTCCATGCTGGCCGGAAGGAAGCATGAGCGCCCCGCCCCCCTCCTTCCACAGGGCAGCCAGGCACTTTCCCAGGCTGCGCTGGGGGAGGAAGCACGATGGCTGTGCATCTGGAGCCTCCACATGCAAGGTAAGTGTGTGTGAGGCATGGGAGGGATGTGTGATCGTGCTTCATTTTTGGCAACAAGCCAAAAATGACATAATGCACGATTGCCCTCTAATGGCCTCAGGAGCGTTGCATGATTGCGAGGACATCATGTGGAATGGACCTTGCAATTGTGTGATGCTCCTGAGGCCATTTCGCAGCAGGACTGGCATGCAAAAAGGGCCAGAGTCTAAGTAATGCAGGCTATGTTGTTGTGTGACTTGAAGTTGTTTGTGACTCATGGTAACCTTAAGGCAAATCTAACACAGGGGTTTCTTGGCAAGATTTGTTCAGAGGGGGCTTGCTATCACCTTTCTCTGAGGCTGAGAGAGTGTGACTTGTCCAAGGTCATCCAAAGTGTTTCCATGACCAAGAAGAGATTTGAACCCTGGTCTCCAGAGTTGTAGTCCAGCCTTCCTACTGCTACACCATGCTGGCTCCTGAGGAAAACATAGATGCATACAATTTTCAAGGGAGTGCTCTCACCCTGAGATTCCTCCCCATGCTCTCTGGACCAGAGAAGGGGCCCTGAGACCTGCCAACTCTAGTGTGAGGAGAGTGAAAGACTGTCAGAGTGTGTCTGCTGGGGAAGAAAGTAATCTAGCTGAATTAGAGGGAGAAATCACTGGGCTGACAAAAAACCAAGAGGTTTCTAAAGTGTGTGAAGCTGTATAATATAACTACAATGACTACTATTAACAACAGCAACAAAAGCAATCACAACCACTCTCTTTAGATTAGGCCTAGACAAAATGTTACCCTGCGGTTACACGCAGATGTTTTGGCTGCCCCTCATCTACCCTGAGTTCTTCAGATAACCCTCTCTCTCTCTCTTTTTTTTTTACAAAGAGAACAAATGAACAGATAAATGGCCTCTTTAGCAAGCATGCAAGATTAGGGAGTCACTTTTAAACCAGGGCTCTCTCTCTCTTTCTCTCTCTCTCTCTTTGACACATGAGCACATCATTTAACTTCGAAAAACACCTGTTTTTCAAAAGAAGCAGCAGTTTGGTTTGTCTATTTGTGAATTTGTTTTTCTATGGGTTATTTATTCATTCATTCATTCATTCATTCATTCATTCATTCATTCATTCATTCCCAGTCTGGAGGAGTCCAGAGGCAGCAAATTTGCCCCCCAAACCCATTAAACTCATCGATTTCTGATTTATATGAAGTCATTTCTGAGTTTGGTAGCTGTTAAAAATGAGTAGCCTCCCTTCTACTCTGGACAGTAAGGATGGACCTCAGGTCATAATCATTTGCAAACAAAGTTGACAAAAATAATTGGCATGAAATATGGTCTGAAGGCACCTGGGACAGAAAATCTGAAAGGAAAAAAAAATGGAGCTTTGGTGGTATAATCTGGCTGCCAGAAGGGCAAGAATTTATATCCCTCTGTGACAAATTTATCCCAGCATTACTGTTCATCTCATTGTTTTTTGCACCTGTTCCAACAATAAAGCTTTTCCAGTCCAAACTCCCACTGATGCTATTGACTCTCAGGATCTAAGCCAACAGAAGCACCGTTAGCCAAACACAATTTAGCAGGCTTGATACTGTAATAAGTGGAAGCAATTCGACAGGCTGCATCACACAAGGCACAACTTCTGATACTTGTAATAACAGTTCCTTTTGACCTTAAAAAGTACACAACAAACTTTTAACAGACAGATTAGAGATATGAGAGCCTTCTGCAATTTAATGAGTGAAATTGTCTTACACATTTTAATTAGTGTCTGATCTACAGAGGGCTTTGATATCGAAACAAAGGAAATGTAGTCATATATTCCAACTGTCCCAGTTTGGCAGGAACAATTTTAATTAACCTCTTGTCATTCCACTTTTTCACCTGCTTATAAAATGTCCCAGTTTTTCTCTTCTCCTTGCTCTTTCAACCTTTGCCCTCAGCATACTCTAGCTGCTGCAAACTGAGTTCAAAGTGCAAAAGCAGTTTGCACTCCCTCCATCAGCAATGCAGAGAGGAGAGGGGAGAAAAGGGAAGAATCTTGTCCTTCAGAGTAGACTCATGCCATTTCCACAGTAGCCTGTTGTAGTGCTATTATTCCACTTTTAACATCCTATGGAATTCTGGGGTTTCCAGTTTAGGGAAGGGCCTCAAAGGAAACAAACTACTGCAGCCTCTCCTAGATGTAATCTCAGAGCCATTGTTGATCATCCTGGAGATTTCTTGGAGAACAGAAGACATCACAGCAAACTGAAAGAGGGCAAATGTTGACCCCATCTTCAAAAGGCAGCAGGGTGTGTGTGTATGTGGCCATGAAGAATAGTAGAAAGCCTGGAAACTGTGCCCTATGAGGAGTGGGTTAGGGAACTGGGTATGTTGGAGAAGAGAAGGTTAAGATGAAACATGGTAGCTACATTTAAATATTTGATGGGTCATCTGGAAGAAGCCTGTTTTCTGCTGCTCCAGGGACTAGGACACGGAGCAATGGCTTCAAACTTCAGGGAAAGAGATTCCATGTAAACATTAGGAAAAACTTCTAGATGGTAAGAGCAGTTTGACAGTGGGATATGCTGCTGCCTCGGAGTGTGGTACAGCCTCCTTCTTTGGAGGTTTTTAAACAGAGGCTGGATGGCCATCTGTCAGGAATGCTTTAATGGTGTATTCCTTTATGGCAGGATAGAATTGGACTCAATGGCTCTTATGGTCTCTTCCAGCAATGTGATCCTATGATTCTATGAACTACTGACTAGTCAGCTTGACATCAATACCAGGGAAGTTTCTGGAACACTTAATTAAACAACTGGTCTGTGAGCTCTTAGAAAAGAAGCTGTGATTATTAAGATGTAGGTTTCTCATACCAGACTTAGACCTTTTTGATAGAGTTACAACTTGACCGATCATGGGAGTGCTGCGGATTTAGTTTATTTTGATTTCACTAAGGCTTTTGACAATATGTGTGGATTTATAAATGCTTGACAGACTGAACCCAAGCAGTGCTTGCAAATGGTTGTTTTTCATCCTGGAAATCAATAGTAAGGCCATTTCCACACTAGAGTGTTATAGTGCTATTATTCCACTTTCAACATCCTCCCTAAACTGCAATCCCCAGGATTCCATAGGATGTTGAAAGTGGAATAATAGCACTGTAACACTCTAGTGTGGAAATGGCTGGGTTGTCCTGGGCTCAGTGTGTAGGGCATACTTATCAAAATTGCAGAAGACACCATATCAGGAGATGTAGCTAAACCTTAGAGGACAGGATCACAATTCAAACTGGATTTGGTAGATTGGAGAATTGGTCCAAAACTAACAAAATTAATTTCAGCAGAGATAAAAGTAAGGTACTACATTTTAGCAGGGGAAAAAAGCACATATATAGGATGAGAGACACCAGGCTTGACAACAGCGCATGTGGAAAGGATTTGGGATGTTACAAAATGAATAGCTAAACATGAGTCAACAGTGTGTGGCAATGGCTGCATCAACAAAAGTATAGTGTCTAGACTGAGAGTGCTGCTCTATTCTACTTTAGTCACACCTCACCTGGAATACTGTGTCAAATCCTTGGCACCACAGTTCAAGAAGGACACTGAGAAGCAGAACATGTCTATAGGAAGGTGACCACAATGATCAAAGTTCTGGAAACCAAGGCCATTTCCACACTACACTGTTACAATGTAAATTGCAAAGCCCAGGGTTCCATAGCACGTTGAAAGTTGAATAATAGCACTATAACACTGTAGTGCAGAAGTGGCCAGCATGTGTTTGTTTTTGCATTCAATTTCTGCTTTTCCGTTAGTGAGCTCTGGGCAGTGCACATGGCTCTCCCTCTCACCATGTTATCCTCATAACAACTCTGTGAGGTACATTAGGCTATGCGACACAAATTGCTTAAATTTAACTATAGCTTAGTGAGGTCCTAATCCCAGATCTGCCAAGTCCTAGTTCAACACTACAAACACTAGTTCATACTACTGACTCTCATTTGAGTTTTATGTGCAGTTGTCTGCAGAAGGCATAGCTCAGTGATAGAGTTACAGCAGATGGTTTAAATATGGATAGTCTCATATTCAGTCACCAGCATCTCTTGTAAAAAAGCTTTCAAGTTCTAGAGTATGAACAAAATTGAACAGCAGCTGAGATGAGATGAGATGAGATGAGATGAGATGAGATGAGCAAGAGGTACTGAACTGGATTCAATGGACCAATAACTGGAATGGGTCAAAAGGTAGTTTCATACTGACTACGTTATTTACAAGTTTTGCTCTAATCCCTCTGTTAGTGATGTTTAGGGCTAAGTGTTGATCCAAAACTGATGCACAAAAGAGAGGTTACTCCTCCCCACTCCGAAAAAGAAAAATCTTCCTCTCATAATGAGGACGGAGCCTGTTCAATAAGGAGGGAATATTGGAACTATTGGGACAATATAATAACGAGGGGGATGCAAGGAAGAGAATGGAGTACTTTATCCTGAAAGAGGTCATGGTGTCTAGCTGGAACCAAAAACACTCCATGCAGCAATGTGGTGTTCCCAGCCTTACTTTTTTACTCTAAGCAGAATTCGGTTTGAGCAGAAACTATTGTTTATGACTAGAACAATCCATTTTGGCTCCTACACTGAGCTCCATACATTAAAAAAATGGAAACATTTGATGCTTGTTCTGAGGTACTGAAGAAAGCAAAGAAGACAGGTTGAAAAGTGTCAAAGAGGAAACTGCAACTTCTATCAACCCTAGCCACCAAAAATCTGTTATATTATTACAGGGAAATACTACTCAGGCAATAGCATCAGAACTTTTAAGCCTCTTCAAACAGTCCTCATCTCATCTCTTCATGCTTGAAGCTATTACTTACAAATGAAAGGATATAACTACATTTCATTGTAATTGTAATATAACATGGGATACATAATAACATCCTTCATTTTCTAGGGCAGCTGTAGCTTTTTATTCACTTTTACAGTTACCAAATTATTACCCGAAGAGGTGGGGAACTTTGAGATCTACCTGCAATGCCAGTGTCTCCTTAGAATTTGGGAAATTATAGCTCAAAGGAGGCCTGTGAGACAAGGGTAACAGCAGGATCTTTTTGCCTGTGTATACCAGTACTAACTGTAGAGAGGACTCCAGGTAAAAGTTAAACAGAGTATTTTGTTTGGAATTAACAAACACACAAGAAATCATACAAGGCTATATATACGTATCAGGCAATTGGGAAGTGAGGAAAGAATGGCTGGATAGGACAGACTGGGAGGACAGGGTGTTAGCTACCAATCCTGAAGCAGAAGGTTGAAGCAGAGTGGCTCAGACAGCACCTGAGGGTAGCATGGAGGAACAAGAATCTGGGGTAACACATATAGCATAGTATGCTCAACGTACCGTGTACTACAATTTACTGGGCTTAGAGCTGTTGTTTTTTTGGTACCCTATTTCCTGCCTTTTCCAGTATGTTTAGGCAAAAGCAAACTGATGCAGTTTCTCCTAGCTTTTGTGATCCTCATCTATAAATTCTGCCATCTTGACCACATTTCTGATCTTACTTGGCCACAAGTGTCCCTGTTTCCACCTGCAAAATGTTGAAGGGTATGATAGTGGGATATCTTTTTTTTTTTTTTTGCTCTCATCTCATGATGTTTCTCAACTACAAGACCTGGAATAATTGACTGAAGCTTTAGTACAGCTCAGAGAAGCCTTATAATTAGGAGTGGTCAGAAAAAAGACAAAGCTATCACAATTATCATGATGGTAATAGGATGGGAACCAAATTACCATGTTTTCTGTTTTTCGTCCTTAATGCTACAGTTGGGAGAAAAGAGACGAAACTGCCCAGAGGCAGAGGGTGGATGACCTTTTCCTCCTTGTCTGTCCTCAGCCTGCTATATCTACTCAAGGATGTGAGAAGAACCCTCTTCTTCTCTTATCCTTTATTACAGCTCTCAGGTTTTATCCACAGAGAGGATGCATTCTTTCCTGAAAGTCTCTTGAATGCCAGCGGGAAGGTAAATGATGGAACCAAGCCCTTCTCGACAAACCATGGGACAGGAGGAACAATACATCTGACACTGGGTGAATTCCTCACTAATAGAGGCCCTAGGTCTGTATTTGACCGTCTTTCTGGTCTCATTTAAGTATCTTGCTCTGGCAAGGAATGACAGACTTGTCTCAAAAGAGCGAAGCACATACACTGTGGTTTACAGTGTGAGGGCAGCACATGTCAGAGTAAATGAGTGAGGTCAACTATAGCTCTGTGAAGCTGTACTGGAGAAGTACTTCACAGTCCTTGATTGAGCAGTACTTGAATAAGAGAATAAAATGCAGCAAATCCATGGGCATTCAATAAATAGTTTCTCTTCTTGTCTTACCTTCCTTATGAAGACTTCCATACTTTCCAATGTCATTGCCACTTGGCTTATCATCTCTCCCCATCATCTCTTTCATAGAAAACCTACTAGCTTTCCATAGGGCATCATTTCATTTCATATCAAGAAGTATCATTTCCGAGTGTGTCATCATTTTAGTTTCCCACAGTTTTTCCTTCTTTAGAAGGCATAGGTCTTTTATTTTGAAATCCAGGAAAAAAAATACCCAGTTGAAAAAAAACACTTTTTAGAACTATAGCCCTCTCTCAAACAGCATGGTTCCCAGTAGCCACATCGGCTGGGAGAGTCTGGGAAATTTAGTTCCCAAAGTAACTTTTCCGAGCTCTAGATCACAAACATACTGTTGTGATCTACCACAAATGAAGAGTATGTCAGAAGTGACAGTAGCGTTATAAGCAAGGCATTTCTCCATATGAAAAAGAAACATCTCTCAAACTTCTGTACAGTTTGTCTGCAGAATTTATTTTGAAGATTTGTGGCTATTATCAACGGTACAGTAGCCATCCTCCTGATCTCCACACATCTCAGTGCTACTGCTGGGAATAGGAAGGCTTAATAAACTATTTGGTACTTGGAATATGGTCAGCAAAAAAGACATTTGAATCTGTTCAGCTAATTGGCAAGAGGGAACTGAGGAGGGTATGTGTTTAGAAGTTCCAAGAGTATGTTGTTTGCTTGTGCAGAAGCATTCAGTTCTAGACATGAGCTCTATATCTGAATGCTTGTTTATTCCATATGTACAGTACAAATACCTACTACTAAGCAGATATTATAAATACAATTTCAAGATGTCAGTGCAAATAATCTAACTATGGAACTACCTACCATTGAAGAAATTAGATAGCTGTAAGACACCAGTACAGAGCCAATGTGATGTGGAGGTTAGACGATTGGACTACGACCCTGGAGAGTAGGGTTTGATTCCTCGCTTGGTCATGGATACCCATTGGATGACCTTGGGTGTATCACATACTCTCAGCTGCAGAAAAGCCTGTGATAGGGTTGCCTTAGGATCACCATAAGTTGGAAACAACAACAGCAATAACAAGGCAGCAGTAAGCAGGTATTACTACTTATTTATACAAGTCTGTTAGAATCAATTGCTCTGACCAAATGGCAGAACTAGGAGGTTCATCATCTTTGGTATCACTATAGGAGAGGACGTTTCCTTCATTTTCATCCACTCTATTTGTTGGGTAGCCCCTCCATATTCAGTAGGGAAAGTATTTAGAATGGGCTTTGTAGTAGATATGTAGTAGCACCATATATGTAGTATAAATATGCAGCTGCTTGCTTGTAACAAAGAATTTCCACCAGAGACAGTTATGTCAACACCACCTGGGAACTCACAAGATAGTAACACTCTCGGACAGCTCCCAAGGTCGTATCTGAATGCTACCGTGGGAACGGACTGTAAAGCTATAACGTTTTGTCTCTGCAAACTGCCTTCAGTTTGAATCACCGAAGTCTTGTACTCGCATCACGCTCCTAAATAAATCTTGCACTAGCATTGTTACTTCTCTGTGTGTGATCGCAGTTCCTGACACTATTCTTGATGGCAAAGTTTTCTCCTGTTAAGGATGGACACTATTCAGTAATAAAACAGAGGATATGTATCCTAATGATGTGTGGTTGCATGTATATATGGTTGTGAATGTGTGTGTTAATCTCCACTAAACTAGTACTCCCAGATCTGTTGGATTAACAGCATGGCCACTAGGGGAAGATTGTGGAATGCTGTTGTGAAAATGGTGGCAGGACTGATAATAATTGTTGTCTAATGCATCCAGAAGGTACTGGGGCGAAAAACGCTGGCTTAAATATAGAACAGCCTATCCGAATCTGGCACCTCACCTACCATTGAATTACAATTCCCATAACCTGTAACCAGCATTGATCATGCTCACTGAAGTTGATGGGAGTTGTAATCAAACACATCTGGACTATACGACCTTGTGAAGTTGAAGGAGAAAAATATATTTCATGTCAGCCAGTTCCAGGACAAATATGTCTCCTACTGATCACTGGTAGGTTTCCAGGAAAATAGCAATGACAAAAACAAATCTGCTGGTCATTGCCTGTAAAAGAGCAACACAGATCAACAAAAGCTTGCTCCTAAGAAATACTCACATTACTCCAGGTCCAACTGTTCCCTTGTTTCATCATACTCCAAAAATGGAACTTTTTGATTTAAGTCATTTTTTAAGTCAATGCAAGAGAACCCGTGGTGTTTTGAGTAGGATTCAAGCAGTCAATACGCAGCAGGGATATTGATTCTTTTAACCTCCTGCTAAAACGTTTTCCCCCAAACATTGACATAAGAATTCAAGCAGGAATTGTCTCCCCTCCCCGCCCTCACTTAAACTTACAAAATAACTCACCCTCCCACCCCTGCTGAAATATTTTGCTGGTCAGAAAGGAGGATGACAGCACTTTTGACTGGGAATGACCTGATGTCTAGCTTCAAACCACACTTCTTGCCCACCATTGTTTGCTGTTGTTTTGTGCCTTCAAGCCATTTCAGACTTATGGGGACCTTATCACAGGTTTTCTGGGGCTGAGAGTGGGTGAAGCATCCAAGGTAATCCAGTGGGTTTCCATGGGCAAGTGAGGAATCAAACCTTGGTCTCCAGGGTGAGTAGCCTAACACTCAAACTACTATCCCATGCTGGCACTATTATAGGTCACCCCAAATACAACTGTAGGCAAGAGGTACAACACAGAGCCAAGCAACTGGCTTCCAGTTCAAAAGCATCATCCCTTTTCTTTTTAAGGGTGTAGCAGTGGTGAGATCTGGAAATGCTGGAACAGTGAAGAATGGCATAGTCAATTCTGGGCAGGTGGGAAAAAAAGAAAAAAGAGGAAGAGAATTCAAGGGATATGAATAAGAAGCACAACACCTGACATGAAAGCCATTGGTTGCCATTGGTGATGATCTAGGTGGAGTCATTCAGGGTGGAGGAGAACAAAGGTGGTGGATTATGGAAAGCAGAACACAGGCGGCATCAAATGAAGGGGCTCTTCGAAATGTGTGTGTGTGTGTGTGTGTACATCTCACCCTTGTGAGGCATACATACCACTCAAGGTGGTAAACAATAATTCAAAGCAATAACAAAATCCAAACAAAATTACTAAGCAACAGCATTATGATAAATCAATACATACAGCAGATAAAATTGACTGAAACCCATAAAAGCTTAGTCTGTTTCACTGACAAGACCAGAGGGCTCAGCTTGTGCCTTTTGCAAATCCTATGGCTGACATGGATCAGAAATAGCATGAACTGAATATTTATTTATGTGTGTTTTGAAAGGCATCTTTTTAAAAAGATCCATGTTTCCTCATTGATTTTAGTGAGCTTCCCAGAAACTTCTCAGAAAAAAAATCAAAACAAAACTTCTCTTGGACGAGTTGGTACAGGAAGCACTGAAATCTTGAGAAACACATGTCAGCAAAACAACATACAGCTAGGTATTTTACTTAATTTAAGAACTGTGGTACTCACGAAATTCTGGTGCTCCCCTAATACCCCCAGAGATGCCATCTGTTTTTGTTTAGCACTGGCAGCAGCATTTTCTTTCTGTGTTGAAAGAGCTACTCTCCTGAACCTAGTTCTGTTAATGACAAGCTATTACTTTTAAAAAACGTGAATCCATCAGGTATTATATTTTCTACTCTTGTGCTGCAGCAATGAGAAAAAAAGCATCTTGTCAAACATCCAGCATGATTATTATAAACAGAGGAGCATAATCTGGGATTGGACCCAACAATATCAATATCAGTTACAATTATCAGTAACAGACATTCTCTATTTTTTCAAATTATGTTCCATAAACTCTGGAACCTTAATAGTGATTTCTCAATCAGAGATTATGGTAAAGAAGTGTCAACAGAAATCAATGCCCGCACCATTCCCACTGTTTCCATGTAATATATAGCTTTGTGGAAGTAATAGGTATGTATTCCATTGTGTAATCAGTCCTCGCTATAGTGCCATGTCAACAGAGAACATTCTAGCTAATGTTCTGTATGAAATAAATGTTATTTAAGGTAGGGTTGGGCAGCCTTCAAGCTCTGGCATCTACTTTATACTAGAATCCCAAAATCAACTAACAGATGAAAAATAATGTCCATGAAGGGTATATCCATGTATAATACAGTGACTTCGTAGGCAGTGCCAGTAACCACCAGTACACTGCCCCTTGCCCACATATATAAGACAAAGTTATACCTTAATTCTGGTGGAACAGAGATTCTAACACAAAACTCAAAAACTGGACAGAAGAGCTGTACAAAAACCTCAGTCAAAGGCAACCAATGACTAGTCTCATTTTATAGGTGAGGAACGGATACAGACTGAGAGAGGAGTCATTAATATAAAGATCAGCCATAGTGACAGATAGTTCCCCCCCTTTTCTCTTTTTTTTGGGGGGAGGGCAATTTTTCATAGAATCATAGAGCTGGAAGAGACCACAAGGGCCACTGAATCCAACTCCCTGCCATGCAGGAATACAGAATCAAAGAATTTCTGACAGATGGCCATCCAGCCTCTGTTTAAAAACCTCCAAAGACGGAGACTCCACCACACTCCAAGGCAGCATATTCTACTGTTACACTGCTTTTACCATCAGGAAGTTCTTCCTAATGTTTAGGTGGAATCTTTTCCTGAAGTTTGAAGCCATTACTCTGTGTTCTAGTCTCTCAAGCAGCAGAAAACAAGCTTGCTCCATCCTTCAAATATTTAAACACAGCTATCATGTCACCACTTAACCTTCTTTTCTTCAGGATAAACATATCCAGTTCCCTAAGCCACTTCTCATAGAGCATGATTTCCAGGCTTTTACTATTTTGGTTGCCCTCCTCTGGGCACATTCCAGCTTGTCAATATTCTTCTCGAATTGTGGTGCCCAGAAGTGGACACAATATTCCAGGTGGGATCTGACCAAAGCAGAAAAGAGTGCTACCATCACTTCCCTTGACCTAGACACTATACTCCTCTTGATGCAGCCTAGAGTTCAAAAGTTTTAAACTTTTCAAAGTCAGAAACCACTGACAATCTACTGCAGATCATTCATCTACCAGCAGATCCCTTAACTACTTGTTGTCCACCCCTCCCTTAGAACACGCCTCAGATTTCTTTGCAATTTGTTGAAGTTCCACTGCATTTGTTCAGGACTTTCACGAATAGAAAATAGATTGAGTACCCTCCAATATATGAAAACCAGGACACTTGCGTTGCACAATGAGTGACTTAAGATGCTAAAAATTTTAAAAAGAAAGAATGCACAGGCTAGGGGAAGCTGCAGTAGTATGTTTTCTCCTGAACTTTGGGGGAAGAGCAAGAGTATGCCCTTCCCCACCACACTGAGTTAACTTAATGCAAACTACTTTTGCATTTAGAATTCTGTTTGCAGCAATTGAAGTAAGCTGAGGACAAAACAGAAAAGTGGGAGCAGGAGAGAGGAACTTGGACATTTTAAAAGCAGATTTAAAAAGGAGGATGATAAAGAAGTAATCAGAACTGTTTCTGCCAAACTGGGACAATGTGTTCCCTCAGAGTTCAGAACCAGAGCTTTAATATTACAGGAGGTATAGGGCTGTGTTTGTGAACACATATATGTATTAGTATACTTTTTTCTCCCACTTCTGCAGAAAATAATGAATTGTTATGCTGTTCCCTAAGTCAGTTGGATGCTAAGAGTAATTCTGACACCCATGACAAAACAGTTGGGAAATAGATTCTCGTAGTGCTTGAAACCTTCCGCTGGTAGTCAGTAGTCCCAGTATGCTTCTGGGATAGTGGCTGGCATGTAGATTAGTGTGGTATGATGGTTTGAGCCTTGGGCTGCATGTCTGAGAGACCAAACTATGAATTCCTGCTTGGCCATAGAAACACACTGGGTGTCCTTCGCAACTCCCACTCTCACCCTCAAAAAAGCAGGGGGCAATGACAAACTCTTTCTCAACAACTCTTGCCATGAAAACCCTGGGATAGTCTTTCTGTTGGTCTTCCAAAGGTTGGAGGTAACTTGAAGGCATATGACAACAGGGAGGGCTCAGTGATGTTGGAAGGAATTGTCATTATCAGAGTTTTTATCCCATTATATTGTATATATAAATGTAATTTATATCCCATCTTTCTCCCAGTACTAGATTCAACTTGGTGTACAACCATGTTTTAAAAGCATAATACAATTAAAAATTAAAAATTAAACTCTTAGTACAAAAATTAAAACACAATTGAATTGAGCCTCTGTTTAAATAACACAAATTAAAAACAGCTTTAAAAACACAATTAAAGCATAATAAAATAGAAACTGTACATCCCCATTAAAAACTCTGTCTTCTGCAACATACTAAAATCCAAATGTCTCTTTAAATAAAAATGTCTTTACCTGCCAGCAGAAACGGAGCAGGGAGGGGGCCAACCAGACCACCCCAGTAAGCAAGTCCCACAACTTGGGAGCAGGCAGAGAGAAAGCTGTCCCCCCTGTCACCACCAGGGCCATTTCCGCACTAGCCTGTTGTAGCGCGATGATTCCACTTTCAACATCCTCTGGAATCCTGGGCTTTGCAGTTTCGGGAGGGGCCAGCCAGCCCCTCCCGAAACTGCAAAGCCCAGGATTCCAGAGGATGTTGAAAGTGGAACCATCGCGCTATAACAGTCTAGTGCGGAAATGGCCCGGGTGTGCCTGTAGTGGTGGTGGGACCGAGAGAAAAGCTTCCTCTGCAGATATTAGAGCTTGGGCAGACTCGAATATGGACATAACAGTTTTTCAGATACTCTGGACCCAAACTGTGTAGGGCTATAAAGGTTTCAGCAAGGGGGTTCTATGCTCCCTGTACCTGCACAGAACTATTCCCAACTGAAAAAGCACGTCCTCTCTGGGTAGATCTGTCTCCAGCATTTCTCCACGTGGTAGCATTTGTGTGCAGATTTCAACACGCAGACACACCTTTCTAACCCTCTGTCTCTGACCCCTTGACCCAGCAGTTTCTGGAGTACATTCAGCCCTCCACATTTGTGGGTTTCACTTTTGCAGATTTGATTATTCACAGATTATTTGCTATCACCTCTGCTGCCTCCCTCTGCCATTTTTAATAGGGACTGCAAGTCTCGTGAGACTGAGAAACTGAGAACGAGGCTTGTAAGTCCCTCTGAAAAATGATGTGGGGCAGCAGTGGAGGTGGCAGTGAGCCCCACCAGCCCCCCACTTCTGCCTTGTGAAGCAACTCTGATGCCTCAAAGGAATCCACGGTGGGTTGAATATGGTGATTATACTTTTTTGTGTGTTAAATGTGGTTTTGGAGGACCTAGAGATATTCATGATTTTTGCGCTCTCACGGGGGGTCCTGCACCTCTAACCCTAATGAATATAGAGGGATGACTTCACTGAATATTTTCGCATTTATAGTTGCGATAGTTACAGAGACCTGAGTTTCAATTCTAAAGAATCAAAGTGGAGTCTCCTTCCTTGGAGGTTTTTAAGCAGAGGCTGGATGGCCATCTGTCCAAGGGAGTGCTTTGAGGGTGTTCCTGCATGGCAGGGGGTTGGACTGGATGGCCCCTGGGGTCTCTTCCAACTCTACATTTCTATGATTCTATGAAAGTTTATTTTTAAAAAGCAAAGCCATTCCCAAAGGAGAAAAACAACTATGCCAAAGTTATGACTGTATACCACTTTAAACTCTTTATTTATATACACACACACACACACACACATACATATACATAGATATACATACACACATACACACACATACATACCTTGACAGGAACCTGTTTCAGGAAGTGAAACAGACCCAGGATACTCTGCCCTGTTGCCAGCAAAAGGGAATCACTTTAATAGGAATTTAATTAGCATCATTGAAACTCTTCCCTTTGGCTGGCAGCAAAAAGAACAAATGTGAAAGAAAAACAAACCTGCAAGTCCCATTTTTCTCGTCTACAGCCAGCTGATGCGCAAACCTCGACACGTGTACACAACGACAGCTGAATACAGGTACAGGCAGCTTGTACCCGTGTTCAGTGTAACGTGTGAATGGCCCTATGGCGACCCGCTTTGTGAGTGATGGGGGGGCTGTTGTCATGGCGCTCCTGGTTGCCATGGTACCCCGTCAGCCAGCGACTATCATGGCAAGGAGGCATCAGACTGGTGAGATTGGTTGGCATGGCAACCCCATGGCGCCTTCCACGAGGTTCCCTCCCTCCCCCCGCGCTGCAACGCGCCTGTGTGTGAGGAGGCGGGTTTGCCATCGCGGGGCTGTTCCTTGCGGGGCGGATATCGCAGCGCCCACGCGAGGGATGCCGCAGCTTCGGTGTAGAATCCTGCCAGAGCGCCCCGGGGGGGGGAGGTAGTCGTTGCTGAGGTAACTCGGGGAGGAGAGGGAGACGCCTCGGGGGCTCGTGGAGGCCGCCCTCCTAGAGAGCAGGTTGCCATGGCGCCCTCTTAGGCGAGGATGCGGTTGCCATGACAGCCGCGCGGAGGAGGGGGCGGAGGAACCGTCGCGCGCTGCTCCGGGGACGCTCTCCGACCACCAGGGTGCGCTGCCTCGGCGCCTAGAGCGGCAACAGGGAAGGAGCGGCGACAGTGTCTCCGTGCTCCCGACACTCTGTGATAATGAAGGGCGCGCTCTGGCCGCCGGTGTGTCCGCGGGCGATGGGAGACTCGCTGGTTAGCGAGGGCTCCGCCTCCCTCGGCGGAAACATGGCGGGGGTCGGTGCCGGGGCGCCCGAGTGAGCCGTGGGCGTCCGCCTCTTGTTCCGTCCCGCGAGGGCCGGGTGGGGAGAGAAGCGGGGGGTGGGCTCTCCCCCGGGTCTTCCTTCGCGCCCTCCCCAAAGACGCGGGGAGGGGGAGCCCTGCTTCTCCCGGCGCCCCTCGCCGCAGTCAGAACGGCCCCCGGCCGGCGGGAGGGCGGCCGGGATGCTCCTCCGCGAGGGACCGCGAGCGATCCTCCCCCAGAGCCGCGGGCAGCAGCGGGGGCTTGGAGGGACCGCCCGCTCCGACACGGTGGTGTCTGAGAAACCAGTCAAATAGCTGAGAGCTCACGTGAGTGCACAGAACCGCCAGACGAGGCTGCCCGGCGTGTCTCTGCGCGATTCACCGAACGTGGCCCTTGCTTGTAGCCCACGAGCGAATCCACTCGGTGCTGCCCGGGATTCCATTTCCTCATAGGTAATACTCGTCAGAAAGATTTGAGATCCTGTGCCTTGAATTCCCCAAACTGCCTTGTCCCGTACCTGTAACTTTCCCCCATATTCCCCGACTCAGTCTGTATTCAGAGTTATTAACATACAGAGGCTGGGTTCCTGAGGGAAAACACTGCCCTCCTCCTGGCCGCTAGGCCTCATCTCCATAGTAACCAGCCAGGTCCAAGAGCTCCCTGGCTGAGAGTTCTAAAGTCTCTTCCCTAAACTCTTCCAGGACTCTGTGGAATCTTCTTAGGCAGCCACTCATGTGAGGCCTGTGCCTGACGCAGACAAACTTTGGCTTTTATGTATTAGATCAGCCTCTACCGTGCCCACCTTTAGTTTTGCTGTGGGCCCACCCTCCTTTGACCACTCTTTGTATAGAGATGCATGGCAGTGCTCGTCTTTCCGGGAGGCTGCCTGTTGAATGAATGCCTGCATAAGCCACTCTTTAAATCACAATGTCTTTACCTGCCAGCAGAAACGCAGCAGGGAGGGGGTAACCAGACCTCCCCAGTAAGCAAGTCCCACAACTTGGGAGCAAGTTAACCTGCTATCCATCCGGCCCTGTGATGTGGCCAAAACTGTGGAAGAAGTCCAGTGGGCTAGCTTTAGGGGTGGGATATGCACTTAATTTCCTAAGTCTTAGACCAGTGATTCTCAACCTGGGGGTCGGGACCCCTTTGGGGGTGCACGACCCTTTCACAGGGGTCGCCTAAGACTTCGCTTCAAGCCCTTCTCAGGTTGAGCTTCTGACACTATGATAATGGTTGGGGGTCACCACAACATGAGAAACTGTATTAAAGGGTCATGGCATTAGGAAGGTTGAGAATCACTGTCTTAGACCAAGATAGATTATAGGTCCCACTAGTTAAGTATTGTCTTCACTGACTCACAGAAGTTGTCCAGGGTTTCAGAGAGAGTCCTTTTTCATTGGCAACTGGAAATGACAGAGATTGAACCTGAGAGTTTCTCAATGCAAAGCATGTGCTCTACAACTACAACTGTGCCATTTTGGTACAAAAAAATGAAAAAATCTGAAACTTGAGAGTGTATCTGATTTTAACTCCACTGAAGCACACTGTATTATGTGTTTGGACTTGGATCTGGAATTAAGTTCCCATTCAGCCCATGGATGTTAGTGGGGCTAGTCATCATCTCTTAGTCAACTTGTCTCACAAAGTTGTGAAGAATGTCTTGAATAGGAATGTCTTGAATCCCTTGGAGAAAGAATGGAAACCCATACTGTTGCAGATGTATTACTGTTATCTGACCCCCTGAAACTTAAATCACTGTATGGATGTCAGGTCTTGATGAGTATTTTATAATGGTTTGATTTTCAACCTCAATCCAGACCTCAGTATATCCTTTTTGGGAGCCTGGATATTTTATTTTTAAAAGACTGCTTCTAGCACTGACATCTGAGACTGTTACATGTTGGCTCTGTTTTAAGTATTTCTAGTATCGTCTTAGCTGCATAATCATAAACATGCTCTTTCAATACTTTTGTTTCCTGGGCTTAAGAGAATGTTCATGTTTCATTTTGAATCGTGTTTCATGTGATATTGTGCCAGTAGATTTAATCTCCTTATTTAGTAGTCTGACCTACTGGGCTAGATCATTGTTCTTCACCACAAACGTACAGTGGAGTACTCAAGTGATGGAAATTGATTTTTCCCCATTTCTTTAATCAAATATTGCAATTTTTCAACCATATGTAAGAAAAAATGCATTAGTGTTTTTTTCTTTTTCTTTTCCTGTCCTTTTTTTACCCCCAGATACCTTGAAAATATCTGACACAACTCATATATCTTGTTTGTACTTTAGGTATTAAATGCAAGAAAAATGCAAGAAAAAAAAAAGACTAAGAGGTAAAGAAATATTGGGTACTCTTTACTGGGTATCTACACTTACTGTGGCATAAGCTTCATGGGCCAGAGTACCACTTTGTTTTTGTTACATAAGATTTATCTGTGGGATTGGCTATTATTAGTGTGAGCAGTAGTATCTTAAATAGATGCTAGGTATAAGATTAGGATTGATTTTTATTTTCTGTGATAACTTTCGCCTTAAACCTCACTCCCACAGTAATCAACTTCTTGTTTCCTTGACAGCATGGTTTAGGTTTTGGCTCTGTCAGGGTCCTATTGTCCTGGGATATTTTCCATTTGAGGAAGGTATTATGGATCATGATGCCCCAACAATCAGGCCTCGTCGGATCCAGAATCAGAATGTCATCTATCGTTTAGAACGTCGAAGGATCACCTCTGGTAAGACTGGAACTCACTGGCACCAAGTCCGCATCTTCCATCAAAATGTCTTCCCCAATTTTACTGTGGTCAATGTTGAAAAACCACCCTGCTTCTTACGGAAATTTTCCCCTGATGGAAGGTACTTCATAGCCTTCTCCTCAGATCAGACCTCTCTGGAGATATACGAATATCAGGGCTGTCAAGCAGCTGAAGACCTCCTCCAGGGCTATGATGGGGAAATCTTGGCTAATGGCAATGACCAGAGGTCCATCAACATTCGTGGGCGTCTCTTTGAGCGTTTCTTTGTCCTTCTCCACATTACCAATGTGGCGTCCAATGGTGAGCACTTGAACCGTGAATGTAGTTTATTCACAGATGATTGTCGCTATGTCATTGTTGGCTCTGCTGCCTATCTACCTGAGGAACCCCACCCTCCTTTTTTTGAGGTTTACCGCAACAGTGAGTCAGTGACACCTAATCCCAGATCTCCTTTGGAAGATTACTCTTTGCACATAATAGACCTTCACACAGGCAGGCTGTGTGACACTAGGACGTTCAAATGTGATAAAGTCATCTTGTCCCATAACCAAGGACTGTACTTGTATAAGAACATCTTGGCCATTTTGTCTGTACAGCAGCAAACCATCCATGTCTTTCAGGTAACACCTGAGGGCACCTTCATTGATGTACGGACAATAGGCCGCTTTTGCTATGAGGATGATCTCCTCACACTTTCTGCTGTATATCCAGAAGTCCAACGGGATTCCCAGACAGGCATGGCAAACCCATACAAAGAACCATTCATAAATTCTCTGAAACACAGGCTGTTAGTATACTTATGGCGAAGAGCAGAACAGGATGGGAGTGCCATGGCTAAAAGGAGGTTCTTCCAGTATTTTGACCAGCTGAGGCAGCTACGCATGTGGAAGATGCAACTGTTGGATGAAAACCATCTTTTCATCAAATATACAAGTGAGGATGTAGTCACTTTACGAGTGACAGATCCTTCACAGGTAAGAGATCTGGTCTTTAAGAGGAGCTAACCTGCAGCATGTTGAGGTTTTATTGCTATACGTGTAAGTGTTGTTATCCAGTTTCTCCAATATGGATCCCTCCTGATAGTCCTAGAACTCCCAGTTTTCCTGACTATTGACCCTGTTGATTGTGGCTGATAAGTCTTGCAGTCTCAGATATCTGGAGGGGCCAAGTTGGAGAGGTCTGCTGTGATTTAGTATGTTGCTTTTAGATTGTACATTTAAAAACTCATGTAGGCAACTTGTGCCTGCACAGCTACCGCTTTCCCTCACCAGTACTTGTGGGGCTGGGGATGATGGGAGTTTCCAGCAACTTTCCACCCCTGGTTAACAATGTAAGACCTCCTGAATCAGATTGAGGGGGTTTGTAGTGCATCAAGTTTCCAATTGTGCCCAGCCAAATGGTTTGTGCAAACGCACAGCTCTCACATGTTGCTCATTCCTTCTGCAACTGCCCTCCATGAAATTGTTTAATCCTGCCAAAAGTTATCTCAGCCACTGGCCATCAACATGGTTTGTTAGTAATATGGCCCATAACTTCATTAGGTACTGCTTGAATAGCCTGTACTTTTTGTCTGCCAGCCAGCTGTCCTAAATCTACTGTTCATCCATTTCATTCAGTGACCCCCTTGAATTCTAGTATTTGGGCCACAGTGCAAAACAGCACTCTTTAGTCAAAATCTTGAAGTCAGAGTCATATAAACTTTTATCATGCACTTGCCCTTATTTGGCACCTCTTCCAAATTCCTCTGCTTCATTGACACAGCGTCCTTAAATGAGTTAATAATAATGGATCTTTCCCCTGTAGCTATATTTCTTATTACTGTAATGTATTAGCTAAGGATCATTGTGACCATGTAGGAGACCAGGGTTCCATTCCCTGCTCAGCCATGTAAACCCACTGGGTGTCTTGGGGTGCATCACACACTCTCAGCCCCAGAAAACCCCATAATAGGTTTTGCTTAAGGTCACCATAAATTAGAAACAATTTGAAGGCACACAACAACAAAGCCTATAGTTTGCAGGCAAGGGTTGGGGAAAGACAGAGGGACTCAGCTTGCCATTTACGTCTCTGCCATGATCGACAACCACTCAGGTAGGAAACTGATGATCCTGAGGGTGTCTCCTAAAACTGCTGTCCCAAAAAAGCAGCCAAAGCTGGGGCAGTTTTCTTCTTGTGAAGCAGAATGAGCACCAGCCAAATCAAAGGAATAGGAATAACAAAAAATCTTGTGGTACCTTAAAGACTAACAAGTGTTAGCTACTATAAGCTTTTATGGACCGCGCATCAGTTCTTCAATGCATAGTGTTATGCCTTATTTGGCAGACTGTGATATACATGGTTCAGAGTGAGATTGTGAGATGTGAGGAAGCTGAAGTGCAAAAAGTACAAACATTGATCTTAGCCTTAAAAGAGACTATTTGCAGTCAGTGGTTTGGTGATAACCCAGACATCCTAGTAAAGGTAGGTCAATGGATGCATGTATAATGATGGAAGACCTTTGTCTTATTTATGCTATAAGAGATCAAATTGAACATATTGCTATATTATTTGTGTGAAAGTGCATTCGTACTTGTTGCTAGTGTGGGCTCCCTTCTCTCCCCTCTCATGTTCTACTGTCGATTGAGACAAAAAAAACGAATGCTCAATTCCCCTTTTCCTCCCAGCATAAATATACTAGCTGTCAATCATGTCTGTTTCTCTGCTTTCACAACAGATTCCTCTCCGCCATCTCATAACAGGTAGGAAATGCCAGGGTTAAAATAGTATTCCAGTCCACTTCAGCTTTCTTGCTCATTGGCATTGTTGCAGGAGAGTCCAGTCATGAGCTGGTACCTTGCCTTTCATGCCCTTTCAGCTTGGGAGCCAAGTTTCCAGTGGACAGCCTGCTTCCACATCAATCTGCCTCCTCTTTTGAGACCCTTCTCCAGCCTTCACTCTACCCTCTGGTGTTTGCTCACTGTGTATTTGTTCAGTAAGTGATCACGGACACAAACTAAACAGGTCATTTAAAAAAATATCTCTAGCAGTAGGTTGCAAAGTAGAAATTCAACAGGAATAGTACTCTTAAGATGCAGACAATGGTAGTCAAAAGGCAAAGTTGATGAGACACAGCACTTAATTGCAAGTAAATACTGAAAAAAGTGGGCTACATGGGGTTTTCCACTGCAGCTCTTAAATGCTTCTTAACACTTTAACCACCTAAACCAGAGTAAGTTGGATGCTTACTGGGAAGGAGGATTCTGAGTTGTCACCCTTCACTTGTGGAATTTACTCCCCAGCTTGTCAATATTTCCCAGCCTTTTAATTTCTGACCTTTTTATTTTCCCAGGTCCAAACCTCTGCTGAAATTGGCTTTTGGGAAGGCTGTCTTCAACTTTTACTTTATCAATTATTATTGTTGCATTGCTTTGTGATCTGTTTTAAATCACCCTGCATATTTTTAATTGAAAGGCAATATAAAATATTTTGAAGAAAGGTAATAAGTAGGAGTCCTTTGGCTGGCCTTTGCAGTATTGCATCCTTCTTATTTGTATTCGTTTTTGTGGAAAAAGTTTTACAAACAAACATTGATAGGAACAAGAACTTAGGTTACCAAAACAGGCTTGGGAAGTATAGGTTCATTAGTCAGAGTGGGTTTGCAGAGTGATTTGTTGTTGTTGTGTGCCTTTGAGTCAGTGACCCTAAGGAGAACTTGTCACAGGGTTTTCTGGGCCTGAAAGTGTGAGTTTCCATGGCCAAGTGGAGAATCGAACACTGGTTGCAGTCAAGCACTCAAACTACTGTACCACACTGGCTCCCCACAGTGATAACACCATTTATTTTTGGTTAAAGTATTCTTAAAAGACAGAGAAAAGAGAGGTACATTGCTGGAAGAAGAGGAGAATGAGGGAATTGATGGGAATATATGGTAAGTCAAAATGTGCGCGTGCTGCATTTTCAGGTTTAATAGAGAGGCTAAAGAAACTGTTGGTTAGTACTTCAGCTAGTAAATTATAATGGTTATTTTTTCATCGAAATAATTTGCATTTCTCAGTAACTGAATGTGCTGGGTCAGTCTTAACATAGGTTTATCATTAATTTGTTAGTTTGTTTGGGAAGAATATAATTTTCCCCCAACCTGATGCTGTCCAGATGTGTTGGACTATAAATCCTTCCTCCCTAACCTTCATAGTTCCTGGCTGGGAATACTGGCAGTTTCACACACCTGCTGGGCACTGAGTTGGGGAAGGTCGCAAGATGACTCTCAGTATTTCGGTGGAAAACGACTAAACACATCAACAAGGAGATAAAGGCTGTTTGATGCTGCTTACTTCCCAATAAGTGTGCCTAATGCTGCCACCCTCAAGGCAGCTGGTACTGCAGTGCTGGATTTAAAAAGCTTACAGTATCTTGGATACACCAATTTCTCATTAGCAAAAAGGCAGTGTTTGTTTTAGATGGAGCAGATATGGGTTCAAATCCTTGCTTGTCTATAAAGCATTCTGGGTAACTTTGTCCTTTTAGTCTTTCATCGTGACCTGCTTCACAGAATTGCTAGGAAGATTAGTTGTAGGGTTATGCTTGGCAACTCTGATTTTGTGGAAAGAAAAGGGGAATCAGAATTTAATAAGTAGGATAGTTCTTCTGAGATTGCATAAAAGCTCGGTTGTATTTCTTCTGTCAGCATTGGCTATCAGAACTTTTTGGAGAATTGCTACAAGAATGCGCAAAGGTCCACAGTGCAAAATGCTTGGGGAAATGTACAGTGGAGGAACATGCTGATGTAGGGTAGCATAGTAGTATTCAAAACGATGGTCTATGGACCAGTCTGTGACATATTGGTTGGTGGTCCCTGGTGAGTTTCCAGGAAAGAAAGAAATACTTGGAGCCATAGAAATATATAAAATATATAAAAGATAATATAAAAATATATATTTTATTTATATATAAAATTTATAATTTATAAAAAATTATATAAATATATATATTAAAATACAGTACCAGTCCTGGCCATATTAGGGGAAAAATTGCTAGTTTCCTACATCAGAAGCACTGAGAAGTACAGTATTGAGTTAAAATATATTTGAAAGAATTTCAGAGATCAAATGAGTGAACTATTATCCACTCATTATTATTCACAGTTAAAATCATAACATGTATTAGGGAGAAGTTTTGGCTGAAGATTTGGGTGAAAAAAGTCAGACAGTGAGATACTTTATAGACTGTGAAATACGTTGTCTTGAACTAGTGGAGTTTGCTGTGGTGTTTTTATGAAATGCTAATAAGGTTATGGTTGGTTCTGAACTTTGAAGAAGCTTAGCTGGTGTGGGTCTACAAGGTAGCATTAGGATGGGCCTGCTGCTTCTCCACAGGATCTGAACTTTTCCTATGGGAAGATTAGGAGGTACATGATATTTTCTGGACAGTCATTCATTGAGTGAACAGTGTATGGTTTGTCATGTGTTATTGTAAGGCAGGGATGGGAGTTATGCAGCCTGTGGGCCACTGTGGCTGCCTACAAAGCTTTTTTTGCAATCCCACCCTTGCCTGCCCCCAAACCTTGATGCCTCAAAATTCCGTTTTGGGAGGAAAAAATGTCCCAAATAGTAAATTGTCACCCCTTGAGTTTCCAGGGACAACAATTTATGTTAAGAACAGCCACCTGGCTCCCCACTCAAGAGAGGAAAAAAATGTTACTGGAACTGGAAGTGACTTCCACTTTTGGTTTATGATTGAAAATTGGCTGTAAATGATGCAGTGCAGCCCACCATAGGAATGAAGCTTGGCCTCCACACCTACCTGCCTACATTGTTTGTAATAGATTCTAGAGAAAGCTCGTGTACCACTTGAGACAGGGCGTGCTGTGAGGCATGTGGTTGTCTCAGTCTTACGGCCACTTCTTTGTTACTGTTTAGGTATTGTTGGTGCCACAGAAGTGCAAAGGCATACCTGAATTCCCATGACCATCCTAAGTGCTAAAAAAGTTAAATTATGCTTCCAAGATGGCACATTTTTTCCAGTACCTTTGGCAAAGGCTATGATAGCAAAGACACACAGTGAGAAATTATTTGGAGACCGGAGCTTTAGCTGGTCATCGGGGGAGCTGATTTTGCTGTGGTAGCTATAATCAGTATGCTAATTTTTGCTCATAACTTTCTTAGCAGATATATTATGTGTATTTTTGGATTAGAAGCTTCCTTTTAAGTGAAAATTAAGGATTATCAAGATGCCATACGCTCTACCGACTCAAGCAGTGAGTCTATAGACATGTAGATATGTATGTTATCCTGGTCATTTGTTTGTACCATGTTACCTAGGAAAAGATTTCTTCACAAGTACCCAAGTGACTGATTGCAAAACCAAAATGCAGCTTTTGGACATTCTTGGATAAGAGTGCCAATAATTCAAAAGGAATAGTTAATGGTACTCAGTCTTTCATTTCCCCAGCAGCAGGGAACCCTGAAGGGTACACCGTTTACAGGCAATAGTTGAGCACAATGCACTTTAAAAGGCTCATCTCGGCATGTTGTTAATATTAAGACCAGAAAAGAAAATAAGTGCCCCCTGAACCCCTCCCCAAATAAAACCTACCAACTCTCACCTTTCTGCATATATGGGGGGAAATAATTGGTTGCCAGCCACCACCTGGCTTAAAAATCACTTCTCAGCAGGAACTAAAATTAAGTCTGCCACTTTGGGGGGAAAAACATTTTGTGTTTGGCAGAGAAAGGAAATGGGAACACTGATGTGTCCAACTTGAAATAAACAAAGCAAAGCAAAGCAAGAATCAGAGGAATTTCACATTGCTTTGTAAATAATTTGATGGTAGTTAATAGCATACTTAATCGGGTACCCATTGAGATGGCTGGAAGTACAATGCACTGGCTGGCAAAACATGGAATCCTCCCATCCAGCCAGCCACAAAATCATGTTTATATTGTTTGGTTTAACCAGTTGGTGGTGAGAGTTACTCACTCATAGGGCCCCATGTCTTCCGCCTGTCCTCAAGCTGGCTGACGTGAATTCTGCTTCTTTCCTCTCAGCCCTCGTTCTTTGTTGTGTACAACATGGTCACCACTGAAGTGATTGCTGTCTTTGAGAACACATCGGATGAGCTGCTGGAACTCTTTGAAAACTTTTGCGACCTCTTCCGGAATGCCACACTCCACAGTGAGGCAGTTCAGTTCCCTTGTTCAGCTTCAAGCAACAATTTTGCGAGGCAGATCCAACGCCGGTGAGCCCTTGGGAATCTACATAGGGTCACCCAGTCAGTCTACAAAACCAAGGATATTGGAGGAACGGGGCAAACTGTCTTTAATGGCCAGATTAACTGGCTTTGTTGTGGTGGTGTAATCAGCATATGTAGCGCTTTGATGGTAATAATATATAGAATTTATATTCTAAATTCTAAATATTAAACTGTTATAAGTGTTTTGCATTCATAACAAATCATCTTTATGAATGCCCTGAAAAATAGGACAGTGTTGTCGTCTCTGTCCTGTAGGTGGTGAGTTTAGAGACCATGATGGTGATGACAGTTACTTAGATTTAGACGTTGCCTTTAGCCCATTAAGTCAAGACAGTGTCCATGACTCTCCTGCTCCTCACTTCATCTTGACAGATGGATCAGGGTGAGAGAACAAATGGCCTGATGTCACCTAGTGAGTTTCATGGCTCTGTAGGGACTAGAACATGATGTCCCAAGACCTAGTTGAACACTAAACATCAGCTAGTGAGTTTGGTCAGAAGTGAGATGTAGTCTTGTGGTGGGAAGTTGAGCTGTAGAGCACATGCTCAGTTGTAGAGTTCAGGTTCAGGCCTTGGAATCTCCAATTTTTAAATTATTCAGGTGGAGATAATGGGAATGACCTTTCTCTGCCAGAGACACTGGAGAGGTTTTGCTGGTTTGGGTAGATAATGCTGGGCTTAGGAGTATCATAGCATGTGTGACTTCATGTAATAGAACATCCTGCTTTGCAACCTGTTTTCTTAGCCCAGATAGGGCACCGTTTGACCCTCCATATGGTGCTATACTGCAATTGCTGTCAGTGCTAGCCAAGATATAGTGTTGAGAATCATGAGATCTCTGGGAGTCTTCACATTGCCCTCTGCTTTCTTAGCCTCTACATGTAGGGGAATGTATATGGACAAAAGCAAGATATATACATAAAGGGTTTATTTCCTCTTCCAGTCATGGAATTATGTCACACGGTGTTCATGCAGGTCTTCCTTCCGTGTTATCCTAACAACAGGTTAGGGCAAGAGGAAAGTAGTTTAAGCCTACATAGTAAATTTTGTTCCTGAGTGAGAATTTGAAGTTGAGCCTGATCAGTCCTGATTTAATAGTCTTAGCTAATCCATCACAAGGAAGTCTTGAACTAAAGATGAAGATGAAAAATAAATGGTACCTCAAAAGCTTCATGGAAACTAATATGGGATCAAAAATAAAGGATGGTAGGTGAGTGACACAAGAGATAGAAGTTTCATGCAATAAAGGGCAGCAAAGTGAATACTGATTATTTGTAACTTTTACCTGAATCTTGTGAAGAGGGTATAGAGCTGTCTCCCATCTTTATGCAAGACAAGTAAGACACTTGTTTATTCTTACTCTGGAAGGAATTTTCCAGCCAGCTTGAAAGGGACAAGAGGTCTTTTGCCCTCCAATAGCATTTTCCTCTCACATAATCCCAAAAATAATGGTTGAAGAAGACAGATTTCAGCATCCATGTACCTTGTTAATAAACCATGGATTAATTTGATCTATTGCTAATCCATCCCTTTCCTCATTTATGATCTCTGCCCTAACATATGACTTGGGATGCTATTCCTGCGAAGAAGCCAATTCAATTTAGTAAACAAAAAAACAAAATGTGAATACTGATTCAGCAACCATGTGAGATAGGCGAGGCTAACCCAAGCTTTGTGGCTTATTGGAGATTGGAACCTTGTTCTCCCCAGTCCAGTCTGATAGTCTGATACTCTGTCATTGGTATATCTCACTCCATGCAGTGATTGGCAAGAGCTTTCTGAGGGCTTAGGCAGAGATTTTCCCTAATCCTGTTCCCTAAGAAGATTTTTTAAAAATTGTGGCTAAAAGCTTTTAACTAATCTTTGATCCCTCTTTTCTTCTTTGTAAGCTTGGGATAGAGGATGTTTTTGTATGTCTTCTTTTCCCAGGGTAGATACATAGTTGCAAATAGTTGTGGCCAGAATTCAGAAGAGTTACATTTTGGGTAGCAACTTATAGAATCTTCAAGTCAACATGACCCCTGGCCATGCTGGCTGGGAATTCTTGGAGAAACTTACATGGCCTGGATTGATTGCTGGCAGAGGTTTTTTTTATAGCCATCTCTGTCTTTGCTTCAGCTTCAAGGACACCATTGTGAATGCGAAGTATGGTGGACACACAGAGGCTGTGCGCCGGCTACTGGGCCAGCTTCCAATCAGTGCTCAGTCCTACAGTGGCAGTCCCTACCTTGACCTCTCCCTCTTCAGTTATGATGACAAGTGGGTTTCAGTCATGGAACGCCCCAAGACATGTGGCGACCATCCAATCAGGTATGTAGAGCATCCATAAGATCATTCATTTTCTGAAATTGGATGTACAATTCATTGTTCTTATCCTTGTTATTTTATTTTTATTTGTATTAATTTTTGTTTATTTCCTGCTTTTTTTTCCTGACAGTGGACCCATGATAGCTTGCAACATGGTTAAAATAAGATGGAGCTAATAACCTGAGGATAAAATCAATTAAGCAAACTGTCATATCATAGCACTATTAATTTAAAAAGTATAAAATCATTTAAATACAACAATAAAAAGAAAAATATAGCACTCCCTATCAACAGACCCTTTTGCATTTTGAAATGAATAGAAGTTGGGACAGGGAGGCTACTAGACTGTTTTAATATTCACCAATAGGAAAGTCTCTCTGTTCTGCCTGAACTCTCAGCTTCACCTACTACCTTGAAAGTCAACCTAAACTTGATCACTAGTAGAGGGCTGGCTGTTGGACAGTGTTAGAACTAAATTTGGTCCAGCTTATGAATGTTTATTTTGATGATAATTACATCAAACAGAGAAAAAGAGACACTTGTAAAAAGTGATAAGATTCAGCCACCCAACACCTTGGTTCTTTGTCTTCCAGGGAAGGGGATGTGGGGTGTTGATCTGGAACGTGGGCTACATCCCCCACCCCAGAAAAGCAGTTTTTTGGAATCTTGGATTTTTTCACACTCTCTAGACAATAGTTTTTCTGCCAAACAAAGTGAATTGCTTGTCTTGAAAACCTCCAAGAAAGACAACTCACTTTTTAAATAGGTTACAGGGCTCCCCTCCAGTATTTAACTTAAAAATGCCTGGGGCCTTTTCATGCTATACAACCATTGCATCATATTCCACTTTAACTCCGATGTCAACAGCCCAATGGAATCCTAGCATTTGCAGTCCAGGGAGGGCTGTTTATAATTCTCTCTCAGAGTTTTCCAGTTTTTCACCCAACTACTAATCCCAGGACTCCACAGGATACAGTCATGGAAGTTATACTGGAATCGTTGCATTTTAATTGTATAATGTGAAAGGCCTCCTGATTTCTCAAAACAAGAATTGGACTTCCAGCCACTTGTGAGATTTTGGTGCTAATATTTGGCAATCTATATTGTTCTAGATAGGTCCCAGGGCAGAAAAGTGGCCCCCAGGCTCACCACATTTGCCCACCTTGTTCTTTTGTTATTGGCAGTTTTTTTTTTTAAAAAAAAACTATCACTTTTCTTTCCAAGATATTTGGAGAAGAAATGATTTTCTTCTTGTTACAGGAATGTCTTGTGTCTCCTTTGTTGCCAGTGGCGGAAGTGCTTGATATATATATATTTTCAGCTTGGTTTTCTTGCTGCTGTCCTTGATGCCCAACAATGGTCTTTTTCTGGTAGACAAAGAAAATAGGCACCTTCTCCCAGCTCTACAGATCCTGTGGTTGCAGGAGACTCAAGGCAAAGTGCAGCATTTCAAAGGTTTTGGAAATCTTGTGTCTCTGGTGCCTGCTGACTTACTCTGTGGAAGATCCTTCTCATTTGGAAGGGGCAAGCTCCCAGCCTTCTGAGAGACTTGCCTGAACAAAGCATTTTGGTGCCTGGGACAGGATATCCAAATGGTGCATGCAGTGGTAACAATAAACTAAATCATCATCATTGCTATTCATTCATGATCCTTGAAAAAGGTATTGCCTAGGGCAGGTTGCTAGACCTAATAGATGGTGTATATTAAGGATAGGGAATGTGTGGTCCTCCAGATGCTGAACAGCAGCCTACATGAAGCATTGCCAAAAAAATCAATGGTGAGGGATGGTGGTACTTGTAGTCACATTTACATCATCTCTGATGTCTCTGAATTAAGAGGATTTACTCAAAAAATTCCCTAGTGAATATGAAATAATCTTTATAACACTTCCTTATATTCACTTGTGATTGTTCCACGTAGCCAGTGCAGTATATACCAGCCTTCTCCAATGTTGACTGTCCACTGAGTGTCTTTCCAGCTTTACATTCTGAAAGTTCCTATGATTAAACCTGAGAAGCATGTGCTTTGCCACCAAGCTATAGAATTGCTATGTACTTTGTGTGTCACATCTTAACTGGTAGCAACCCAGGTCTTTCCCAGGCCATGTTGCTAGGGATATGCTGAGGATTAAATCTGGGATCTTGTCAACACAAAAAGTTTTCTTTACCTCTAACTTCCAACTCTTTCCTTCTAATTTGAAATTTTCCTTTACAAATGAATGGTATCAATAACATAATACTGTAACACAATCAGTCTCTGCATATATCTTCTGCATGTCAATCTTTCAGAGCATTTCATGTATGCTATGTCTCTAATCCTTATGCCAGTCCTGTAGGGCAGAGTAATGAAGGAAGAGCATAAATTGGTTTTTTTGTATTGCTGGCATGTAGAGTAGATTAGTATTACAGATGTACACTCAGAAGTAAGCCCCTTTGAGTACAGTAGAACTTACTCCTACATAAGTTGTACAGGCTTGTTGCTTTAAGGAAACATCCCAAAAGGCTATAGGCATGTATTGATTCCAGTAAGACAAAAATGTTTTTCTCTGTTTTCTTAAATTGAATAATAAAGAGAAAAACAGCAAAATAGAAAAACACACAATAACAGTACATTAAAACAAATAATACAAAAGAGAACAGACTATAAAATAACCTACACTAAAAAAAATAAACTAAGAAAAAAGAAAATTAAAAAGAAATTAAAAGCAAACCAATTTGCAGGAAAACTTTCTATTTTCATAACAATGTTATAGACAAGAGATGCTCAATATGACTGTTTTTGTTGACACATTTCTTCTTCGTGGTCTCTGTGCCTTCATACACTAGGAGCTTTAGCGCCTGCGCGGTAGCGTTCGGAAACTTCTAGAGCTTGTTCGCTTGGCGGGAACCCCTCCCCCACGCCGGTACTGCGCATGCTCCTCCCGCCGAGCAACGGTCTCTCCTCAGTTCTTTCTCGTCCGCCGCCGCGTACGGAAGGTTCTTTAGTTTGTTCCTCTCACGTCGTGCTTGGCTTGCTGTTTTTCACGGTTTTACGGACTTTCGGACTGTCTTTGACCTCTCTTTCGGACTCCCCCTTCGGTTTTCGTCTCTTTGGATTTCGGAGTTTGGCGTTTCTTCGTCTTATGTCCGCGCTCTTTAAGAAGTGCGTGTCCTGCGGCCGCAAGGTTGCCCTCAACGACGGCCATAAGGAGTGTCTCTTCTGTTTGGGCGAGTCCCACAACATCCGGACTTGCCCAATTTGCAGGGATTTTACTCCCCAAACTCTCCGCAACCGCTCCGCGAGACTCAAATCTTATTGTTGGGAACAGTCTCTGCGGGCGATAGATGAGACCTCCACTTCCAAGATGGCCGACAAGAAGACGACCACGCCATCGACGGTATCGGCGGCTGCCGTTCCGTCCACCTCGTCGGTATCGGGCTCGGTACCGGCGAAAACGCCGATCTCGGCGCTACCGAGGATCCCGAAGCTGTCGGCGGCTGCCAAGTCAGCAAAAGGATCCTCGACGGCGAGGAAGGCTGAGGCTCCCCTTACGGAGACGCCTGCAAAAAAGCGCCCTGCTCCGGACGGAGGCAAGGGCAAGGAGAAGGAGAAGAAGAAGAAGAAGAAGGAAAAGAAGCGCTCCCCGGCTGGGGACGTTCAACCTCCTACTCCTCCTCCTACTCAGCAGCCTTCCAAAGGGCGAGGCGAGTCCGTCGACCTCTCGGAGGATGAGATCGACGACGTTCCCCAACAGCGCCCGGACTCGCCTGTGGCAGACCCTCCAACCCTGGTGGAGGAGCGCCACCGCCCTCTTAGCCGTCGCAGGTCGGCCGACCTGCAGCAGAGAGAGCCCTCTGCTTCTCCGGAGCGGCGTTCGACCTCCTTCAGGTCCCGGTCCCGCTCTTCCGAGCGTCCGGTGGCCTCGCCGCCTCCGAGGGAGACAAGAGAGGAACAACCTCGCTCGTCTGCCTCCAGATACACCTCGGCGTCCTACGTGGCCAGGTACGCGAGGGAATCTGAATGGAGAGAGCGCCCGGCCTCCTATCGGTCGCATTCGCCATCGTACCGGGATCGGTACCATCGTGGCCCGAGTCGCTGGGAGACCTTCCGGAGGTCCCGGTCACCTCGTCGACAGCGCGAATCGCGCTCGCCTAGAGGGGACGAGGCTCGGTACCGTCGACGCCGAAGCCGATCTCCGTCGGACCGCCGCTCCTTCAGCCGCTCTCCCTCCCCTCGATATCATAGGGCGAGGGAGCCTTCACCACGGTATCGGGCGATATCACCACCTCCTAGGGTCACGGCAACGGCGACGCGCCCTACGGAGTCGGTGGTGACTGAGCGGGCTACGACGACGTCAGCCTGCCAGACTACCCCGGTCACCACCAAGAGGGTGAAGTCAGTAGTCAGCCATCCCAAGCGGGACGCTGCTGCTACCACCGCCCCGGCTGCGGAGAAGCCTAGGAAGGCAACACCTGCGGCGACTACGAAGGAGCCGGAAAGCGAGCGGCGAGAGGACTCACCGAGCTCGGAGTCGTACGACTCGAGTGCGGAGTCAGAGGTGTCTGAGGCGGCCTCCCAGGAGTCTCCTCCGTTGGGATTCGGGGACCCGATCCCAGATTCTGCTCCAGAGGACGTCCACCAGTTCTCTGCGATGCTGCTCCGCATGGCCACTACCCTCGGCCTTAAGATCGCCGATGCGGAGCCGGAGGACGACGATCCAGCCTTCTCCGTTTTCGAGGAGAAGCGACCTTCCACGGCCCCGCTGCCTCTCCTGCCCCGGGTATCCAGACTGGTGAAGGCCGCCTGGGACAGACCGGCCTCGGCTCAGCCGATACCGCAGCGGTTAGAACACCTCTACAGGGTGCAGAAGGATAACGCCGGTTATCTATTTAATCACCCTGCACCGAACTCTGTGGTCGTCGAGTCCGCACAGACGAAGGGCTCCGGCAGGCAACACACCACAAGAGATGCTCAATATGACTGTTTTTGTTGACACATGTCTTGCATTTCACTGACTAATTTATCCACTGCATGCAAACCTCTGGAAATAGTCTCTGATTGCAGGTTGCTTTTCAAAAATTAGAGCTAAAAATCCCAGACAGAGCCCATCTTGGAGATTATAGGGTCCTCTTCTTGAGAATGGTAAATTGCACTGAATTGAGAGTAAGAGGAACATACCACAGATCGGGTTTTATTTGGGATAGTGGGTGGGAACTAGCTTTTATAGAATCATAGAGTTGGAAGAGACTCCAGGGGCGATCCAGTCCAACCCCCTTCCATGCAGGAACACCCATCAGAGCATTCCCAAGAGATGGCAATCCAGCCTCTGCTTAAAAACCTCCAAAGAAGACTCAACCACAACCCTGAGGGAGCATATTCCATTGCCGGACAGCTCTGACCGTCAGGAAGTTCTTCCTGAGGTTCAGTTGGAATCTCCTTTCCTGCAGCTTGAATCCATTGCTCCTTCCCTTTATCCTCTTCTTCTCCCACTTGGCAACTTCTCCTATGGAGGAGGGCACCATTTAGAAAGCCAGCTATCATGGTTGTTCCTGTTCTATCTTATCCTTGTCTTTTAATTGTTGAGGAACCTGGAGCTTTTAGAAGAAGAAAGAGAATAATGGCTACTTAGAAAGAATGTGAGGAATTCAACAGGCTGTATTATCAGCACCAGGAGTGTGTCTTACTTACTGAAAGAACACCCCTCTTCCTATTCTGTCAGAAGCCAAATCAGCAGGGAGGGCAGCTTTCTAGGGCAGTGCATGGGGTCTACTTGTGTAGATATAATGAGTTGAAAGCAGGTAGTCATACAAGTTATAGTGAGGAACTCAAAGCAATAAGAAAGTTTTTTTACTCTAGCAAATAATTAACCTATAATGTGCTTTAATTTTATTATTGTTCATTATTTTGAAAAGAAAAGTTTCCTTTTACCAAATCATATTTATGGGGATATTCTTACAATCTTGTCTTGCTTTTACTGTGATCAAAATAACATGTCATGTTTCTTTTCTAACTGTGTCATAAGAGATGGTATTTGCTTCAGTTTCACATGGCTTAAACAGCAAGCATTACTCTTTTCAGGTCTCTCTTTCTTTTTCCCATTTGTAGGTTCTATGCCCGAGATTCTGGTCTTCTGAAGTTTGAAATCCAAGCAGGACTTCTGGGCCGGCCTATCAACCACACAGTCCGACGCTTGGTTGCATTTACTTTCCACCCTTTTGAGCCCTTTGCTATCTCAGTGCAGCGGACTAATGCTGAATATGTTGTAAACTTCCACATGAGACATAGTGGCACATAGCATACTCCTCATCTGTGCCAGTCATGGGCTTTTAAGTATATGCATTTAATGATAGTCACACCAAAGCTAGACTTGTACTCCAAGAATTCAAACAGATGTATCCTTTTTGAGAAGTTACAGTACTATGCATCTCAGCCCAAACTGTTTGGCCTCCAAGTTTCAGCCAAGTGGTGATAAATCTAGAGTTGTTACACTTATCTTTCAGTTCCTCCCCTGTGTGGACTAAACGGATGATCTTGTATAGTCCTCCTTCTCATAACTTCTTTATTTTATTTTATTAGGACTTCTGAGTAAGCACAATGAAAGAGAGAAACCATTCACATTTCTGCCAGGATCTTAATTTTCTGACTGAGGGAGCACAGTTCTCATGCCACCATTTCATAATCAAGAAACATATCTTACGAATGCTGTCCAAGTTATTTTCTCTGTAAGCCATGTTGCAACTTCAGCCTTCCCACCTCCCAAGCACAACTAATGTTTGAAGGTAGATTGTGCAGAGGTGGGAGGATTCTGTTTTGCTAGTAACCAGAGATGCAAAGATGAATCTTATCATGCTATTGCATCTCCACAGTATAGGCACATTTTGATGACCTCGTTAATGTGTACCAGTTACTGAAGACAGTACAACAGGAACAGTCAGGCTTTCTTAAAGCTGTTAAGAAAGCCATCTTTCCTCAGCTTTGGCCCTGAAGCTTCATAGTCCAAAAGATTCTTACTGCCTTTGCAGTAAGCAGCTTGTAACTGTGGCCTTGACTTCTGGGCCTTAGTTTCTGGAGCTGAAAGAAATAAGAATACTTTTGTGAAAGCACCTTTGCCTCCTGGGTTAAAAGTTTAGAAAGTATAAAATTGAAAGAAAGAACAAAGTTGAAAAACAGTGACATTTTCTTGGATGTAAATTGGATTCTCTGTGAGGTAAAGAGTTCATGGCCACTATTTACTGGAAGAAGTGACTGAAAAAGAAAGGTGTCTTTTTAGCTGCTTTCTCCCCTCTCCTTGCGTTTTTCTTTTTCTAACATCCGTGTGCAGTATTATTCACATTCTCACTGTGTTCATCATGTCATGTGGATGCAGAGTTAACCCTGGCAGGAAGTGTAACATTCTCCTTGGGAGATGGTTAGAGCATCTACTCCACCTGAAATGCCTGTTGCCTTTTTATAAACAAGTGTGATTTATGAAACAGAGGCCAAAGTATAAGCAATGGATATTTGTGCTCAATATAAAGCAAGTTGACAGGTGAACTTCTTCTTAAACCTTTGAAATTAAGTAGATATAGATCATGCATTACAATATTTTTATAGTCCATTGGTTGACTCCATTTTATTTGTCTTTATTTCCAGCTTTTTGTAGATATATTTGACCACATATTGGGCTAAAACAGGGAGAATGTGGTAAGAACTGGGCCAGCATTATTTTATAATGTTACTCTGTCTCCGTCTCCCTCTCCCTCTCCCTCTCCAAGAACATAGGGAGAGCCTTGGTGGGTCTGATGTTTGTTCTCACAGTAATCAACCAGCTGCCCATGGGAAGCCCACAAGCAGAATATGATTGCAGTGGCCTATTGTCTCTGATACTGGAAACAGTTATAACTGTTGTGGCTAGCAGCCATTGATAGGAAGCAATGGCATGATTCTAGGACACTGTATTTCTTGGTTCTTCCTTAAACCTACTTGGGCAAGCAAAGTCCATAACATTTTTTTCTTTGTAGTTCATGAAATCACTCAGATGTCTTCTGATTTAGTTGGCAAAATATCCACTGTTTTAGGAAATTTCCAAAAGTAGTTTGGAAATTGGATGTAGGAAATCCACAACTGGATCTCGCAGTTCTACCTGATACAACTTCCACTGAAACACCCTTCAAACATGCTTTAGTTGGTGCTTGGTTTGATCAGAGCATTTATGCCAAGGAATGGGAGTTCAACTTCCTTGTACATGCCATTTTCCATCCCATTTTAAAATGGTCCTCAGACCTGATACTTGGCCTCTTCCACGGGAGGCCACAAATAACATAGCACTTTGCAGCATCACCTCTCTTTAAGCCCGAAAACAGAGAGAACCCGCCACTGAAATGCATGTCATAATCATCAAAATCTTTGTTCATTTTTAGGCAGCCATGGCTCTCTCTGTGTGCCAGTTTTCTTTGAAAAGATAGCAATGAGGTCTTATATTTTTTTTTGTGCCAAGACTGGGTGGGAGAAGGGTTTGTATAAAAATGTTTGAAGATGGTAGCTCTAGGTGTACACAGCTTATGTTTTCCAGCTGTGTTGATTTCCTGGGCTGATGTTGCTTTCTTACTATTTAAAAAGATGGGAGAGAAAAGCATTGCTGATGATTGCACTAAATGTCAGGCACTGAATGTCAAGTTGCCAGATGCATTTGGAAATACTGTAAATTTGTGGTAGCTTTGACAAAAGTAGGGAGAAATACCTTGATGCAGCATGACAAGGCCTGCAACTATTATCTGTGACATTTTCCCTCTGAATTCATCGCTCAAGCTTTTTGTTAGAAAGTGTGAAAAGAGAGTTGGGAAAGGGGGCAAATATTGGTGCTTTCCATTTTGTTTTTCCTTTCTGGTGGGGTGTAAATTTGTTAACCACATGAGTTAAAAATTAAATAAACTATAATTCTATTTTTGAAAAGTGACTTGTTCTCTTTGCACCTTTGCCACAATGTATAGTTCTATGAACAGGAAACTTTTTGCACTGCCAACTCCAGAATTCTCCAAAGCCTGATGGAACAAAGGGGTCTTTGTTTCTCTTGAGCAATCCCAGTGCTGCCATCCAACATGGTGTTCTCGGCTTATATCCCACTGCTGCCTATACCAAATGTAGAGGTTTCCATTCTTTATTCCACCACTGTATACAACAGTTGTGGGGCTTTTTTAGTCAGGTAATCATTCAAGTGGCACCAATTGTGAGAATTCTTTTCAGGCAATGCCATCACTTCCCCCTGAATGAGAAGACTTCACAGTGTTCGCTGCAAACATTGTGGGGGCTTTGCCGGATCCCCACCCATGCTACATGTGAAGATTTCTTCCTGTCCCCCTTTTGTGGTGCTAACTATGGGGACAGCCTAAATGTCCTCAAGGACATCCTGTGATGATTTATACCACTTTTATTCTGAATAGGATACCGCCCTTCCACCAGCAAGGTTCCCACCACAGACACTTTGTCCGAATCCCAACTTTCAGGAGGAAAACAATTCCAGAGGCCAGAAGTGTATAAAAAGAGAAAAAAACTTATTTACACAAAGTTCAACATAGAACAGCAAATTATTTATTTATAATATTTGAAATGTTGCACTTTTGTCTCAGGTTAAATCAGACCCTTAGCAAATGCTCAACTCAAAACTCCTTTCTATCACTCCAACCTTAGTCTCTTAAACTCCTCTCAAACACATTTTCCCAGCTGCCCTCTTCTCAAACCCCAGGCTAAAACTAATTCAACTGTCTCTTGCAAATCTCTTCAAACATTCCTCCTATCAGCATCCATGCCAATGCTCTATTCCTTTTCTCTACCAACAGCTTCTTACCTCATGGGGGTGGGTGTATGCATATGTGTGTTTGTATGCGTGCCCTTTCAAGATGGTTGTCAACTTATGTTGACTCTGTGAATTTCATAGAGTTTAATACCCAATAAATCAAGCAACAATTTTGTATACGAACCCATGATGTTCCTCCTCCTTCTCCCCGGGAGTAGTATGCTTCTTGTTCCCAAGAAGTATACAGAGCGTCTAAAAAAGTCCTGGGTTTACCCTTCTGGAGAGGCGCATCCATAGAATCTTATCCAGGCAGCTGAAACACAGTGTGCACCAGACCTTGAACAACCATCAGGAACAACATTTGGGGTTTTTGCTCTTTTCCCATGTGTTCTTGATCTGTTGGGAATCTCCCTGGCACTGCTGCAGGTTTCCCTTGCACCTCAGCAACTCAGTGTTGCTCTTTTAACTCTTCCTCCCTCATATCAGCACTCTGTGCTTTGTCAGTATGGCAAACTGGCACAACTTCTCCAGTGTCCACATAATGTTCAGGCAATTTTTCAGTACAGGAGAACAGTTCTTCTCCCTCGCACTTAATTTGAAACTTAAGTCAGCTCTTGGTTGCCTCACTCCATGTCTCAACATCTCATGCCTCTTTCACCGCACAAAGCTAAGCATGCCACCATTCACCTTGCATGGTTCTGATTTTACTAAGAGAGTGAATTCCAGTGTTTCTATGATGTTTGAATGCACTGGTTCCTCTTGGCTTCTTGCTGCCTGCTTTAGCATGTTACAGCTTGTTCTTGCATATTTCTTCCAGCTTCTCAGATAAGTCAGGGCTATCCTCAGGGAATGTAGTGACTCATGATATCATGTGCTCCTTCCCCCTGTATGACATAAACATGTTGACATGTACAACTTTGGTCTGAACTTTGTTTTCTACAGATATGGCATAAGTCAAAGCATCCAACTTATCCCTGATGACAAAGGGTCCTTCCCAACTAGTCTGAAATTTGTTATGCTTCCTGGGTGTATAGGCCATCATTAATCTCCTATTCCATAGGGCATTGCCTGTGCATTACTGTTATATTCCACCTTACATTACTGTTGCTGAGCCAGACTAAGATTTTGCTGCACCCTTTGCATCATCTCATTTAGTTTATCTCTGAACTCTATTACATACTGAACTACTGAGAACTTTTCCTCGCATAGCTTGTTCTCCCATGAATTCTTCCTAATTTCCATTGGTCCTCTTACTTTCTTCCCGAACATTGATTCAAAGGGGAAAAATTCTGTGGAATCTTGAAAAACTTCTCTGTTAACAAACAGAAAACATCATTTAACCCATGTTCTCTACAAGGATTTCTGAATTACACGATCAGTAAATGTTTCCTGTAGTTCAGCTTTACCATACCATAGGTGGGCATGCCATCTGAAGTATAAATTGTGTCCTTCCAGTGTCAAAAGTCTTTTATTATCCAACATTATCCTTGGTCTTAGCCAGACCAAACAGGCAGCAGCATGATATAAGATCTGGCAAAGCAAAACCTCCTCTTTCTAGAGAATCAATCATTGGTTTAAACTTCACTCTAGGCTTCTTCCCATTCCATCAAAATTTTGATACATCTTTTTTACAATCCTCAAATAATTTTTTAGAAATAACCATCGGTACCATTTGGACTAAGAATAACATTCTTGGGAGGACACTCATTTTAACCAATGATATTTTACCCAGCAGGGACAAATCCAACCATTTCCAACCCTCCAAATTTACCTTCATCTGCTGCCAAATTGGTAAATAATTATTCTGAAATAATTGGTTATTGTTGTTTATAACTAAAATTCCCAAATACTTTATTAACACATTGGATCCCTGATACTTCTTCAAGCTGGAGCTTTTCTTGATTTTTGATATTTTTCATACTCATGATCTCATGAAAACAATGCCTTGTACTGTCAGAATCTCATAAAAGAATCTTAACCCCATGAAGATTTTCAACAGAGCTTTTGTCACTGTCTGTGCATGCATGCTTCTAACAGCCTTGGCATCTAGAAATCTTTCTTTAGGCAAGCATCATCTAAAAAGTTATAATTTCTTCCTCAATTTCTTCTGTAAATGGAATTGCCTCAGATAACACTAGTTCTTTTAATACTATCAGGTTACTGTCTTTATGTAATGTTTATTGAAAATCATTTATTTCATCTTTGTTAGTTGCAGTGAGACAAGCTACATATGAATCTGCCTCAGTTTCTGTACTTAATTTTTCCACAATCTTTTCTTCAGCTTGTGAACTATTGGCCAACTCTGTCATAGCAAATGTGATGTCTCCTTCACTTTGAACTCGTGAATCTGACCCTGTTTATGTAACTTTCTCCACAGAACCAGTTCCCTCAGTTTGCTTATCAAGCAGACTCTGACCTAGTAGATACGTGCATTCAAGTTTACTTCAGGAAATTTACCCTTTTGCCTTTTAGTTGGCAACATATGTCTTGGCATCATAGGCCATATTATCTCTACCTAACATTACAGGATCAGATGGGTCAACACCCACTTCAGAGATTCCTTCTTCTCCAATAAATTTTTACTTTAGCCATTGGAAAATCTCTTGGACTTCCCCTGACTCTTTAGCCCCACTTAGAGTAAGTTAACAGTAATGAGAATGAGAATCTATTTATTTGTAAATGTCAATGAGGTGTTTTAAGGCTTGCTTGCGTTCATGTGTTTTGGGCTGTGTTGGGTGACACTCAGCTTGACAACAGTACGTGTGAAAAGGATCTTGATGTCTTAGTGATGCCGTAGCCAAAAAAAAAAAAAAAAAGCAACTCTAGGCTGCATCAACAGGAGTATAGTGTCCAGGTCACTCGACGTTATAGTACTGCTCCATTCTGCTTTGGCTGGACTTCATCTGCAATACTTGATCAAGATTCTCTTCATCACAGTTCAAGAAGGATACTGAGAAACAAATGTATTTAGAGTAGGGCCACCTAAATGGTATAGTGTGGAAACCAAGTCCTATGAGAAACAACTTAGGAAATGGATAAGTTTAGCTTGGAAAAGAAAGATTGAGAGGTACTGTAATATTTAAGTATCTGAAGGGACGCAGAAGATGCAGTGAACTTGTTTTATGCTTCTCCAAGAGACTGGAACACAAACCAGTGGGTTCAAATTACAAGAAAAAGGATGTAAAGTAGGCATGACAGTTGTGTTTGCATATAAAGAGAGGGTGGAAAGTCTGGGCTAGTTTGTCCTTGTTTATTACTTTCATAACAGCTTTCTGTAGAAACTGTGAGCATTCGAAGCCCTTCTTGTACATTGTTTCAGCAGTCTTTGCCACATACTGCCTCTTAAACCAGGACAGCTTTGTTTGTGTATCCAAAGTATTTTTACTCTACTCTTCAGCTGAAAATGGCTCTCAGAGGGGCTTTACAAAGATCGATAATAAAACATTCTGTCCCTTTGGCCTTACAGTTTAAAAGACATGACATAAAAGGAAAAGCGGTGGGATGAAGGAGGGAAGGAAAGAAAACTCAGACACCATGCATTAAGATGTTATAATGACCTAGCTGGAACAGGAACAGTTCCAAGAAGAGGTAAAAGCTACTCATTTCTCACCAAAGGCAAGAGAGCAGCCCTGCTTCTTGTCCCCTCACCACAGCCTGCCATGTTAACATTTATAGAGGGAAGGAGTTTGAATTAACTGATTTTCCAGGACTGTTGGAGACCCTGCGTCCCTGAAGTTCCTGAGACTAAAGCAGACATGGAGCTCACACCTTTTATAGATACAATTCCAAAATTTAGGTCTTCCAAGCTGTGATTGGAGAGGATCATAAATCTAGCATCACACCACTTCTCAGACAGTTCCCCCAGCTGGATAGATTTCTGCTTTTCATCGTTGACACATTTCTTGCCTCTTATCTTAGATAACCAGGTTCTCAAAACACCAGCCTTTACACTTTCATTTTCCACTGGCTCTAATCTTTCCTCACTCATGGAGTACCTTGTAGCAATAGGCAATAAAGCTGTTAACCCATTGATACTTTGTAATAATACAGGCAGAACTGAAATAGATATATTGTTGCAATCATCAATTAGCACTGGATATTTTGCAGCATTAAACTAAGCTTAATAGATTCTACAGCAGTACTTCTACATTGATTACAGTACAAGATTTCAATACACATCCAGAAGAATGTGGCAGGGGCTATACATCCTGACAGTGGTCAAGATGGCAAAAGTTATAAATGAGGAATAGCAAGGTAGGAAAGCTGCTGCTGTTTGCTTTTGGCTGAGCCTACAAGAAAGGGCAAGATTCTGTTGTCTTCTTCCTGTTGAGTTAATTGAGTGTAAATTACTTTTGCAATTCGAAATCAGTGTACAGCAAGTATGTGAAGTCAAAGGGAGACTGGAAGGAAGAGAGAGAAACTAGGACATTTTAAAAGAAGCTGAAAATGTGGGTTGACAGAGGGCTAATCAGGACAATCAGAAGGTATATCATCTGTCCCAAACCCATTATAGTACATTTCCCCCACTGACACAGAAAGTACCCCACACACAGTTTTGCACTGAAACTAAATTATGTGGAGCACACACCTTGTTTAAAAAAGGGAATTGGGTGGGGGGAGTGTGTGGCCAACAGACTAAGGGCCTTTCCACACAACACTGTTATAGTGCTATTATTCCACTTTCAACCTCCTCTGGGATCGTAGGGTTTGCAGTTTAGGGAGAGGCCTTTAGAATTCTCAGCCAGAGAGCTCTTTGCCTGGGCCTCTACCTTTCTCTGGGACTGGAGGTGGGGGCTGTTCCAGCTCCTCTTCCAGCTCTGCACTCAACTTGACCTGCTGAACTGAAGGAGGACTATGGCCATTTCTGCACGAAGCGAGGGAATCGCTCTGTGCCGGTACTTCCCAGATCTTTCTGGGCACAGACCAACAGGGACTGTCCCTTAAGCCCTTCCGCAGGGCTCCTCGTCTCATCCACGGTGAATTGGAGCAGTGCAAGGTCTTAGATCCGCACTGCTCCGCCTTCCAAAATGGCGGCTTCCAGTTGTTCGTGGGTCCCGACCAACCGCGAAGCTCGCCACGCCTAAAGCCCACCCTCCACAGATTGCAAGCTCACATTGGTGCAGCCTGCGAATCTGCACAAGGGAGCAGGTATGAAATGGCGCGCTCCGGAAAAATGAAAAACCTGTTTTTTCCCGTCTTTAAAAAGCGCTGGAGGACCAGTTGGGGGCATTTCGGAGCGGACTGAGGTGCAGATCTCAGTTAAGTAGTCTGGACCTAGTCCACTCCAAGGTGCAGACGACCTCCATGAGAGGATGCACTGCGCCGTTTTAATTCCCTTGTGCGGAAATGGCCTTTGTTGGCTATCAAGAATCTGTGGCAGCTCCTCCAAAGGTAGGTCTTGTTTAAATTCATTGGAAGCCAAACTCTCAAGTGGAGGGGGGATGAGAAATACAGTAGGCTCATATTTATCTCAAGTTCATTTTATACTGTTTCAATTATACACTGGCTCTCAGCGCTGCTTACAGTATCTGGCTGCTGGAACCTCATCCTGCAAGCTCTTTTACTGGTATCTGGTTCTTCTGGGTGTTGCTTCCTCATACTGGTGAAGTGGTCTTGCTATTAAAATTGGTAGAACTGATGAAGTTTCCTCTTCTGGTACATCAGAAGATAAATACTGATGCTGTCTGGGTTGTTTTAAATCTGCCCAAATATTCACCTGTTTCTTCTCCCCATAGATCCCTTCACTCACTGCCAGTTCAGACCAGGGCCTGTTTCAGACTTTTGGTCCTGGTTATTTAAAGCTTTGCGTTTTAACCTTCCTCAGTACCTTGCAACTCAGCTTGTTTGGTATTTCCATTCAGGAATTTGAGATCTGCAGGCAAAGGATTATTGTCTGTTCCACTAATGCGAACAGCTGTGTCCAGGCTGTGACCGTTTCAAGATCTGGCTCCACATTTGTGGAATGGTCTTCCTTTGGACCTCTGGCTGGAGGAGGATCTCACACGTTTTTGTAAACAGTTGAAGACCTTCCTCTTTGGCTCTCCACCTTAAGTCACTGAGATGTGTTTAAGGTGCTGAGATGAGTGGTGAAATGGGTGTTGGGGATTTCATGCCATGTATTCTTGCAGTTTTTTGTTTTAATGTCTTTGTCCCTGATTGTATTTGCTGGCCTATAAGACACACCCACATATAAGATGCACCCCATTTATACACTGGCAAATACTGTTTACTGGTGTATAAGACATACCAGCATATAAGACGCACCCCATGTTCAAACAGTATTTTTCAGGGAAAAGGTGAGTCTTATACGCCAGCAAATACCATATGTCATTGTTCCGCCCTTTGGTGTAAAGGGTGTTTTAAATAAATTTTGCTGTTGTTCTTGTTGTTCTTGTTATTATTATTACTATTACTATTACTATTTCAGGTAAAAAACAAAGGGTTCCACATCATATAAAAAAATCACATAATGCACTGGATCTTGGAATGGATCCCTTGTGTTATACACAGGCCTACTGTACTTAAAATTAGTAATTGCAAGACATATTATTGAATGCTTTCTCGGCATCTTAAAAAAAAATCAAAACAGCCTTTAAGATATTCCAAATATTCAATAATATTAAGAACAGTTGCTACATTACCCTTTAGTTGTCTTTTTGGCAAAAATCCACTTTGATCCTCATGTTCTGAGAAATATGTTTCCTCCATCAGTTTCCCCAAAGTATAGTAAATATCTTACAGGCTACCTGTATTACTCTAATATAAGTGCTTCTCCAAGAATCTGTCATCCATCCTTTTCTTATAAATCACAGACCATCTTTGACCACTTCGTCTTCAGTTATGGTGACAAGTGGGTTTCAGCCACGAATGGCCCAAGACCATCAAATGAGATGCCTAGAGTGTCCAGCAAATCACCCATGGGGGGTGGTGGATATATGACTTGATTGTATATATCCTTGCTATTCTATTTTTTTTATTAATTCTATTTATATCCTGCCTTTCTCCTGGCAGTCAGCCCCAAGATAGCTTGCAACACGGTTAAAAGAAGATGGAGCTAATAAGTGAAGATAAAGAAAAAATTAAACAAGTTGTCATATCACAGCACCATTAATTTAAAAAGTATAAAATCATTTAAAACACACCAATAAGAAGTAAAATATAGCACACCCTATCAACAGAACCTTTTGCATTTTGAAATGGACAGAAGGTGGGCAGGCAACTGCAACGTTCAATACTCATCAATAGGATTGTCTCCCTATTCAGACCCCAACTCTCAGCTTCACATACTACCTTGAACGTCAAGGTAACCTGAATACCAATGAAAGCTGGCTGTTGGACTATGTAGAAATTAATGTGGTCTAGCTTAGGTGTGCTTGTGTTTTGATGTTAATCGTATTGTACTCATTTGAAGTACTGTGTCCAGTTCTGGGCACCTCAATTCAAGAAGGATGTCGACAAGCTGGAACATATCCAGAGGAGGGCGACCAAAATGGTGAAGGGTCTGGAAGCCATACCCTATGAAGAACGGCTTAGGGAGCTGGGTATGTTTAGTCTGCAGAAGAGAAGGTTAAGAGGGGACATGATAGCCTTGTTTCAATATTTGAAGGGATGTCATGTTGAGGAGGGAGCAAGCTTGTTCTCTACTGCTCCAGACACTAGGACAAGGAGCAATGGATTTAAGCTGCAGGAAAGTAGATTCCACTTGAACCTCAGGAAGAACTTCCTGACGATCAGAGCTGTCCGGCAGTGGAATGTGCTGCCTCCATGGAGTGTGGTGGAGTCTCCTTCTTTGGAGGTTTTTAAGCAGAGGCTGGATGGCCATCTGTTGGAAATGCTATGATGGGTGTTCCTGCATAGCAGGAGGTTGGACGTGATGGCCCTCGGGGTCTCTTCCAACTCTATGATTCTATATCAAACAGAGGAAAAGATACACTCATAAGAACTGATAAGATTCAACCACCCAACAGTTTAGTTCTCTCTGTCTTCCAGGAAAGGGGATGCGACATGTGACGTAATACTGTAATGCAGTCAGCCTCTGCATATGTATTCTGCATGTCAATCCCTCAGAGCATTTCATGTATGTTATGTCTCTAATCCTTATGCCAGTCCTGTAGGGCAGAGAAATAAAGGGAAGGAAAAGCATAAATTGGTTCTTTGTATTGCTGGCATGTAGAGTAGATTAACGGGACAGTCTTGCACATGTGCACTCAGAAATAAACCCTTTTGAGTATAGTAGGACTTGCTCCCACATAAGATGTACAGGATTGTTGTTTTAAGGAAACATCCTAAAAGGCTATTGGCATGTATTGATTCAAAAATCAGACAAAAACATTTCCCCCATATATCTGTTTATACTTTAATTTCATTTCAGTTGTCTGCTGGAAGTAATGGTATTTTCCATGCTTGCCCTACGCACATATATGCACCCTGTCTCTCACACACTTTTGTCCTCCCAGTGGTCTTGTGAGGTACGTTAGTCTGAGAAGCTGTGATTGTCTCATGGTGACGGTGTGAGTTTAATGGGTTTAATGGGGAAGCTACGTGCTATCAAGCAACAAGCACGTGTGGGTGTACACACATGTGGAGATTCATACAGTGACCTTTGGTTTGGGAGTACACTGTTTAATTTTTGGCAGAGTCTGGCAAAGGAATATTCACTTTGGCTTCCACAACCCATATTAGTATAATGTTACTATTATGCCAACCAAAGGATGTAAAAATGTGAGCAAACTTTTGAGATCCACCGATTGTTCTGTCAGGCAAGATGCAAGGTAGTCTGGGAGAGAAAACTGTGTAATTTAGGGCAAGGTAATTTTTGGTAAATTAATATTTCGTTTTAGAAGCATCAAGAGAAGTCCTAGCACAAGACAGATATTCAGAACAAACTTGTTTTTTTTTAATAAACAGGTGCATCGGCTGGATAGCTCTAAAATCATTGATGTGTTTGCTTATCTCTGAAGAAGGAAACTTTTTTTAAAACTGAAGTTGAGTTAAAATTGCAAAGTAGATAATCGAATAGTTATGTGCTGTGTTTTCAGACTAACTTGTGATTCTGCCTCAAAATGTATTTTGCACAAGGATCCACAAGAAACTATGGCCATTTCTGCACTAGCCTGTTATAGCACGATGATTCCACTTTCAACATCCTCTGGAATCCTGGGGTTTGCAGTTTCAGGAGGGTCCACCCCTCCCGAAACTGCAAACCCCAGCATTCCAGAGGATGTTGAAAGTGGAATCATCGTGCTATAACAGGCTAGTGCGGAAATGGCCTATGCTGTCTATCCTCCCCTACCCCGTTGAAGTCCAGTTAATTAACTGAACTGGCTGTTTTGGGTCTTCTGTCCTTGTTTCTCAATTCCATTGAGTCTGACCCACCTCCAGGGACATTTAGTTTTTCTCCTACATGGGGTTCTTATTATCCTTCCTCTTGGGTGCTGCAGCATTGCTCCAGCTCACACTTGCACTCCCTTTGGTTTCTTCTCCTCTTGTGCCACGCTGCAGCTTCTGAAACAGCCATTCCTTAATTTTCTAGCCTCTGCGTTGAGTGGCTCTGACTGCAGGGCTTCCGGCCCTTCCCCTTTGTTCCATCCAAGATATTTGTCAGGTACATTTTAGCGAAGCATCAGGGACTAAGGTGGGGCAAAAAGGAAAGGAAGCACCATTAGGATGCAATTTTCTTTTGTCTTTCACCACTTTTGAACTTAGAGGAATAGGGCTCAGGACACTTACAAGTTTAATAAGAAACCAATTTGGGAGGCTTTTAAAAGCAAACCAATTTGCAGGTAAACTTTCTATTTTCATAACAATTGGCATAGAGAAGAAATGTTCGATATAACTGCTCTTGTTGACAGACATCTTGCATTTTAGTATCTAATTTATCCACTGCGTGCAAACCTGTGGAAATGGTCTCTGATTGCAGAGCGCTTTTCAAAAATAGATTTAAAAATCCCAAACAGAGCCCATCTTGGAGATTATAGGGTGCTCTTCTTAAGAATGGTAAATTGCCCTGAATTGGAGTAAGAGGAACAGACCACAGACCAGGTTTCATCTGGGAGGGTGGGTGGGAACTAGCTTTCCTTCCCTTTATCCTCTTCCTCTCCCACTTGGCAACTTCTCCTATGGAGGAGGGCACCATTTAGAAAGCTAGCTATCAAGATTGTTCCTTTCCCACCTAGTCCTTGTCTGTTGATTGTCCGGGAACCTGGAGCTTTTAGGGGAAGAAAGAGAATAATGGCTACTTAGAAAGAATGTGAGGAATTCAACAGGCTGTATTATCAGCACCTGGAGTGTGTCTTACTTACTGAAGGAGCACCTCCCTTCTTATTCTGTTAGCAGCTAAATCAGCGCAGAGGGTAGCTTTCTGGGGGAGTGTACGGGGTCTGCTTGTGTAGCAGGATATAATGAGCTGAAAGCAGGTAGTCACACAAATGTAACTTATAACGAGATATTCAAAGCAATAAGAAAGTTACTTATACTCAGTCAAATAATTAATCCACAATGTGTTTTAATCTTACTATTGTTCATTATTTTAAAAAGAATCATAGAGTTGGAAGAGACCCCAGGGACCATCAAGTCCAACCCCCTGCTATGCAGGGACACCCATCAAAGCACTCCCAACAGATGGCCATCCAGGCTCTGCGTATAAACCTCTGAAGAAGGAGACTCCACCACACTCCATTGAGGCAGCACATTCCACTGCCGGACAGCTCTGACCGTCAGGAAGTTCTTCCTGAGGTACAGGTGGAATCTCCTTTCCTGCAGCTTGAATCCATTGCTCCTTATCCTAGTCTCTGGAGCAGTAGAAAACAAGCCCACTCCCTCCTCAACATGACGTGACATGGCTATCATTCCCCCCTTTAAATTTTCTTCTGCAGACTAAACTTCCAGCTCCCTAAGCTGCTCCTCATCGGGCATAGCTTCCAGACTGTCAGGAACAGATTCACTCTTACACGGATCAACAAACTTAATAGAAGATTTATTGTAACATAGTAAGGGATGCTGTCTTCAGACGTTAAAGCTCGAAATGGAACTTTTTCCCCCCCACCTTACACTTTAACAGACAGTTTCTCCTAAGATAGTTGTAAAAGAACGAACGTCATCATGCCAAAGGGTTTCCTTCGAAATTCCGGGCCAGAAAGGAATGGTTGGCGCCGGGGAAAACCCCCTAACAGCCTACTATCACTATTTCCTCAGTCTACTGCTATCCTAAAACAATAAAACATGGAGGACCCCCGACATCCTGCCCCACTTTTTTAAAAAAATATATACATAAAGATACACAAAATATAGAAAATATCACGGAACAGTAGAAAGACAAGAAAACTAAATAGTAATATGAATGCAGTAGCAAGTCAGTGGGGGCGTTGGGGAACATCAGCCGGCAAAGGGAAGTGGCGAAGGTGCCCTCTTCAGCAAACTGGAATGAAAAACAGGATGAATAGCCTTGGGGGGAAGAAGGGAGATCTATTTTCAAAAGAGACATAATTAATAGCCCTTTTAAGGGGGAAAAATTTGGGGAAAAAGGGGGGAAAGTTTTTTAGACGGAGAAGGAGAGGAAATGTTCTTAGAAAGAAAGGAAAACCAAATCCCCGGGCTGGTAAAGGGGATTGGCTGCCGTTTACGGTCAGCGAAACGTTTGTGGGAAGTTTTAAACGGATGCTATAGCATCTGAGGGAATTCCAAAATGCCAGAAAATTTGAGACCCAAGCAGAAACAGAAGGAGGAGCGGGGAAGAGAGGGAGGGGGGGGGAAAGGGGGAAGAAGGAAGGAAGCCGGGTAAACTTTTAAAAGGGGGGGTTTTTCCCGGGTAGAGGTATGAACCGCAGAATTGATGGCAAACTCAGCGAACGGAAGGAGCGGAGCCCAATCATTCTGGTTCTCAGAAACAAAACACCTAAGAAATTGTTCAAGAGATTTGTTAACACGCTCAGATTGGCCATCTGTTTGAGGGTGATAAGCACTGCTAGTTTCTGAGTGACTCCCAGGGTTTTCAGTAGACAAGTCCAAAACTTGGAAGTGAAAATTGGATCCCTGTCCGAAATGATCACCGAAGGTAGTCCGTGAAGTTTCCATACATGATTAACGAACAGGTCAGCCAGCTGGTCAGCACGGGGTAGTTTCTTTAGAGGCACAAAATGACATTGCTTGGAAAAGTGATAGTAACAACCCAAATAACATGAAACCGGTGTGAAGAGGGAAGAGACACGATAAAATCCCATGCGATGACCGACCGGGGGGCTAGCAGGCGCAGGCAGAGGTTGCAGGAGCCCTTGAGGTTTAGATGTGGGCGATTTAGAAACGTTGCAAGTGGCACACTGCTTAATGTAAGTTTGCACGGAGGGGTTTAATCCAGGCCACCAAAAAAGGCGGCGAATCGCATGCAATGTCTTCAAAAACCCAAAATGTCCAGCGGGTTTGGAATCATGATAACGATGAAGTACCTGCTCGGGGGGCAGCAGGGGGAACGTAGACCTTGGTGCCATAAAAGGGGAGATTGTCAACCCATTCTATTTTATCCTTGTTTGCCGGTAGCCAGGAGTCTGCATGCGCTGCATGAATGATAGCATCGCGGAGAGCGGAGTCAAAAAGGGGGGGCAGAAAGCCTTGTCTTTGCTAATGCACGAGTAGTCACTTGAGAAGCCAGAGAGGAGGCAGGAAACAAGGTATTAAGTGGGGGGACGTAGCGGGGTTTCCGCAAAACAGGGAAGTCAAGAGAGAGGGTCCGCCAGTTGGTTAGTTCGGCCAGGTTTAAAAACAATTTAAATCGGTTTTGGAAAAATTGCCCCATCTCGCCTGCTTAGGGGAGAGTTTTTTAAAGCAGACTGTAAGGCTTGCAAATTCCTATGATCAGTCCAAACTTCAAAGGGGATCGAGCCCCTTCAAGCAAATGACGCCAAGAGGACAGCGCAAAATGGATAGCCTTATTTTTTTCTCCCAAATAGGCCAATTAGCTTGTTGAGGGGAAAATTTTTTTGAAATGAAAGCACAAGGCCTGAGTGCTCCTGTGGTGCCATGTTGAAAAAGAACGGCTGCCATGGCAAAGTCCGAAGCATCCGTTTGCACAATGAATTGTTTCGTACTGTGGGGAAAAAAGGAGTAAGGGCTAAGACGTAAATTTAGATTTCAAATGGTCAAACGCCGATTGACACTCAGGCGACCAACAAAGTCTATGCGCCTTGCCCGCAGTGGACCCTTTTAGGTTTCCGTAGAAGGTTGGTGAGTGGAAGCGTTATGGCAGCAAAATCCTCAATAAATTTCCCGGTAGAAGTTCGCAAAACCAAGAAATTGCTGCAGTTGCTTCACAGTTTTAGGGACGGGCCATTGCAAAATGGAGTTAATTTTAAAAAGGGGTCCTTTTTTAAGTGAACAATCTTGAATCCTATATCCCAAGTAATCAAAAGTTTGGGTGTCAAATTGGCATTTAGATAGATTAACCACGAGGTTGTTATCTATAAGCCTTCGTAACACTTCACGAACCAATGACACATGAGATTCCATGGAATCTGCGTAAATTAAAATGTCATCCAGATAAATCAGAACCCCCTGATACAACAAGTCATGGAAAATGGTGTTCAAAAACTTTTGGAACACAGATGGCCCCGATTGTAAGCCAAAGGGAAGAACCGTCCATTTAAAGTTACCTAGAGGAGTTGCAAAGGTTTGGCCACTCAGAGCCCGGGGTAATTCTAATCCTATGAAAAGCCTCTTTAAGATCAAGTTTGGTGAAATATTTTCCTTGAACAAGATGGTCCAAAACAGTCCGTATCAGAGGTATGGGATAACAATTGGAGGAAATAACCTGGTTAATAGCAGAGTAGTTAACTATAGTCTCGGTCCCCGCTGGGATCTTTTCTCTTTCGGAAGAAGACAGGACTCGCCGTGGGGGCTGTAGAGGGCTTGATAAAGCCGCGAGCCAAGTTTTTATTTAGGAACTTCTTGAGAGCAAGGAGTTCTTTTTTGGGTCATGGGATAAATTTTCGGTTTAGGCAGGGTGGCCCCGTTTAAATTTAGGTTTTAGTCAAAGTCCGTGTGGGGAGGCAATTTGACCTCCCTTTTGTGGAAAGCCTTTTGGAAGTTCGGTAGTGTGAAGGAATTTGTTAAAATTTTTCATGGGGAATAGAAAAGTTTTCATCTAAAAGGACATAGTGCCAGCAGTCCAGTTTATCTGGGGGTTATTTACGAAGCCAATCGATTCCCAAGACCAATTTGAACTGCATCGCCTTGGGAACTAGAAATCGCATGCTGTAATTGTTTTTGTCCATTTGAAATGAGATGGGCTTATGATTTTTTAATTTCTCCCCCCGTCATTGAGGTCCCATCCATTTGCGTTAATTTGATGGGGCATTCCAAGGGCTCATAAAGAGTTTTCAATTGTTTGGCCAATTTGGGGTGTAACAAACTTCTGGAGCAGCCAGAGTCAATTAATGCCCTATGTACATGCAAAGTCCCATCGCTGCCACTAATCGCAACCGTGGCGTAGAAATGGGGAATTTTAGGAGTATTTTCAGATGTTCCCGCCGCTTGCCAGTCATCGCAGTCAGGTTTAGAATCTTTTCCTTTTTAAAGAGGGCGAAGAGGTGGTTTCATCTCGGGATCGGAGTCTCCTGTCGCCGCTGCAGGGTCCTTAGAAGTGCGTCTAAGTGGTTGTTTGGCGGCCGCTGTCGTGTGTGAATTCTATATCCTTTGGGGTTTTTTTGTGCTCCCTTAGTCCCAGTCGGAGCTTGGTTTCCGCGGCAGGTGTTGGCGAGGTGGCCCGGTTTTCCACAGTTAAAGCACATGCCCAAACGGAGACGTTTTTCCGTTCCCCCAGCATTGAGGACGGTGGGAAAGCCAAAAGGGGTTTTCGTTTTGGCACGTCTTGTCTTTGTCGGTTCAGCTGAACAGTCTGGGTTATGCCTTCCATTTCAGTAGCTAGTCTGACCCAACCTAGCAGGGTCTGTAAAAGGCCTGCATTAAGCACCCGTGTAGAATATCAGGGTTTATCCATCTTTGTATAACTCAATTAGAATTTCATCACTCCACGGGACTTTGGTGGCCAGGTTTCTAAATTCACGGGAATACGTCCCCCCATCGTTCCTGCCTTGTTTCATTCGTTTCAGTTGATATTTGGTGTTTTCCAATAAATGGGGGTCTTCAAAGCGTTCCCGCAGATGGTTCATGAAGAGCTAGATTTTCAGTTTCGGGGGGGGCGGGGGGTCTAGGTTCCGCTACCCAGTCTGCTGCCAGTCCTTTCATCCTCTGGCTTAGGTATCGAATTCGGGCCGCATCATCCCGAAATAGATGGCCGTGATCAATATGAAAATTTTTCCCCTAGTCAAAAAAAAGGAGAGTTTCTCCCCCTTTTCCCCTTGAAGGTCGCTTTCAGGTCTCCCACATTTCTGAGTAACAGTGGCGCTGGCGTGTGCCCTTTTTGGTTGCTGGGGCGGACCAGGGGTGCCTGCCGCCGAGACAGCCGCTCGTGGTTCTCCTCCTGGTGATCTCCCTGTCTGCGAGGGACGGATGCGCATCTCGCGTAGCATGGTCTTGAGTTCGAGTATCTCCTCATCTTTTCTTTTCCCGTTCGGTTTTAATTTTCTTTATCTCCTCCAAAAGGGATAGGTCTTTTGCTGATGTATCCCATCTAGCAGCCCTTCTGCGTTGTCTCAACGACGTATGTGGCTTTTCTCCCCAGACCCAGGTTTCCCTTTTGGGGGTTTCCATAGCCTCGGTCAGGCGCAATTTTGTTTTGGTATCCCCGGGGCACTTGATTTCTGTAGCTCCATCAGATTTTGCAGATCCTTGCTCTTCTTCAGTAATCGACTGGTCCATCAATTGGTGCATTTTTTGAAAGGATTCTCGAGCTTTCTGTCAGGAACAGATTCACTCTTACACGGATCAACAAACTTAATAGAAGATTTATTGTAACATAGTAAGGGATGCTGTCTTCAGACGTTAAAGCTCGAGAATGGGAACGTTTTCCCCCCCCCTTACACTTTAACAGACAGTTTCTCCTAAGATAGTTGTAAAAGAACGAACGTCATCATGCCCAAAAGGTTCCTTTGAAATTCCAGCCAGAAGGAATGGTTGGGGCCCGGGAATAGCTAACAGCCTACTATCACTATTTCCTCAGTCTACTGCTATCCTAAAACAATAAAACATGGAGGGGCTCCCGACACAGACCCTTCACCATTTTGGTCGCTCTCCTCTGGACATGGATTTCCTTTTAGCAAATTATATTTATGGGGACATTCTTATAATCTTGTCTTGCTTCTACTCATATCTAAATATATGGCAGGTTTTTTTCTTCTTGTGGTCTCTGTGATTACACAGATTGGTTTACTGTGCTTGTGCAATGCATCATTCAGAAACTTGGAGAGGTGTTATGAAAGTGTTTTGGCAGCAGCCTCTCCTTCCTGGTCCATATGACCAGCCTGTTTCCCCAGGCCATTTCCACACTACACTCTTATAGCGCAATTATTCCACTTTCAAATTGTTGGAATCCTGGGGTTTGCAGTTTTGGGGGGGCCCTTGACCCCTCCGAAACGAACCCAATCCTTTTTGGAAAGTGGAAAAATCGCGTATGGTGTAATGCAAAAATGGCCCCACCCCAAACCCTCAATTCCTTTTCATCTACTACAGCAGCAGCATCGAAGGAACTTGTGGCTGTTTTGCTCATTTTATTGTCTATCTGGTTTCTTGATTATTGGCTTTTTTTGGCTTTTCCATTCGGATCTTGATTTGGCTTGGGCTTCGGAGTCTGTTTTGCTCTTGGACAGTTCTGACTCAGACTTTCTTCGGCTACATTTCAAATTCAGCATTAGGTATGGCTTCCTTAATAGTTAAGTACCTCGGGCCCTTAAGATGTCATCTTTGGAGCTAACTGAGTATCAGTGAGCATCCATGTTGCCTTCTGTCCCAGAAGATATACAATGTCAGGTGGTCTGCTCATTGTAAAGCAATGACCCCTTAGGTCCACAAAAAACGGTTCTGGCTAAACTTTTGTACAATCAGGTCTTGACCATTAAATGTGACCTCTGATTTGGCTTGTGGTTCAGACTCACAATCCTCAGCTGCACAACTGCCTCTAGCTGCTCAGTCCATCTCATCATTAAAAGGTCTTTGCAAGACCCAGACACCAAGGGCAGTGCTGGGCCGCTTCTGATTCTGCGGTTTGGCTGGAAGTCTAAACCAAGGTGGCCTAAATTCATCGACATGGATCAATCTCTCAGCGTGGAGGCCTTGTTACCCTAAAAATGGGTGACCTTGAGGCCTCCAGTGTCTCCTTATAATTTGGAGAATTATTAGGTCAAAGGAGGCCTGTGAGGGAAGAGTAACAGCAGTATCTTTTCACCTGTGTATACCAGTACTAAAAGTAGCACTCCAGTTAAAGGTTTAAATAGGGTATTTTATAGAAATTAATAGACACACACAAAGAAATCAAGCAGTTCACAAACCATAAAAGGCTAGTGAACAAAGTGGGAAAAATTTATAAAAAAGATTTCAGGTGTAAAGGGTGATATTTAGTGGTCCTGGAGCAAAGGATTGAAGGGAATGGCTCAAACAAGAGTTTGAGGGCAGCACGAGGAATGGGGAAACTGGGTGAGCATACACTGAAAGTGCTAGCAAATTGCCAAGAAACAAGGGCAGGTTGTTTACCTGTAAGCATCCATCTTTCAGTGTCTCATGCTTTTTCTCCTTATGCCTTGGCTGCTTGTGAAGGAAAGGGAGGTTTTTCTCTCACTGGATGTTGACTCCTGCCCTCAAGTAGGAAATGGGAACTTCACCCTTGCCTTTGGAGATCTTGCGACCACCACCTACTGATTTTAACTCCCCTTTCTTGTGACTCAATAGGAAACCACTAGGGAAAAACTCTCTGACCTCAGAGCCCCTTCCTCAGCTACCTGCTGTGGGAGAGAGGAATTTTATCTGCATGCATAACTGATAGGCATGTGGAGAAAGAGGGTGTGGACAGAAAGTTCTTCAAGGAAAGCTTCTATTCTAAGCAGGCAATGTAATGACAAAAGATATATATGAAGGTTCCTTCGTTCAGGCAGTATTTAGTAGTTACAAAGTTATAGATAAACCTAGATCATTTCAGACAGAGTTTTTTTTATTTCTTTTTATTAAAAAAAGGGAACAAATATTAACATACATATTTTAATTGTCATATTCATTTTCCTGATTGTATAAAAACATATGTATTATCTGTATACTTAACGTTCTATTTACTTGTTTTCATTCCAACAATAGATTGTAAATCTTGTATGATCTATAATAAAAAGATATATGTAATGTCTATCATGCTTTTTATACAATCACTATTATATCTTTACTGTATGTTTTACTCAGAAGGATCTTCTTTGTTTTAGATCCTTTTCTACATCTCATTTCTTTCAGCCAGAGTTTTGAAAGACTAGCGACTAGCTAAGAATGTTCCTATCTACTCACATTGTTATCCAGATGCTGGGATGGTGTAGAGGAAGATGAAACCAGAAGGTTGGACCTAATGTCAACCCCTAGCCTACCACCGGCCCTCTGTCTCTGGTAGATGGTGCTTTGTCTCTCTCCTGCCTTGTGGTCTTCTTGATTGAAGCAACTCAAAGCTTCTCACCTTTTCTCCCATCTGATCTTGCTGTCACGATCTCTGATGTCCTCTGTGATACTGACACCCAATAAATCCCAAAAGCCATCCATTTTAGAAAAAGTTTCATGGCAATTGGACAAAGTATATTCTTTGGAATTTGGCTACAAATATCTCCAAGCATCTTTGGAATTCAAAGTACTCTGTATATTTAAAAAAGGTTCTGGGTAGTCTCCCTTGGTCTTCTTTAATTCCTTTATTGGAACACTTATCCTTATTGGACTCAACAACTCCCTTCCAATTGCCTATACAAATCAGAATTTTTAAGTCATATTCTGATACTTTTCTTAAGAAATTTTCATAAAATATTGATTTCTCATTATTTGGGCCATAAATGCCTCTTAATTGCATTATCTTCCCACTCCAGTTGATTTGCATAATTACACATCTGCCTTGTCCATCTTAATGTGCCAGTTTAAGTTGCAATGTTTCATTTGTACAAAAGACAGAATTTTGATGAATTGTGATAATTCTGATGCTTTTCTGTGTGAAAAAAATTATCACAATTCATCAAAATTCTGCAATGAGTCTCTTCCAAATCTTGCATGAAGTAGCAGTTACCTTTGAGTTATCAGAGATCATGCTTATATGCAGTGACTGTGAGATTCTGATTCTGTTTGAGTTCTAGGATCAGAGACAATATTTATTTCCCCTTTTCTAAAAATGTGACTTCCACATTAGCTTTTTAATCATTCTGGTCTTACAAATGCTGAGTCTATTTCTTATTTCTGCTCCAAATTCCCATTTAAAATAGTCTTCAGTTCTTTCAAGAATTATGCTCTTCATCTCTTTCTGCATTAGTTTCGGTTTACAAGTGCTTGAATAATGGAGACTGGACTTTGGATATTTACAGTGCAAGTTGTTTGTACTCACTCAAACATAGTAAATCTAAAACTAAGCAGAAAGTTTCTCCTTCCCTGCTCAATATGGGCCATCACAGGTCCTGTTACTCGTATTGTAAAATCTTGTTTGGAGAAGCTTTTGTCCAGCTGGCCTTGATTCATATTTTACGATTGTCATCTTTGCGTTGGGGAGCTTTGTAATTCTCAGGCACATGCCTTGATCGGATAGCCCCCAACTCCTTCCTGAGTCAGGGGTTTAGTCAAGAGATTGTGCCCTTGTACAATCCTCCTATATCTTTATGAACTTAATTAGGAATCATGCAAGTTAAGCTCCTCCTCTTCATACCTTCTGTATTGTATTAGTACTTCTGGGTAAGCACAACAAAAGAGAGAAACCATTGACATTTCTGCAAGGACCTTAACCTGCCTGTTTTTCGTCCCTCAGGTCTGTTTCTGACTGGGGAAGCAGAGTTTCCTGCCACCATTTCATAATCAAGAAATATTTCTTACAAATGCTGCCCAAGTTATTTTCTCTATAAGCCATGTTGCTGCTCCAGCTTCCCCACCTCCCAAGTACTACCGTTTGAAGGTGGTTTGTGCAGAGGTGGGAGGATTCTCTTTTGCCAGTAACCAAAGATCCTGCTATTGCATCTGCGCAGATGCTGCCAGTTATTAGTACCGGCACATAGTGATGACCTTGTTAACATGTACCAGTTACTGAAGACAACACTACAAGGAACAGGCAAGCTTTCTTAAAGCTGTTGGTCATTGATCAAGGCAGAAAGCCATCCTTCCTTATTCATCAACTTCCAAACATATTGAAGGGCTGAAATACTCTGGACATGTCTCCGAAATTCAGATGTCCTTAAATTTTTTCTTAGGCTCGCTGCCCTAAGGATCAGTTCCAGTTATACTCTGCTAGTTCTCAGCTGGGAGCAAGGTACATCTATTAGGGGGTTTGGACTTTTTGCACAAGCATTGGGTAAACCCTAAAGGTCTTTCAGGCCCTGCAAGCTCTGAATAAGTTCCCAAGAATTATGCTGTGTCTCTTTCAATTGTGAAAAGCTGTTGTAAGCAGTGCCAGTAGCTTGGCAAAGGGATCACTCAATAGATATTTGAATTAGTCTCACAATTTCATGGTTTGCCTCACCATGGGCCCTGAAGCTACATAGTCCAGAAGGTTCTTTCTGCCTTTGGAATAAGCAGCTTGTGACTGTGTCCTTGATTTCTGGGCCTTAGTTTCTATTGATGAAAGAAATGAATAAGAATACTTTTGTGAAGGCACCTTTGCCTCCTGGATTAAAAGTTGGAAATAAACAGAAGAGAATTGAAAAAGCAGCATCATTGTCTTGGATGCAAACTGGGTTCTCTGTGAGGTAAAAAGGTCATGGCCAACATTTCCCAGAAAAGGTGACTGAAGAAGAAAGGTGTCTATTCAGTTGCTCTTTTTCTTTCACTTTGCTTGCATTCTTCTTTCTCAAAACATCCACATGCAGTGCTATCCACATTTTCACTGTTTTTACTATGTCATGTGGAAGCAGAGTTAACCATGGCAAGAAGTGTGATATTCTCCTTGGGAGATGGTCAGAACATCTCCTCCACCTGAAATGCCTGTTGCCTTTTTAGTAGACAAGCGTGATTTATGAAGCAGAGGTCAAATGATAAGCATACGATTTTTGTGCTCAATACAAAGCAAGTTGACAGGTTAGTCAAGAGTAACTTGAGAGGTTAACTTCTTGTTAAAGTTTTGTAATTAGGTAGATATAGAGCAGTGGTTCTTAACTTTTTCTTTATGGAGGATCCCCTGTAAATATAATTTGTTGCCAAGGTCCCCAAAACATAGCTCAAGATTTAAAGATATAAATTTAGATTTAAATATTCAAATATTTATTTAAACATTCTTTTTTTATTTATTAAAGGCTTTTGGAGACTAGGATTCAAATCCCCAGTCAGAGAGTGAGTGACCTTGGGCAAGTCATGATCTCTCATCCTCAGAGGAAGGCAAAGCAAAACCCCTCTGAACAAATCTTGTAAAACAAACAAACAAACAAACAAACAAAACCCTTTGATGGGTTTACCTAAGGGTTGCTTAAGTTAGAAGTATCTTGAAGACACACAAGAACAAAGTGCCACTGACAGGGGGAGGTTCTTTGTAGCCAACATGTGTCTCTCCTTTGAAAACTGACTTAAGGCAACCCTAAGATGAACCTCTCATGGGAGGTTTCTTGGCAGGATTTTTTCCCTTTGCCTTTTTCTGAGGCTGAGAGAATGGGACTAGCCTGAGATGACCCAGTGGGTTTCCATGGCCGAAAGAGGATTAAACCCTTGTCTCTAGAGTCATAATTTGGGTGCATACACATACCTGCTCCCATGCCCCTTTCCTCAGGAATGTGGCAGCAGAGTAAGTGTGGATGTGCCAAAACTGTTCCTGATTTGCAACCAAGAGAACAGTTTGGACATACACACATGCTTGCTGCCACATCTCTTTTGTCAGGGACTTTGCAACAGTGAGGTACAGGTGCTGAAACTCCTCCTTCATTTACACATGAGGGAGCAGATTGAGTGTATGCAGACACATGCTGCCATGTCCCTTGGAATGCACACTCTCTGCTGCTGCATTCAGTGATTTAGACTATAGAGTCAATTGACTCAGACTCAAGTTAGACTTAAGTCACTTCAGTGACTTGACTTGGTAAAAATTACACACTGACTTGACTCGACTTGAGACTCGCATATTTTTAGTGACTGACTTGCTGCCCTTGGTTCAGTAACATAACACATTCCTCCAGAAACCTTACAATTTATTGGTCACATGAGAATCTGTCTCAAGCCCAAAGTGTGAACACATTTTTCGGAGGGAACAGCAAATGGACTTGAGGTGGGGTTGAGGTCTGCTTAGCAGCCTGTCCCTGCTTCATATAGGAGAAGCTTCCTAAAACTTGTTCTAAGAGCAAGAAGGGAGCTTTGCAAATGGGAAGTAAGAAGGATCCTATTCCCCACGTCTGAAGCTGCAGAAGGCAAAATCACAAAAGTAGAGGGCCAACTCTACTTAAATTGTTAAAACTGACTTTGTTTGACTTTCTTCAAAAATTCTGGAATACATGTTGGGGTATAAAGTTGGCTCTCAGACTTGAGACTTGACTCGAGACTCAAAAGTATCTTGCAAGGACTTGAGACTCGACTTGAGACTTAAAGGTAGAGACTTGAGACTTGACTTGAGACTTGGAGTAAAAGACTTAAATACATCACTGGCTGCATCCTCAATGAATCTGACATGGTGACAGGTGTGTGCATGTGCCCAAACTGCTCCCTGTGCAAATGAGGGAGCAGTTTTGGCACCCACCCACACACATACCCTGTCATGTTCCTGTTGCTAATGTTGATGTTCAGCAACATGCTTTGCGGGCCCTCTGTCAGGGCTCTGCAGACCCCTGGGGTCCATGGACCCCACGTTAAGAATCACAGATACAGATCGTGTGCCACAATATTTTTATATTCCGTTGGTTGACTCCATTTTATTTATCTTTACTTCCAGCCTTTTGTAATCCTAGTCTTGAGTAATCCCAAATGTTGGACCACAACAGGGAGAACATGGTAAGAATTGGGCTAGCATTATTTTATAATGTTGGTCTTTCTCTCTCTCTCTAAGAACATAAAGAGAGCCTTGGGGGATCTGATACTTCTTTCCCATAGTAGCCAACCAGGTGCCCATAGGAAACCCACAAACAGAATATTATTGCAGTGACCTGTTGTCTCTGATACTGGAAACAATGGTAACATTGTGACTAGCCATTGATAGGAAGTAATGGCATGATTCTAGAACACTGTATTTCCTGACTCTCTGTTAAACCTCCTTGGGCAAGCAAAGTCCATGCATTGTTTCCTTTTTTGCTCATAAAATCACCCAACAATCTCCTCATTTAATTGGCAATATACCCACCATTTAAACAAATTTCCGATAGTAGTTTGGAAATAGTTGTTGGAAATCCACAATTGGATCTTGCAGTTCCACTTATTAAAACTTCCATGGAAGCACCCTTCAGTGGGTGCTCATTTTGATCAGAGCATTTATGCCAGGGAAGGGGGAGTTTAACTTTCTTCTACATGCCATTTTCCATGCCTTTTTAAATGGTCCCCGGACCTGATATTTGGCCTCCATTGGTGAAGGCCCCAAATACCCATAACATAGCACTCTGCAGTATAACCTATCTCTAAGCCCTAAAATAGAGAGAACCTACCACTGAAGTGAATGCCATCATCACCACCAAAACCTTTGTTCATTTTTAAACAACTGTGACTCTTTATGTGCCAGTGTTCTTTGAAAGGATAGCAGTGAGGTCTTAGATTTGTTATGCAGGTGTCTCATTAGTATTAGGAATGGGCAAGAGAATGACTCGAATAAAGATGTTTGAAGATGGTAGCTCTAGGTGTACACAGCCTAAGCTTTCCAGCTGTGTTGATTTCCTGGGCTGATGTTGCTTTCTTACTATTTAAAAGGATGGGAGAGAAAAGCATTGCTGATGACATTCAAGTTGCCAGATGGATTTGGAAATACTGTAAATTTGTGGTAGCTTTGACAAAAGTAGGGAGAAATACCTTGATATAGCATGACAAGGCCTGCAACTATTATCTGTGACATTTTCCTTCTGAATTCATCGCTCAAGCCTTTTGTTAGAGAATGTGAAAAGAGCGTTGGGAAAGGGGGCAAATATTGGTGCTTTGCATTTTTCTCTCCTTTCTGGTGAAGTGTACATTTGTTAACCACATGAACTAAAAAATGAAATAAGCCACAATTCTGCTTCTGAAAAGTGACTTCTTTTTTCATTTTCTCCCTATGTGTGGTTCTGTGAACAGGGAAACTTTTGCACTACAACTCCAAAATTTGCCAAAGCCTGATGGAACAAAAGGGTCTTCTGTGAGGATTTGTCTCTAGTAATCCCAGTGCTGCCACCAAATGTGGGGCTTTCAGCTTATATCTCATTGCTGCCTAGATCAAACGTAGCAGGGGAGTCCACTCTTTGTCCCACCACTGTATACAACAAGTGTGTGGCTTTTTACCCAGGTAATCTTTCAAGTGCTACCAACGGTGAGAATTCTTTTCAGGCAGTGCCATCACTGTGGCCAAATGTACAGGTCTTTACACTTAACTCCCCAAATGAGACGACTTCACAGTGTTCACTGCAAACATTGTGGAGACTTCCTCTGATCCCCACCCCTGCCACACGTAAGAACTTCCTCCTGGCTACAGTACAGCACCCTTCCATCTGCAATGTTGCCAGCATAGACAGCTTATCTGAATCTGAGCTCTCAGAAGGATAATGATTCAACAAGCAACCTTTATTTTCAGAAGTTGAACTTTGAACAGCAGATGATTGATATACAATATTGGAAACGGCACACTCTCGCCTCTCAGCCTAAATCAGACCCTTAATTACTCAGCTCAAACTCCTTTCTTTTACACCAAACCCAGTCTGTATCAAACCCTCTCAAACACATTTTCCTAGTTGCCCTCTTCTCAAGCCCCAGGTTGAACCAACTTTCCTCTAACTGAAAACTACTGCCTCATGCAAATCTCTTCAAGCATTCCACCAGTCAGCATCCTCTTCAACACTGGATTCTTTCTCCTGCCCAACAGCTACTTAGCTCATACTCACATAATAAACCAAACAACCATTTTTATGTAGAAACCCATGACATCGCTATCTGGTGCCAGTGAAAGGACAAGGAGGGAGTCATCCTAGCTTGTCTCGGGAAAGAGTACCAGAGCCTGAGAACAGCCACAGACCCTCTATAATTTTCCCTCTCCCAAAGATCCTGATGCTTGGATAAGCTCATATGAGAAGATAGCGTCCCTGGACCAGAGGTATATATTGTTTTATAAGTCATAACCAGCACTTTAATTTGTGCTCAGAAAGATGCCGGCAGCCAGTGGAGCTGTTGCCACAAAGCAGTTGTGTGCTCACGATAACCAGTCCCAATCTGTACACTGGCTTAATGTCTTTGAACTACCGGTAGCTAAAGTTTCTGAATACTCTTAAGCATCAGCCCCACACAGAGTATGTTAATCAGAAAGGGAATCTCTGTTTGTCCTTGCCTCATCTAGGATAAGTCTCTGCAATGCAGAACAAGGAAAGGTTCCCTTTTTGAGCCATAGTTGATCAGAACAGTGAGGTGTTTTGAGGCTTGCTTTTGTGTGTTCATGTGCTTTGAGCTATAGAATCATAGAATCATAGAAATGTAGAGTTGGAAGAGACCACACGGGCCATCCAGTCCATCCCTCTGCCATGCAGGAACACCCTCAAAGCACTCCCGACAGATGGCCATCAAGCCTCTGCTTAAAAACGTCCAAGGAAGGAGACTCCACTACACTCCGAGGCAGCAGATTCCACTGCCAGACAGCCCTGACTGTCAGGAAGTTCTTCCTGAGGTTCAGGTGGAATCTCCTTTCCTGCAACTTGAATCCATTGCTCCTTGTCCCGGTCTCTGGAGCAGCAGAAAACAAGCCCTCTCCCTCCTCTACGTGGCATCCCTTCAAATATTAAAACATGGCTATCATGTCCCCTCTTAACCTTCTCTTCTGCAGACTAAACATACCCAGCTCTCTAAGTCTATCCTCATAGGTCATGGCTTCCAGGCCTCTCACCATTTTGGTCGCCCTCCTCTGAACTTGCTCCAGCTTGTCAATATCTTTCTTGAATTGTGGTGCACAGAACTGGACACAGTATTCAAGATGGGGTCTAACCAAAGCAGAGTAGAGTGGTACCAGTACCTCTCTCGATCTAGTCACCGTACTCCTATTGATGCAGCCAAGAATTGCATTGGCTTTCTTGGCCGCCGCATCACACTGCTGACTCATGTTCAGCTTGTGATCTATGAAGACTTCTAGATCCCTTTCACACGTACTGCTATCCAGCCATGTGTCTCCCATCCTATATTTCTGTATTCAATTTTTTCTACCTAAGTGTAGGACCTTACACTTCTCTCTGTTGAATTTCATTTTGTTCGCCTTGGCCCAGCTCTCCAATCTATCCAGGTCATTTTGAATTTTGATCCTGTCCTCTGGCGTATTAGCAACCCCTCCCAATTTGGTATCATCTGCAAATTTGATGAGCATGCCCTCTATACCTTCATCCAAGTCATTGATAAAAATATTGAACAGCACTGGGCCTAGGACAGAACCCTGTGGCACCCCACTAGTCACTTCTCTCCAGGACGAAAAGCAGCCATTCGTGATCACCCTTTGGGTTCGGTCGGTCAACCAATTACATATCCAACTAACAGTAGCCCTGTCCAGCCCACATTTTACTAGCTTCGTTGCAAGAATGTCATGGGGAACTTTGTCAAAGGCCTTACTGAAATCGAGATATGCTACATCCACAGCATTCCCTTCATCTATCAAGCTAGTAACTCTATCATAAAAAGAGATAAGATTAGTCTGGCATGACTTATTTTTGAGAAATCCATGTTGACTTCTCGTGATTACCATGTTGCTTTCTAAATGATTAGAAACTGACTATGTGTTCTACCTGAAATCAGCAACTGACTGAAGACACACAACAATCACAATCATATTTGTACTTTAGGACAGAGAGAATCATATTCAGAGGCAGAGAAAAATCTAGAGGGACACATTGAAGGGCTTGGAGAGCCACATTTGACCCACAGCAGAGAGCACAAAGCTAGATGACTGAACAAACTTTTATGGCTGAGTGAAAATTTCAACTCTGGTCTCTCAGCTCCTAGTCCAACATTCTGACTGCTCAACTATGCTGTCTCAAATGCCCATCAAAACATGTATGGCATGGAACAGGGATTAGGCTTATTTACACATGCACCTGCGTTACCAGATCTTGCTGTGGTTGCTGAATTAACTGTTGAACATCTGAGCTGAAAAGCATTGATGAAAGTCTGTTGAGTGTGTAAGAGCCTGTCCACACATTCAAGTCGCTAGGATAATGGCAGTCACTTACATGAAGAAGCTGTGTGTGAACATGTGCTGCCGCCTGTAGCATCAAGCATCTCAAAATTGCTTGGTTGGAGCAGCCTTCTGTATCTCCAGTGGATTTTCAATCCCAAAGTACAGCTGGCAGTGAAGGAAGGGGTTTCCCTGGCTGGAAATAAGCCAAGGCAGCAAACTGAGGTTGGTTTACTATGGTTGATAAGATAAGAAAGCCGAACAACACATCATTTTCCACAAAGAACAGGTTGTATATGTTGAGTTGATTATTAGTAGTTCCTGGATGCTTCTCAAAGACTTGAAGCACAGTAACAGCAGGGCCCTTTTCGCATGGGTTTTCTCTCGCGAAATAGCCCCGTGAGCCTCGCGGGAGTGGGAGCGTCGCTCTGCACGACGCACTCCCACTTCCGCGGCGCTCACAGGGCTGAAGCGGCGTGAGCGCGGATTTTTTTATTTTCGGCTTGAAGTGAAAATAAACGGTGCTCGCGCAAGGCTCCCGGCGGCGTCCCGCACTTACCGGAGTGCGGAGCACCGTTGCAGGCGGGCCTGTCGCACTTCCTCCCTGCTTCCGCCCCCCGCGGCGCTTACAGCTCCCAGGGAGCGCTGCGGAAGCTGGGGGCGTGGCTGAAGAGCGCCTGTCGCGCAAGAAGACTCCACGTGCGGTAAGGAGGCGGGGGAAGCGGCGGCGTTTCGGGAGAGGGTTCTTGTGTGAGCCGCCCTCCTCCATCGCGCAAGCACCGGCGCTGCAAAAAGGGCCCAGGTTTTGATGGTATTCTCATGCTTGTTTGCACACATGCTTTCAAGTCTCCTGTCAATTTATGGTGACCTCACCATAGGGTTTTCTTTGTCAAGGAATACCCCAAGGTGGTTTTGCCACTTCCTTCCTCTGACATATAGCCTACAGCACCTGTTATTACTTGGAGATCTCCCATCCAAGTCCTAACCAGGGCTGACCCTGCTTATCATCCAAGATCAGACAGAATCTGGTGCTTTTAAGGTATTTAGGCCCTGGTGGACTTCCTACTCTTAGAAAATGAGAGAGAGTTTACAGTTTCCCCACCTGTCCCCACCACTTGGATAGATCTCTTGCTGATCACTGTCACCATGACGACCAGATGAAACTGTCCTGCCATGTCAGTTCTTTTCAATGCGGGAACATTCTCAGTATGCCACAACGCAAACTAGGTGGTGATTGGGAAAAAAGTAGGAAAGGGAAGTTATTTGTCCGCCTGATGCATGGGAAAGGGAGGTCTCCTTTCTTGTCTGTAGGCTCAATGCTTCTTGGTAGTTAGAATGGATACGGCAACATTCTGGCCTTTAATTTTAACATCTTACGATCATGCTGTACAATATGTGCTTACATGCATGCATGAAATATATATCATTCCTTCATGCCAAAACTGAGACTCAAAGCAGCATGTAGCAAAATTAAAGGGGAAACGGGGGGGGGAAGAATCTGCAATGTTAAAACAAAATTAAACTAATTATAATATTAACATGCAATGGAATATGTTAAAAAGAAAAAAGGAATTAAAAAGTGCAATACAGTAGCCAGTCAACTGTCCAAAGCCTCCCTCATTATAAATGTCTTTGCCACGAGACAGAAGGATGGGAAAGAGGTTGATGTCCAATGCCTATCCAGATAGAAAATGGTGGAAGAATCATAAAATTGGAAAAGACTGCAAGCATAATTTAATCCAACTCTCAGCCATGTCGGAATACAAAACGACTAAAGCACACACCCCAAAAAGGGCCATCCAACCTTTGTTTGAAGACCTCCAACATCCCCTCCACTGATCCTCCACCAAGAAAACAAACATAGTACAGATGTGGGTCACTGCAACAGCTCTGTCATCATTTTTGTTTGTGATCCTATCGCAGCAGAGGAGCACTTCAGCCTTCCTCCATGAAACAACTCTGCCAAATGCCTGTTTTCCTCTTCCTGCTCAGAGACGGCAGCAGCAACTCTTTTCCGCACGATACTCTTACAGCGCGATTATTCCACTTTCAACCTCCTAGGGAATCCTGGGGTTTGCAGCTTCGAGAGGGGCTGGCTGGCCCCTCTCGAAGCTGCAAACTCCAGGATTCCCTAGGAGGTTGAAAGTGGAATAATCGCGCTATAAGAGTGTTGTGCGGAAAAGGCCTAGAAAACTAGTGGATAATAGTTCCACTCCCAAACCAAGTAAGTAATTCACTTTCAGCAAAAGCTCTACCTCTTTAGAGAGAGTCATATGGCACAGAACACACAAAAACACACAAGCAAGCCCTCAGACAGCTCAGCCGAACAATCAACCTTCACTTCAAACATTCCAACTCATCTTCTGTCACTCCAAAATGAACCTCCTCCACCAAATGATGGAAGCAGATAGTGCAGATGGAGAGGACGGAGTACTCAACTACTGGATGTTTTCTCTAACTTTTTAGAAGAAGTTAGAAGAAAGGAGCCCTGGTGACGCAGTGGTTACATGCCAGTACTGGAAGCCACAAGGTTGTGAGTTCGATCCTGCCGGGCTCCAAGGTTGACTCAGCCTTCCATCCTTCCGCAGGTCGGTAAAATGAGTACCCAGCTTGTTGGGGGCATGTATAGAAATACATGCTATTTGTAAGTTGTTCGCCGTCTCGATCCATATGGAGAGGCAGGATACAAATAAATAAATAATAATAGTAATGATGATGATGATGATGATGATGATGATGATGATGATGATGTTAGGGAACACAAAAATGTTGGTCTGCTTGAAATTTCTCACCAGCCAGTTTTAGGAAGGTAGCTGCATTCTGCTGTGTGCAAGGTCACTTTGAGCTCAAGTGGACCTTGGAAAACATGGATTGCGGTGCTGGGCAAAACAGAGGCAGGTTAGTGACAACAGTAAGAACAAACACCCCCTCTACCACCAAGAAAAAGAGGAAAACTGAGAACTACTCTTTCCCATTGCAGAAAAGAAGACTGAAAACCTTAAGGATTTTGATGCTTGGAATAAAGCGTTGCTGAGTATGCCATAGCATACCCTTCTACTGTCTTAATTTAGCAGTTACAGTCCTGATTAATCCTCTGTCATCCCACTTTTTCAGATGCTTTTAAAATGTCTCAGTTTCTCCACCTCCCACTTTCCTTCTTTGTCCTTGGCTTACTTCTTTTGCTGCAAACTGACTTCAAAGTACAGAAGTAGTTTACACTCAATAACTTCAGCCAGGGGGAGAAGAGAGGAGAGGTCACAATCTTGCCCTTCCCAGTAGACTTCCCAAGCAAAAGCAAACTTCTGCAGCCTTTCCTAGCTTGTGTGTTCTTTCTTACTAATAACTTTTGCTATCTTGCCCACACTCTGATGTTGCTTGACTTCACGAGTCCCAGTTTTCAATGTTGAAATGTTGGAGGGCCTGGAGAGGTGTCAAATGGCCACTGGTCCCAGGCAGACTGATGGACAGTCCAACATGAGGAGTTTAGAAAGGAATTTTCACTGGGTGGGTGAATTCAATGGGACAATCTATACAGATGGACTTTTCACATCTTCATTTTAATTAATAAAGCATATACAGTGGCCCCTCCACATTTGCAAGGTTTCGGGGTGCAGAACCTTAGAGAAAGTGGAAAAATTATGAAAAACTTTCTCCTCCACAATCCTCCTCCAATTCCTTCTCAGGTCTCTGGCACAGGAGCCTTCCTTTTCAGCTCCACAGCAGAGGCAAAGCAATGGGAAGGGAGAGTTATGGAGGGCCCAAGGAAAGCGCACACATGTCTTCCTCTGCCTCATTGCCTTTCCTTTTACCTCTGTGCGAGTTCTCAGTGCCAGGGCAGAGGAAAAGCAGTGGGAGGGGAGAACCGTCTTGAGTTACATCAGGGTTGTGGTCCTAGATTTACAATGTAAATTGAGACTGACATAAATAGGAGAGTCAGTTCCATAGGGAATCAGTGGAGACCAGGGGATTCATTCCAACAGAGATGAAGTAGCCACAAAGACAGTAATTTTACTTAACTTGCCACTAATTTTAAAAAGTTTTAAAACATAAAACACCAGAGTTCACCTTTTCCAGTGTAGAAAAACTTCTCTCTTCCAGATGATAAGACACCAGTTGCTCATCCCCCATTGGAACAAACAGAGGAGACCCCTTCCAGCCACACCAAAACTCTAAGATTCTAGTTTCTTCATCCTCCTCACACATCTCTTTCTGAACAAGTAAAGGAACTCCTCTGAGGAAAGATTGCAGGTTCTTTGTCCCCTCACCCCTTTCCTTCTAAACAGCCAAAGAAACATCCATCTTCTAGGAACTCCTCCTTATGTTCCCTCTTCCAGCAGTGCCAAGATTGCAGTCACTTTTTCCATCTCCCTGCTCCCCTAGCCCACGAAGGTGAAAGAAACTGAATCCAATGAACTTTTCTGAGCACTCAGCACTCCACACCAAAATTCTAAAAGCCTCAGTCTGCTATCTCATATGATTTGCTGAACAGCACAGTTGTTTCAGAAAAGCTATGCACTGCCAGTGAAACATTTATTCATTTATTTACTTATTTCAGGGGAAATGTTGTAAATTTGAAATGCTGCTAATTGGGACAAAGGCAAATTGTGACTCTCTTGTATTTTAAATAATTTTTTAAAAATCTTTTCAGAGGGATATTGAGTTCCTTGGTGAGGACATAAAAAGGGTAAAGGGGAATGTCCACAGCACTTTGGGCCTTTCCACACTACACAGTTATAGTGCTATTATTCCACTGTTAACATCCTATGGAATTCTGGAGTTTGCAGTTTAGAGAGGGGCACCTTTGGCCTGAATAAACTACAAACCCCAGAATTCCACAGGACATTGGCAGTGGAATAATAGTACTATAGCGGTGTAGTATAGAAAGGCAGTTTGTTACAGAATGCTCTGACCCACCTTTTGGAAAGCCACACACTCCCAATCTCATTTAACCAGTGATTTATTCAACAAAAACTTCAGTTAATCAAACTTCAGTTGATTAACAAGTAAAGGGCAATGTAAGATAATTGGAAGCAGCATTAGAAAGACTCAAGGATGTTCAAGATCACTGGCCAGCTACATTGACAAAGAATATAGAAGATATTATCTCTGAATCTTGCCAGTGTAACTCCTGCTCTGGAGACAAATGGCAACTGTCTATCTGCTTCTTGTCACTGGTACTAAATGAGCCTCTCCAAATTATCCAAACTGGTGATCTGTTTTGCTGTGTATATCCTCAGGGTGACAAAGATTGGCAACTGCATTTGCCAGCAGAGAAAAGCACATGAAAAGCTTCTCCAAGTTAATCTTTGTTTCCATGCATCCTGTGGATCTGCTTGGGCTGATCTGAGTGCTGACAAGCCAATAAACAGAGTTGCATCCGCCATAAGGCAAGCAGAAGCAAATGAAAGTTTCGGTTTCTGCAAAGTGTGGCAAGAGGGCCATTTCCGACAATTGCTCAGGAAACTTGTTTGCCTTAGGGCAGAAAGAAAGAAAGATTGCAATCATCTTTCTTCACTTCAGTCAAGAACCTGCTGCAGTGGGGCTTGGAGTATACTTACAGCTAAAGCATAAATCTCACACAAACAAATTCTGGTGTTGTGGTTCACGCTTTGCAAATAAGATTACTTGTTTGCTGTAACTTACGAAGCTTCTAGGCACTGTGGCCTCTGAGCATGTGCAGAGTTTCACACCAAGACAGCTGGGACAAGTTAGCTGTTTTATTTATTGTTTAAAATGAACCTTTTTATAATTTTAAGGGAGGCTTGATGAGTAAATAATAGCAGGCAAACTTCCAGCGGCTGATGCATGTAGCTCAGGAGGGAAGGAAGACAGGACATTTTAAAGTGGTCAGTCAATATCTTTCACAACAAAGTGGGCAGGAGTGAGAGAGAGTGTGGAAAGCATAAGTACTCCTGGACTCAGCCTTGAATGTTAGAGGCGCAGATTTCTGTGATGGCCAGAAGTGTTTTTGTGCACTTAAAGCTAGTGTATCCATTATGCCCCTTCCTGGAGATGCTTGATCTGGCTGTAGTGATACATGCCTTATTTACATCCCATTTGGATTATTGTAACATATTCTATCTGAGGCTACCTTTGAAGAGTGTTCAGAGTAGCATTAACTGGAGCTGGTGGCAGAGATCAAACAACTCTTCAGCTGTAACAGCTCCTCTGGCTGCCAGTCTCTCGGAACAATCCAAAGTGCCAGTTATGATCTACAATGCCCTATATGGGGCCCTTTTCGCATGCAGTTTCTGTTGCAAGAGGCCCCCTTGAGCGTCGCGTAAATGGGAGCAGCGGTCCATAGGATGCAGTCCCATTTACAAGACGCTGAAGAGCTGGACGCAGAGCAGACGCGCACCTTTTTATTTTTGGCTTTAAGCCAAAAATGGTGCACAGTCATGCAATGCTCCTGGGGCCCGCACACGCTTACCTGCTGTGCAGTGTGTCAGGCGAGCCGGGCCAGTCGCGCTTCCTCCCCCAGCGCAGCCTACAGCTCCCAGGCTGCACTGCGGAAGGAAGGGAAGGGGCAGGGTGGTTGCGTGACCAGGAAGCCAGCTGCGGGAGAACGGAGGAGTGATGGGGGTGCCTCGCACAAGAGGCTGCTTATGCGAACGGCACTCCCCACCTCCGCGAGAAGGTAACGTGCGGAAAGGGTCTGGCTTAGGTCCAGGCTATTTGACAGATCATATTTTTCCACATGAGCTGGCCAGGTTCTGAGATCCCTGTGAAAGGTCCTTCTTTCTGTACCACCAACTTCACATGTATGGTTGGTGGGAACATAAGATAGGGTCTCAAACTCTCTCCCTAGGGAGCCTAGAATAGACCTCTCCTTGCTATCCTTCTGTTAGTAGCAAAGATTTTTTTATTTTGTTTCAACAAGATTTGAAAACAGAAGATTTTTAAGGAAAGGGCTTTTCATGGGGTGCTGTGTTGTTTTAAATTGTACTGTTTTGAAACTGCCTTTTTCCTTTTTATGTTCTACAGTGTTTTAGTATTATTCATAGTTTGATTTTGTTGTACTGTTGACCTTTTATACGGACTGACTATATCATGATCATTTCAATTTGTAAGCTGCTTTGGATCCTTGGGTGAAAAGTCAAATTAGAAATAAAGTTCATCATCATCATCATCATCATCATCACCACCACCACCATCATCACTATCATCTCCACTAAATAGGCTAACAAAAATGGCTGTGGATATCAGGAATGAGGGGCTGCACTAGAGTGACTGTGTTTCCTACTTTAGTAAGAGCAGTCAGGGCAGTCCTTTATTTTTAAGGTATCTTCTATTTAAAGGGCTGTCCAGTATGAGTCTAGTCTAGTCTAAAGAATCATGAAAAGTTGAGAGAGAAGAATCTTTGGAGCCTTCTGTCTATGGTTAGTGTCTGGACAGTAGGCTGAAGAGGAGCACAGGTCACTATTGTGGGTAAGGGCATTTCCATCCAACACTACTATAGCACTATTATTCCACTTTCAACATCCTGTGGAATTCTGGGGTTTGTAGTTTCCTGAGGGCAAAGAACTCTCTGGCTGAGAATTCTAAAGGCCCCTTTCTAAACTGCAAATCCCAGGATTCCATAGGATGTTGAATGTGGAATGGTAGCACTATAACAGTATAGAGCGGAATGGCCAAAGATTCTGTCTCTGCTACTTTCTCAAAATAAATCTGCATATATAAATTATCACGTACACATTGTATACCCATCTATACTTTGTTTCTTTCCTCTCTTTCTTTTTTTTGGGTGGCATGAACAGACCAGGGGCCCATTTACACCTCTCAACCACAACACTTTTTTTTTCTCTTTGACTGTCTTGCTTCCGTCTTATGGATTCTTGAGGTTTGTAATTTGGCAAAGCATGGGAGTGCTCTGGTTGAGAATCCTAAATTTGTTGTTATTGTGTGCCTTCAAGCTGTCTCTAACTTATGGCGACCCTAAAGTGAACCTATGCGGGGGGGGGTTTCTAGGGCTGAGAGTGTGTGACTTGCCCAAGGTCACCCAGTGGGTTTCCATGACTGAGCAGGGAATCAAACTCTGGTCTTCAGGGTCATACCATGCTGGCTCTCTGAATGCTTCTCCCTAAATTGTCAGTCTCAGGATTCCATAGGATAGAACTGTGGCAGTTAAAGTAGAATAATGGTGCTATAACTGTGTAATGTGAACAGGCCCCAGGATAGATTCAGGTAAGATGATATGACAACATACCAATGCACAGAACTTTTGAGCAGGATGTTCTGTATGATAGCAACATTAGAAAAGTGTGGCTTGGCAGTCGTGTGCATCTGGATCTATAATCTCCAACTCTTCATAGATGAAAACCAGGACACATGTCCAAGCAACATCAGTGTCTGGTCAAAATGGCCAAAGTTACTAATGAGGAAGAAAACACCATCTAGGAGAGGCTCCAGCAGTTTGCTTTTGCCTGAGCCTATGGGAAGGGCAAGATTCTGTCACCCTCTCCTGTCCATCCTGCTGAGTTAATTGAATACAAAATACTTTCACAGTTTGCAGAAATTGAAATAAGCTGAGAACACAAGGGGAAAGAGAGAAAGTGGGACATTTTAAAAGCAGTTGAACAAGCCAAGGCTGTCTCTGTCAAAAAGAGAGTCGGGGGGCACTACCAAAATATCAGAATGGTTAGACGCCTTGTGTTTCCTGAAATATAACCACACCAAGTCTGCTTCCTCTTTAAGTGAGATCTTTTTAAGGGGAATTATTCCTGCACTAGCCTGTTATAGTGCGATGATTCCACTTTCAACATTCTCTGGAATCCTGGGTTTGCAGTTTCGGGAGGGTCCGCCCCTCCCGAAACTGCAAGCCCCAGGATTCCAGAGGATGTTGAAAGTGGAATCATCGCGCTATAACAGCCGAGTGCGGAAATGGCCAGAGAAAGAAAACTAAGACAAATCCTACTGCTAATGAGCTAGGCTGAACAGACAGGGAGTCGTGATCCCCCCGCCACCACTGCCTTTGGGACAAAGACAGAGATAGGAAAATTAGTGAGAATGTGTCATTACATTACATTAACAAACTTCTCTAAAAATCCCACCCTTATGTTAATTACCTTTGTTTTGAAAAGGAGATTGAACCTGTCGTTTAAATTTAAGTTAATTTTATTGCATTAAAAATCTTATTCAATAGTAGGTACCACAAGAGAAAAAGGCAACACAGCTCAAGATGCTGCCAAGATGGTCTTTTATTAGCTAAAAACTCAGACACATTTCAGCCTGTAGATACTGTTAAGGTGTTCTTCAGGGGGCTATATAGAAAATCATCAAAAGATAACATATCACTTCCTGACACACTATTACATTAAATCATTGTTATTTTTGCACATTGCCTGAGGCCTGTACATACTCACTTAGGGACTTTTTGCACCACACAGTTAGAGCTCTCTGATTCCACTTTAGCTGCCATGTGACCTATGGAATTTTAGGTTTTCTTGTCTGGTGAGTCATTAGAGCTCCCTGGCTGAGAGTTCTAAACATTTCTCCCTAAACTTCAAATCTCAGAATTCCACAGGGCAGAACAGTGGCAATTAAAGTGGATTAACCACACTATAATTGTGTAGTATGAAAAAGTCTTTAGAATTAAAACTGCAGAAATTTTTGAACAAAAAACCCAAACATTTGAGAGATCTCTGCAGTTTTGATGCTGTCTTTTCCCCCCTTCTTATGGATTTTATTGGATATTTTCAGTTCTTGTCCAAAACTAAATTAAGAATCCTACGCATGATATCGTATCTTTTTCTCCCCCCATCCCCATGATTGCTGTTTTTGATTAGGACAAAAGGAAATGATTCCATTTTGGAAAGCCCATGTCTCACCCCTCCACTCAAAAGCAATGAATGAGGTTAAAAAGACAGGCAGGCAGGCAGGCAGGCAGGAAGGATGCAGGGAAAATGTTTTATCTATATGTAAAATAAAAGCCAGACATACCCCAGATCTCACACTCATCAACACAATTCTGATCCAGATCAAAGTCACACGTGCTGGAAAATATTGCTCAATGAAATATTTGCCAGAATTCAGGATCAGACATAGATGTCTAACCTAGTGTTATGCTTCCATAATGGATCAGTATTCACAGTCCCTATGTAGTCCCAGTTGTGACACTATTACCACAATTGCAACCCCCTCCCCACCTACTTTACTATGCATGAACCATGCAAAGAGAAGGAGGTATGTTCTGCTGGTGATTGGGGCATGGAAATGACATTTCCACCCCTTGCCAATTGGCAAGATTGTGACATTCAGGTGATGGAAACAATCTGTTGAAAGCAGAGTTTGCAAAACTTTCTTTTGCTGAGAAAGCTTAATTTATTTGGACTATATCTGCCATGTGTTGTTAAAAATGAAGGATTGGAAACATGTTAGAAACAGAGTTGGGAAAAATATTCTTTTTTCTGTTCAGTGCAGAGTTTAGCAAATTGATTTGCCATTGTTAGACTTCCTTTTTTGTTTTATTTGACTAATATGCCCTGAGCAGTTTTGGTGGATACTTAGTGCATCATGTTCTGTGACATTACTGGAGCTGGCTTCTATTATATCATTGGGGCTGTCCCTGAGGCTCAGATTTTGGCCTGGAATCGCAGGATTTGAAATGCTCCAGTCTTGGCAAACCTGTTAAGATATAAAGAAGATCGAGGTACATGGAAGATCCAACTGAATACCAGCTGTTGAAGCTGGACAAATGTTGACGGAAGTTGTATTCTTTTGTACCTCCTTTTGAGGTTTCCTGAAAGCAGGCAGGTCACAGGATATGGCGATAAATATACTTTGGATCTGACTAGAGATCTTCCTTTGTTCTTAGTTTTCTTTCTCTTATACCATCGCTTTTTGAGAAGTGAAGTCTTCACCCATCCACATGCACCTGACATTAACATAGCATACCCTCTGATTAGTCCTGATTAATCTTCTGTCATCCCATTTTTCTAGCTGCTTTTACAATATCCAAGTTTCTGTCTCCTCTTCCCACTTTCCCCATTTGTCTTTGCTGTTGTAAACAAATTCAAAATGCAAAAGTATGGTAGGTCCACCATACCTGCATGACTGGAATACACAATTTCAGGTACCCGTGCTTTGATTTGGTGGCTCTCCTCACAATTCCTGTCCGCCTCCTCTCTCCAGTTAGTTTTCTCTCTTGTCCCTTTGTCTCTATTTCTGTGTGTCTCCCAACCTCCTGCACTTACTTTCTCTCCGCCCCCCCCCCGCTCTCAATTTCATCTGACCCAGCCCTTTGGCAATGACTGACTGGCTGGCTCTGCTTTGCTCCTGCCACACTGTTCCCTCAGTTTACTATTACCTGCCCGTGCACCTCATTGCTGCCTCTTCTTCCTCCCCATCTCCTGCAGATTCACAGCTCCCTACATACACAGCAGTCCAGAGGCAACATGCTTGTCGTACTCTCTCTGCTTTTGCTCTGCTTTCTCTGCACCTCTTTCGTTTCCACTGATTCTGTTCAGAGGCCAGGCAGTTGCCAAAGACGAATTGCTGCTGCTCTTGCTAGCTGTCTGGACAACCATTCCCTTTCCTTCACTGCATTCCACTAACTCTCCAGCAGTGCCATCTCAGTCTTGGGGATAGCCTGCTGGCCTGGGTCAGCAAGCTCGACCATACTCTGGCCTGGAAGGCCACGGCCAGCCACTCCACTTCCTCACCCATCAGCTCCAGCTCCTCTGGGCTCAAGTGGTCCACTATTATGGCTGTTTGCTGAGGTGTTTGCACAGATGCTGGCGGTTGGGCCGTTGGCACACTCACCTGGCCAGAGGGAGGAAGTGAAGTGGTCACCAAGGAGATGGAAGCAAACAAAACAAAGAAAAGTGTTTGCTATTATCTGCATTTTTTGCCATCCACTGTAAGCCTAGAAGGTGTTCCCTGTGGATATGGGGGACCTACTGTAGTTTGGGCTCAATTAAGTCAATTAGTGGAGAAATGAGAGGCAGGGTAGAATCTCGACCTTACCAGAAGGCTCAGGTAAAAGCAAGCTGCTGCAGTTTTTCTCTGTGTGTCCTTCCTCATTAATAACTTTTACCATCTTAACTACACTCTGATTTTGCTTGGCCACATGCGTCCCAGTTTTCGCCCGTGAAATGTGGCAGGATATGTCACAATTAAAATCACCCCCTTTTAGTTTTATCTTATTTATCCTCAGGGAGAAGGAACGAGAGGGCACTGTACAGGGGTCCAGCTTGGAGGAAGGATGAGGAATGGTACTCTCCTTCTGTGCATGGCAAGCCAAGTGACTGCCTAGTGTCCTCTAGCTAAGGTCTTCTGTGTGGGAAGTAGCCTTCCCTCCCACCCAACGTTTCTGAGAAATGAAGAAAAGGCATACTCTGGAAGCTTCTGCCCATCTCCCTCCCTCTATTTTTAAACCTCTCCATTAGGGTCAGCCTCTTGGATGCTTTTAGCCGGCTCGATAACAAAAGCTCTCCGCCTCCCCAACTCATGAGATTGAAAAGAGAACCAGTTAAAGGAGTGGAGAGGGCTGCGGAAAGTACAAAAACAACTGGAGGGTCCTTGATCATCTTTGCCCTGCCAAATTGTGTTTGGGAAACATGGAGAGGCAAAAGAGCTTAAGAAGGATTGCGGCTGCACAACTTCCTAGCATGTGGAAGAGGATGGAAGAGGTTAAGGAAACAATAAGTGGAAGCACCAAAAGGTTGAACTTTTAAAATTGTTATTAATATAATGCTGTCACTGTTGCTTGACAGAACAGCTACGAAATGATAGTTGTCTGCCCTGAAGTACTTACAATATAAATGTTTAATTGTTCATTTATTTGATCCATTTTTATGACAGCTCTCTTTCCAGGACTTCAAGGTGTGGTATATAGTCCCACTCCTGATTTTTACTCACAACAACCCTGTGAGTTGGGCCAGGCTAAGACAGAGAGTGACTTGCTGAAGGTCATTCAGTGAGCTTCTTGACTTAGTGAGGATTTCACTTTGGGTGTCCCGAGTTCTAGGCCAGCACTCTAAACACATGCTAGATACCTTTAAGCACCCTCTGTCTATGTTGTTCTACTCAGGCCCCCAGGGTCAGATCCATGCTAGTCCAAGAACTGGTGTAGTAAATTTCTGCCCGTTGACTCCCCATCGTTTTCTGCTATGGCCAGCATGAGCCACCAGGTATTAAGAAGAGAGGACTGTTCCATCTTTGACTTCCATCACTTGTCACATTGCTCTGCCCATGGCTTAGTGGCTGAGGTTCAGTTCAGGCATTGTATCAAATCATGGCTTGTATAAGTATAGTTTAAAACTGAAACCATGGTTTGCGCTCCTAACCATTCAACAAGCAAACCACAGTTTGCTTCTTCAATGCATTCATCTTCAATATACCTGTTTGTTTGATTTGGTAAGATTTGCATGTGGAGCACTAGCTAGAGTTAATTAACCCATGACTAAGATTACATTAAAAAGTATATGCATACACATTTCAAGGTAGTACTCTTTCTCTGAGATTCCTCCCTTTCACGTTGAAGACCAGAGAAGACAAGACAGGTCCTGAGATCTAATCACTTTACAGTTGTCCCTCCACATTTGTGGGTTTGACCTTTACAAATTTGATTATTCATGAGGCACCACTTGCCTTCTCACCATTCTTCCCCTCCATTCCCTTGCCTTTTGCCTGAGCATGCTGTGCCTTCCTTCTCCATGCCTTTGCAAAATGCAAAGGAATGAGAGAGGGAAACCCTGCATGTTGAGAAAGAAGGTGTGTGTGAGACTTCCTTTCCATTCTCCCCTCCATATTCACTTGCATTTTGCCCAGGCATATGGAAGGAAGGCATGTGCGCCTGGGCAAAAGGAAAAGGAATGGGGGGGGAGGCATATGCATGCTTTCTCTATGCATGGGACTGCCCTTTCCATTTGCTTGCCTTGTGCCCAGGAGAGTGGAAGGAAGGCATGTGCACCAAGGCAAAACATCAGAGAATGAGAGGAGGAGACTGCTGGGAGTCACGTGTGTGCCTTTTCTGTGTGCAGGGCTGCCCACTCTCAATTGTTTGCCTTTTGTTCAGGTGCAGAGAAGAAAGACATGCTTGCCCAGGTGAAACACAAGGGAATGGGTGGGTGCTAACATGGTCGGGGGGAGTCTACTTTGGTCAGACCTCATCTGGAATACTGTGCCCAGTTCTGGGCACCTCATTTCAAGAAGGATATTAACAAGCTGGAGGGCATCCAGAAGAGGGCGACCAAAATGGTGAAGGGTCTGGAAGCCATGCCCCATGAGGAGTGGCTTAGGGAGCTGGGTATGTTTAGCCTGATTAAAAGAAGGTTAAGAGGGGACATGATAGACATGTTTTAAAATTTGAAAGGATATCATATCAAAGAGGGAAGGGCTTGTCTTCCACTGCTCTAGAAACTAGAACAATGAATTCAAACTACAGGAGAAGAGATTCCACCTGAACCTCAGGAAGAACTTCCTGACAGTCAGAGCTGTACAGCAGTGGAATATGCCGCCTGGAAGTGTGATGGAAGAGGGTCCTTCTTTGGAGGTTTTTAAGCAGAGGCCGGATGGCCATCTGTTGGGAGTGCTTTGATACGTGTTCCTGCATAGCAGGAGGTTGGACTCGAAGGACCCTGTGGTCTCTTCCAACTCTGTGATTCTATGAGTTATTCACATTTTTATTTTCTTTCATGAAGGTTCTGCATCCCAAAACCTCATGAAAACCAAGGAGCCATTGTATTCACTAGTCACACTGATTGAGAAAACTTGACATTGCCTGTTATTATTAGCCATATGTTCAGAGCTGATTCTGGTAGAGCTGTTTCTGATACGGAAGTATTTTCTTCTGCAAGGAAGTATGAAAGACAAAGCTAGAGCTGATTGTTTGCAAACCCTCTGCAAGATTATGCTGAGTTGGAGGATTGGCAAGGGAACAAACATGTCAAGCTGTTACCTGCTCCTGGCCTAATGGACAGCTGGAAAGATAAAACTCACCTCTTCCGAGTGAGAAACACTAAGATCTGAAGAGCAAAGCAAACACAAATGCACAAAATGGTAAGCACCAGATTGAGCTGATGTGATAACAGGTCATGTACCTTCTGGAGGCAAGTTCACTTTCCAGACTAAACTTTGTAGCTACACAGATGGTGTTATAACACTGCCTTGAAAATAAATATGCGTTGGGGAGAGGGGAGATTCAAGAGCCACGTCTTACAGTGTTGTAATGGAATCAAAGCTCATAGGCTCAAACCATCAAGACTTTTTGATCGCTAGGGATGATTGTGTTATTTGCCACTCTCTCAGGCTCACATATCTGAACTTAGCTGCAGTCTTCACAAATAGATGGGGAAAAGGACAGATTTTCTTACAACAACATGCTGTAAGGATTTGTGTGTGTGCATCTTCCATTCCTTCTTTCTTTCCTTCCTTGTGTGTGTACCCCCACAGGCAGAGGGAGAGCAAGAGATGAATGAACTCAGCTGTGTAGATTTCTGGGCAGTCCTTTGACCAGGGGTGTCCAACTCAATTTCATCTTGGGCCGCATCAGCATTATGATTGTCCTCAAAGGGCTGGTTGTATCTCTAAGATTATATAAATGTATCCATTCTTTTATCATGTTAAATAATTGCCTTTGCATTCAGTTATTACTGGCTTTAGTAATAACTAGCTCTGAAACTAGAAATCTAGGAAAAGTAATGGCAAGCAGATATTCAAGTGTACAACTATTGTACAATTTATTGAAAAATGAGTTTTGAAAACAGAAAGGTTTTTTTTACTCATCAGACAAATATTGCCTGTGCCTCTTTGTGCTCCCCGCTCCCCTGTGCTTCTTTCTGCCTCCTTGCCCCTCTCTGTACCTAGTGAGCCCAATCCCCACCTTGCATGCCCCTGGCAGCCAGTATTCCGAAAAGGGGCCCAGCAGCCAGCACTTGCAATCTACTTCTACTTCTGACTGCTCCTCTGCCCAACCCTTGAGAGCCATGTGGAGCATTGCCATGGTAACCCATGGCAATGCTCTGACAGCAAGACTTGGACACAGGAGCAGTCAGCAGTAGAAGTAGATTGGGAGTGCTGGCTGCTGGGCCCCACTTCAGAATACCAGCAGCTGGGGGCCTGCAATGTAGGGATTGGACTTGCCAGGCAGGGGGAGTGCTGCAGCAGCAGGAGAGGTGTGAAGGCCACATGAAATGGCCAGGTGGGCCAGATTCAGCCCGGAGGCCTTGTGTTTGACACATGTGCCTTAGACTATTATAATGAGTGACTACATCTTGGAATTTATCAGCACATTGCTGCACATCTTAGGGCTGTTTCCACATTCATAATTATAACAGAGGTACAATGCAGGCGTGCATTGTACATTTAAATATAGCTATTTTGGCTTTAAAAGGTCTAGTCATGGGTCCAGTTATGTAAACTAGCATCTGTATTAATGCAACTTAAGGCAGCATTTGTTTTTTTGAAGCTATTTTGATTTTGGTATGTTGCTGTAATAGAAAATGACAAAGGAAAATATATGCCTTTCCTCATCACAACAAGCAGTTTAAGTGTACATTATCTTGTGTACTGGAGAAGAGCGACTGCTTTTATTATTAATATTCAGCCTGTGAAGTTGAAAAGATTAAATGCTTTTAGATCTACTACCAAAACAGACCCCATTTTTATTTAATTGTTACATATACATATTTATTTCCTTTCTTGGTATTAGGTCAGCCTACTCAGTGCTCCCCCAGTTTATCCTCCCAACAATCCTGTGAGCAAGCTAAGTTATGAGAATAACTTATCCCAGGTCTTACCCTGATTTCTGGGGTCCCTAGGGGACACCTGGATTTGCTCCAGAAATACAAAGGTTGGGGAAATTAGTGGAGCACTGCTTATTTAGCAAAGCGGAAGACAGGGAAAGAAAGAGAGCCCCAAAAAGGGACTCAATTATAGTGCAAAGTATGCTGGGGTGTGTGTGTCAGACCCTTTCCTGGAAAAGAACAATAGCCGAATTATGCAGATGGACCTCATCTTTGTAGTTCCTGCGATTGCAGTCAATAACCTTATCTAGGAGACACTTAGTCTCTCAGGGTGTCAAAGTTGTGGACAGCCCATTTGATGTGTGTGTATACGTGACTGGGGGATAGTTGGTCTGACCTTTGCCAGGGGGGCTTCAGCCTTTAGACCTTTATGTCTATGTTTTCATCCGGTGAACCTCTGGCTCAATAAATATAGATAATAAATATTTCACTTCCCCAAGACTGGGTCTGTTAGCAGATAATAAATATTTCACTCCCGCTATCAGCAGAGGTTACACAGGCCACAACTAGTCCTAGTTCAACATGTGGTGGTGGTGGTGGTGGTGGTGGGGAGGACAAGAGGATAGGGTGCAATTTTGGGGGGTGGACGGAAATGTGTGGCCCTCTAGATGATGGATTACAACTCCCATCAGCATAGCCAATGATGGAGATGATGAGAACTGGAGCCAAACAACACCAAGAAGGGGGTATATCTACCATACCTACTCAAACTAGTACACTTTTAATCTCAGTAGGCAGACAACATTTTAAAAAACAACAACCTATAAATACAAGTTGTTCTGTATTAATAATTTTGTTGTTACTATTATTATTGCAGTATCTATACAAAGATATACCATATAGAGCTTATATAGCTTGAGTCTAAGCTATTTGCAGGACTGTATCTCCTTTTATGAGCCCATTATTGCTCTAAAAGGCCCTTTTCTTTGTTCTACTACCTTCTCAGGCTCATTTGGTGGAAACAAGGGAGAAGGTTTTTGCAGTGGCTGCTCCCAGACTTTTGAATTCCTTCTCTAGGCCAGGATGGTTAAAATATTCTTATGCCATCAGGCTTTCAGCAACTCACTGAGATGGGCTTTTAACAGTGTGTTGTGATGTTTTATGGGATTTGTGTAGCCTTTTAATGACTTTTGATATTTTTAACTTCCTAAATTGTGTAATTGTTTTTTAAATAACTTTTATATGTACACTTTCAATGAAGTTTTTGTATAGTTTTTAATCTGTATTGTTTTTAAATAGGTTGTCAGCAACCTTAAGTCACATTAGCAGGAGAAAGTTGGGATATAAATGAATAAAATAAACAATTAATAAATACAAATACAATTAAAGCAATGCTTCTTAATTCCACAGATGGAAAATTTTCTTAAGGGAAACATTTCTCCAGCTATCTCACCCAGGGGAGAATAGCTCTTCTATATGAAGCATGTTGGCCGTTATTCCAGTATGAATCATCTTAAGGACAAAGTGTTTTGTTTTTTCTTTTATACTTGAGAAATACTGTTTTTATTTTTATGAATAAATGGGTTGATCACTTATTAGGGAGATCTCCACAGCTGCAGCACAAAGCTATTTCCTCATGGCTTGGAGAGAACACGAAATTATGTGCGCAGCAGCCTAGGAGCATTTTGTGCCATGTGTGATCCCATGGCATGGAGGTGGGAGGAAGAGTCTGGCTTACTCAACCATATGGGCAAGATTAAGGGAATTTAGATCCTCGGGACAACAGGTCCTGCCCATGTGATCATACTGTTCATCCTTGGAGCTGCTGTAGCACAGGACTGTGTCATATCAACCCTGCTTCTAGCTTTCAGCTGTGCAATTGCACTAGCTCAGCTTAGCTACATGGACCGCTTGGAGCAGAGTAAGCTCAGCGTGGCATAGTGGTTTGAAGGCACAGTCCCATAGTTCAAATCCCTGTTCAGCTATGGAAACCCGGTGGCTGAACTTGGACAAGTCACACTTCCCTAGCTTCAGAAGGTGTTTGCCTTTGCCTTCCTCTGAGGCTGAAAGGTCATGACTTGCCCAAGGTCACCCAATGGGTTTCATGGTGAAGCAGGGATTTGAACCCTGATATTCCGATTTGTAGTCCAATGCTCAAACTACTACATAGAATCAGAATTGGAAGAGACTACAAGTGCCATCGAGTGCTATACAGGAACACACATCAAAGCACACCCAACAGATGGCCATCCAGCCTTTGCTTAAAACCCCCCAAAGAAGGAGACTCCACCACACTCCATTGAGGCAACCTATTCCACTGCTGGACAGCTCTGTCAGGAAGTTCTTCCTGAGGTTCAAGTGGAATCTCTTTTCCTGTAGCTTGAATCCATTGCTCCTTGTCCTAGTTTCTGGAGCAGTGGAAAACAAGCCTGTTTCCTCTTCGGTATTTGAACATGGCTATTGTGTCCCCTCTTAACCTTCTTTTCTGCAGACTAAACATGCACAGCTCCCTGAGAGGCTCCTCATAGGGCATAGCTTCCAGACCCTCTACCATTTCGGTCACCCTCCTCTGGACACATTCCAGCTTGTCAATATCCTTCTTGAAATGAGGTGCCCAGAACTGGATACATGATGCTGACTTTGTTGTTTTCTGCCTTCAGGTTGTTTCTGACTTAAGCGACCCTCAGGAGAAGCTATTACGGGGTTTTATGGAGCTCTGAGAGTATGTGATGTACCCAAGATCACTCAGGGGTTTCCATGGCCGAGCAGGGACTCAAACCCTGGTCTCCCAGTAGTCCAATGCTCAGACCACTACACCATGCTGTGTCTTACATTGCTGACTAGTCCCTATCAATTTTTTCCCTTGGCGAAAAAAATCACCAAAAGCTAATTTAAAAAGAATACTTACAACTTCAACTCCACAGCAGGCCATTCCCAGTTCTAGCATAAATAAAAGAAAATGGATCCCTGTCCCCTCTTTCCAAATGCTGCCTCTTTCAAATTGTTATGGGAATAATCAATAATCATAATCTTCTCTGTGCTGAGCCACTTTCTCAGGGTAAACATTTTCCCCGATGATACGTTTCATAAGCAAAGATTACACGTCACGTTTCTTAATGTTCTTCCGGACCCCCATTCACTCCTCCCTTGGTCAGGAATATGTTTATATAGATCTCACTCTGCAGTCAGTTAAAATGCAAACTGTTGGAAGGAAAACAAGATAATTTCCAAAGGGTGGGGGGAAGATAAATCTGTTTTAATGCATAACAAGGCCAGGAAGGAGTTAAAAACAGCTGCCCGGTTGCCATGGCATCCTTTCTTTTAAAGAAGAGCAGAGTTGATTATAACATTAGAAAATAAAGAGGAACCAAAAAGGAAAGGGGAAAAAAAGGAGGTGAAATAATAGAATTCAGGGGAGGGAGGCAGACAGACAGAACAAGATTTCGCTTTGGAGCCTGGCAGCTGGACCAAAGGGGAACAATCTATGCCCCATTAGCGTTCATGGCAAAACAAAGTATGTTTGCTGGCTGTTCATTAACTCTATGCGTAACTCCCCATTCAGCTTGCTTGCAAGGCTGGCTTTTACTAATAAGCCAACCTCCCGGGTTTCAACAGTCAACACTGTGAGCCACAGCTGGGGTGTTATCAGGGACAGATAATATTCTAGATGGAGCATGGTGAGGGGGAGCAGGGAAGAATAAATAAAGATAAATGAACTTCTGATCTGTGCTGTGCTTGGGCTCTGGAAGTAGTGCTGGCCTGTGTACCCTCCTACGTTGCACAGATGAAAACTGGGACATGTGCAGCCAAGCAACATCAGAGTGTGGTCAAGATGGCAAAAGGTATGTAGCTGTTTTTGCCCAAATCTGCTGAGAAGGGCAAGATTCTGCTCTCCTGATGCCATTACTTGAGTGCAATCTACTTTGCACTTTGAATTCAGGTTGCAACAACTGACACACGCTGAGGGGAAAGTAGGAAGAGGAAAGGGAAACCAAGGCCATTTCCGCACAAGTCTGTTATAGCGCGATGATTCCACTTTCAACCTCCTATGGAATCCTGGGGTTTGCAGTTTCGGGAGGGGCCGGTCGGCCCCTCCTGAAACTGCAAACCCCAGGATTCCATAGGAGGTTGAAAGTGGAATCATCATGCTATAACAGACTCATGCAGAAATGGCCCAAGACATTCTAAAAACATCGGAGAAAGTGGAATGACAGGGGAGTAATTAGGACTGTCCCTACCAGATTGGCATAGTTGAACAATATGCGACTGTTAGGGTGGAGAAACAAACCACGCCTCACCATGGAGCTGACTTGAACACAAACACCTACTAAACACAAGGTAGGAAGGTAGAAAAGAGAAGGAAAGAAAGACAAACACACAACCTTTGGCCAACGGATCCCAAGAAGGATGACTTATTTTTTCAGGCTTCCTTTTTCATACTATTTTTATGTTTATGTTAAAGAATGCTTACAGAAAAGAAAAGATTCATGCACTAGCATTAGCAGAGTCACAGCTTGGTCATGTGTTACATTCTATCTGACCCTTAACTTCCCGGGTCTGTTACGTCCTAGGTCATTCTGAAAGATATTGCTGATGTTTCAAGAGTCCTTCGCTTGAACATACTGATTATAAACAAGAGCAGAATAAACAATTCTAAAGCAAGGGTGTTTGATGAGCCCTGAGTGTCTAAAATGCCAATTAATATCATAGTTAATGATTAACAAGTATTAATTCTATAGCAAGTAACAGAGCCCCAAATTTCAAGCCTAACACCACCAGGCAGAGTAAGGCAACTTCTTCAGGCAGTAGATGCTGGAGAGGAGACATAGCACAGCCCCAGTCCTTCTACTGAAAATGTCACAGAATCATAGAAATGTAGAGTTGGAAGAGACCCCAGGGGCCATCCAGTCCAACCCCCTACCATGCAGGAATACCCTCAAAGCACTCCTGACAGATGGCCATCCAGCCTCTGCTTAAAAACCTCCAAAGGAGGAGACTCCACCATCTATTTCCCTTTCATGGAGGAAGGAGCTGTGCAGGCACTACATGGCCTATTGTGCACTCCTTAAAGCAGCTGGCTACCCATCTTTGAAATAACGATCAACTACAGTCCACTTCACTTCTATATGTGGAATTGTGTAGGGGAAGTCTTGCTCTTTTGCCTGGAGCAACAGTTTGTATGTTTTGTACTTCCTCCAACTTCTTTAGAAACCTCTCCACCTATAGTTTCCTTTGCAGACATGCCATACCATGCCTGTGGGTCATCCATTTGATTGGCATGCCAAGCAAAATTAGAGATAGAGAACAAGCGCTCTTGTGACACAGCAAATCCCCTACCTCATTTGAGGTGTTGACACTCTTCAGATGTTTTCGGCCAAATCAGATTTCCACAGGATTATTTTTTTTATTGGATCAGAACCTTGCAAAGCTTCCTCTCTGCCTTCCTCTCTGATACTCAATCACTCGCACTACCATAGTTTCTTACATGGTTGAAGCTGCTTCTAGAGAAAAATGAATCCTTGGATCTCCAGATATTTTGGCCTGCACCTCCCATTGGTCCCACCCAATATGGCAAAGATGGTAGGAGCTGCAGACCAAAACATTTAGACAGCCAACAGCTCCTCACCTTTGCTGCAGACTAAGAATGGGCAAAAGCTGCCTTTCAGATCTTTTGGGCTAGAAATATCTGGAGGATCATATTTGCCCACTCTTATGCTAGAGCAGAAATGGGAAAGATTTGCTCTTTCAACTGATTTGAACTACAAATCCCTTACTACTAGCTCTGTAAGGCAGTGTTGTTGGGAGTTGTAGGCTGTTAAGGGAGGAGCAGCAGAGGTCTAGTTAGAGCCAGCCAATCACAGCTCAGAAATGCTTTGAAGCCTATGAAGGAGAAAGGATTAAAAAACTGAGGCTTGTCTCTGATACCCCAGAATTGCACAGATTATAGGGTTGGAAAAGACCACAAGGACCATCTAGTCCAACTCCTGCTATGCAGGCACACTGTCAATGTATACCCGATAGATAATAATCCAGTCTCTGATTAAAAACCTCCTAAGAAAAATAATCCACCCCCCCCGAGGCTGTCTATTTCATTGTGGAACAGCTCTCATTGTCAAGAAGGTCTTCCTAAGGTTTAGCAGCATCTCCTTCCTTGCAGCTTGAATCCACTGGTTCATGTTCTAGTCTCCAAAGCAGAGAAAAATAAGCTTGCTCCATCCTCAACATACACTGCCTCCCTTCAAATATTTAAAAATGGCTATCATATCACCTCTCAGTCTTTTCTTCTCCATGCTAAACATTCCGAGGTGGTGCTGGGGTCTCCATGAACGAGGAGGAACTGACAAGAATTGATAATATGGTGGGTCTCTTTCAGGGAAGAGTTTCCAACAGATCCCACCAAGAGATGAAGCTCTTTTTTTCACACTTTGACCAAGCAGTGGATCCAACCCACTGCCATTTCCTGTGCAAGGGGTTGCTGAACACCTACTGTATAACTTACTCCAGATTACAAAAGGAGAAAGATGGAGTAAGAACCAAGGATTTCAATAGTTAGCACATAAAAATGAACTTCTGCCAGCCAGCAGTGAAAAATAATGTAATGGAAAAGGTGGCCTCTTTCACCTTGGCAGCTGCAAATGGGTAGAAAAATTGCTTGGCAGTGCTTATGCCTGGCTGTTTTTATTACTGACTTTTTACACCCCTTCTGATTGTACCAGAAGCCTATTTTGTTCAAAGTTTGATACCATGTGTGGTTTAAACAAAACAAGCAATAGTCTGAGAGCTGCTATTGAGAAAAGCAGCAGTAGTTAAAAAATGCCAATCAGTGTGCCAGCTTGAAAAACAGACACAGAGAGACAGTAGTTTAACAAACAGACTTTATAGACTTTTCTTGTGCAGCAAATGTAAAAAAAAAAAAAGGAAAAAAGTATTGTACTCATTGCTGACATTCCTGTGGGCAAAACTCAAGGCTGATCCGATTTTGATAGCTGCAGGCAGAATGGAGGAACAGCCTTGCCATTTCTCAAGATGGTTACAGAAGCCTCTCAAGAACCAGAATAACCATGAATATTCAACAGAGTCCTTCTCACCCCCACCCATCACAGCCTCCGTGCCTTCCGAGGCCGGCAGCCATTGTGTGGAATTGGCGTGTTGTCTGTGATGGAGATCACCTCCAAACCGCCCATGGTGAGTCCTTTGATAGCCGCCTAAAAGAGAAACAAATGTCTCATTTCTTCTTCCAGACAATAAAACATTTAGCTCTTCATACGCAAACACAAAGCTGCCTTATACGAAGGCAAATTATCAGGGGCCCTTTCGCACTACACAGTTGCAGCACTATGATTCCACTTTAATTGGCATGGCTGCATCTTATGGAATTCTGGGATTTGTAGTTTGCTGAAGCACTACAGCATTCTGGCTGAGACTTCTAAATAGCCTTCCCTAAACTGGAAGCCCCAGGATTCCACAGGATGTTTCCATAGCAAATAAGGTAGAACTGTAGCGCTGTAATTGTGTAGTGTGAAAGGGCTCCAGTCCAGAAAGCTCAGGATTGGCTAGACTCATTGGCAATGGTTTTTCCAGCAGTGTATCCAAATCACACAATTACAGCACTTTAAGTGCATTTTAACTGCCATGGCTTCATCCAATGGAATCCTGGGATTTCTAGCTTAATGGGGTTCCTCAGAAGTTGTTGCCAGAGAGCTATAGTTTAGGGTAAACAAGCTTTCTAGCACATAATTCTAAATAGCTCACCAAAGTACAAATTGCAGGATTCTGGAGGGTGGAGCCAATGTTGTTACAATGCTATCAAATGGCTGTAAGTATGCAGAATGGACACACTTTTCAGTTTCTGAAAGTGGTCTTTGTCAGCCCTGCATTAGAGAGGCTGGAGAACGAACATGGGACTTTCAGCATTCAAAAGAGATACATCACCAATGAGCTGTATCACCCTTCTTTTGCTGAACTACAGCAACCTTGGGTAGTCTTCCACCTAGCACTGGAACCCTCCCTGTTCTGTAATACAACTCCCATCACCCCCAGCCAGAATGGATAGTAGACACGGATGATCAATACTATAGGCCAAACACCTGGAAAGCTAGTTTAGAGTGGGATGGGGACATGTGGTCCTCAACATCTTGACTCCAATCAGTGCTAACTAGCTCAGCCAGTGGAGAGGGACTGATGGAAGTTGGAGTCCAACAGCATCTGCAGAACCACACAGTCCCCAAGCCTGCTTCACTAAAACGAAACTTGAAGGTAATCCAAATATTAATTTTCACTACACCACATATTGTGTGAGTGAGGTGCATTTCTCAGTCCTGTCTTGCTTCACAACTCAGAAAAAGGAACTTTCCTCATCTCTGACTGCTGGGGACTCTGACAGCATTCCTCTCTGCCTCGCAGTGTACATCTCATCTCTCCACTCCAGATTTCAGAGCACAGAATAAAATGTGCTAGCATGTTTGAAAAATCTCCCCCTGCTTTAGCACTGAGAAAGCTACTCCTCCCCCACAAAAAAATTAAGAAAGCAAAGCAGACATGAGATAACCACCTACTGGGTAGCAGTGAATTTCCTGCAGAGACCCCTGAGGTGCCTTCCAACACCAGGATTCTGTCTCAGGCTTTTGTCAAAGTCATCAGTGATGTTATTCACAAAATAACAGCAACGGCCAGGATCTCCAAGGCCTCAAATGAAAGCACCAGGTAGGCTATTTGGGATGAGGAATGGAACATGAATGCCAAAATAGCTACCTGTTACCTTCCAAAGTTAATCACAGGCAACGTCAACAATTCTTAATCACTTCCTGTAATAACTCAGGATGTGAAAGGCAAAAATTGTTAAGGTTGTACCTACTTTTATTTAGGGTTTGATAAATCCCTATCCAAGACATGGTGGTATATGGGAAAGAACAGATCTCATCTTCACCCGAAAGCAGTTACTTATTCTGCCCCTACTCCCTTCATTTACTGCCACCTGCCCCTTTTCCCTTATACCTCACAATACTGACCATAATTCAAGATAGCATGCAACCTGGGGCAGAGACCTCTACCCTGTGGATTTTTGCAAAACTATACAATGCGAAACTGTCAAGTACTGTTTGCATTAATGATATTCAGGTAACAATTAGAAAAGAAATCATTGCCAGTATGTACCATTCGTCCAGGTCCGAGGCCTTTCACCACGACTCGGACATGCAACACACCCTTTGCGCTGGCTTTCTGGGAAGGGAGAGAAAAGAGAACCCATTTTGTCAATTTAGCCACAAAGTACTGATGCTGTCAACCAAAATTTGAAAAAGAGAAAAAAGAGGAGGAGGAAGAAAAAAGAGAAAATGAGAGTGAGGAGCATGGATGGTCATAGTAGATTTGTGCATTGTGATCATTATCATTATTATCATTTAGAAAAATCAAAATGAAAATATTCAGTTGTAGGGCTTGTACCTCTGCTACCTTAGTCCTCTAGTCAATGTCTTCTACATCTAAAGTGGCAAATGACAACTTCAATGATTCTGCTAGGCTAAGTTTGCCACCTAGTGGCTATTTCAAGCCCTTTCATGTATATCAATATTTCCACAATTTATGAGAGCCAAACCATGGTTCCTTTTCTCTAGTTTTCCTTTCTCTGGAATTTACAGGCACATGCCAGTTAACAAAGCCTCTGTCAAAGAAACTCCTCTGACAAAATGATTTCAAGCCCACTCAGCCAGCCCCATGGTTTTCTTCTCATACCCTGTCTAGCTGGACAAACACAGACTTTCAGTGTTGTGTTGCAGCAGTGTGTCTGCAGGAAACAATGCTGTAAAGCTTGAGCAGAGAAAGAATGGGATTTCATTCTAGTTGATGCTACTGTAGTTGTGTGCCCCTGTCTACTACAGGCAACCTACATAGCAGCTGCCTCCAAAAATCCTTACTGAGCAGCAAAATAGAGGGGAAAGGGGAAGCAGATAGGCCTGCCTCACTAGCTACCCTGACCATGTTTTAAAAGAAAGAAAGAAAGAAAGAAAGAAAGAAAGAAAGAAAGAAAGAAAGAAAGAAAGAAAGAAAGAAAGAGCAAGCATAGAACTTTAAGTTTGGCCACCAAAATGGAAACTGTAAGAAAAGTGGAGGCTGGTCCCTAGATGCACTTTGGAAGAAGCTTCCAGGTGGACTCCAGAAGGTTCAAAATGTTTTTCCTTACTTACGGAAGACATATTTGATCAGCTTGTTTCATTTCACATGTGCACTGTTTTATGTTTGATGAAACATGTTGAACTTTTTGTTTTTTTGCAGTGTGGAAACCTATCCCTATTCTTTCCCATGTTATTTCTGCTTCTGGCCAAATTTTCTGTTAAAGAAATAATGATCAGGAACAGATCTACTTTGTTAACACGTACAGATATGCATATACATACATATATATGTACAGATATATATATATATGTGTGTGTGTGTGTGTGTATAAATATATATGTACAGATATGCCTCGACTCTTCGATGTTTTAGAGTAGAGGTGAGCAACCTGTGGCCCTCCATATGTTGATGGACTAGAAATTATATCCACCTTGTCCACCAGTTATGATGGATGGGCCTGATGGGAATTATGAATCCAGCAACATATAGAGCAGGGGTAGGCAACTGCTCAGGGGTGGGGGTCATTTTCCCTCCCTGTGGCTTTGGCAGAACGCACCAGCAAGTTGTGGTGCAACCAAACTGATGCAGTATCATTTCCAGCTGCCACTTTGGCTGATTTTCAGTGGATTCCTACCCCTCCTTGAGTATTTTTGGGAGGTTTGGGAAGCTCTGTAGAGGCTAGAGGAACCACATCATTGCATTCCCAGGTATTTTGAGATAGTTCTGGGTAATTCTGGGCAAATAATCTGAAAATAAGCCTGAAAAAAATTGTTTTTGAAGATCTGGGGTTTTTTTGGGGGGCTTCTGGGGGTCCCAAGGGCCACAAGTGGCCTGCAACACACACTTTCCCGAATTACAGGATTCCCACTACTGTTTTAAAGCATATAAGATCAAGAGCTTTTTCCTTTTAGGGGAACTCCTCTATGCTTTTGCAAGAGTCAGCATTCTGACCATAGAATTCATTCAGAGGGCAGGACGCTGTGCTGTGTCTCTGTATTAGGATCAATTAACCAACCCAATGCCGCCTTTCACAACCAAGAACTCTACAGACATCTGGACTACAGTCCACACTGTCCCCCACCAGCAGTTCCCATTAAATATGTCACTTAACCTATGGCAGCATTTCCTCCATAATTCGATAGTGGATTAGACAGAAAGATTACCTACTCCAACATTCTGTTCACACAGTAGACTGAGGGTTTTTATGAGAAGTCCAGAAGTGAATGCAACATCAGTCTTCCATTCTTGTATACTGGTGACTGAAATTCAGAGGCATGCTACTTCTGATGTGTGCTATGTGTGATAATATATATCCATCATGACTAATAACCACCTATATCCTGAGTCTCCATCAACTTGCCCAGCAGCCCTGGGGAACCACACAAATTGGTGTTCATCCCTCCATCTAGTAGCAAATCCAACTATTTAACTATAGCTGGGTTGAGTGTGTACTTACTTATAAATTAACTTGAATCTCCCACCATTCATTTTATACATCTTTCATGTACCCACCTCTTAAGTTACCTCCCCGCAAGCTTTCCCACCTTGAAACCTTTCCTCTCAGGGGAAGTGTTCTCATTTCTTTCACAAAATTTCATTCCACAGTGAGTACTCATCATGCTCTGCCTGCCCCTAGAAGGTGGTAGTTTTGAGGTACCTCCCCAGGGGCCTTCAGCAAACAAGCCATGGCAGTTCCACAGCATAGGAAAATTAAACCAGTCAACCAGGGAAGGAATTACTAGCTAGAACACTCTTTTCATCTCTGCTGCCATTGACCTGCCTAGGGAAAAAACCTTTATGGAAAATAAAGGAAGAGGAAACAAAAAGGCAGCAATGTAGGTCTTAATAAGGCTTTAAGCATAGGTGCTTGCAAATGCTATAGAATTAACTTGTTCAAATGTAGTGCTGGTTAGGGCTCCAATACTAGTATAGAACACTAGCGTATATACCTGGTGTTGTCCAGGATTTTATTTTCTCATAAGTAATACTTGTTAGAAAGATTTGAGATCCTGTGTCTCTAATTCCCCAAACTGTCGTGTCCAGTACCTGTAACTTTTCCCCACATTCCCCAATCCAATCTGTATTCAGAGTTATTAACATTCAGAGGTTGGGTTCCTGAAGGAATACACTGCCCTCTTCCTTGCTGCTAGGGCTTTGTCTCCACAGCAAACGTCCTATTCAAGACAGACACAGTTGACTGAAGCCCAAGGACTCTCTGGCTGAGAATTCTAAAGGCCCCTCCCTAAACTGCAAACCACAGGATTCCATAGAATCTTCTTAGGCAGGCAATCATATGAGTTCTTCGCTTGACACAGACTTTGACTTTTATATATTAGAAAGATATACTACCACACCAATAGCTATTAGTCATGATGGCTTGTATCACCTCCGGCATCAGAGGCAGTATGCCTCTCAGTACCAGCTACTAGGAAACATGAGTGGGAAGGTACTATTGCATTCATGTCTTGCTTGTGGGCTTCCCAGAGAGATCTGGTTGACCACTGTGAGAACAGAATGCTGGGCTACATAAGGTCTCATCTGTAACAACTCCTCTTATGTTCTTAAAAGCAAATGGCTTCCAGAAAATGAGCTTGATGATAGAGGGATGGGTAGCAGAGGAGGCCTTGCCATTGGGTAAAATGAAGGGATCCCCTCAGGAAGAGGATGTTGATAAGCAGAGGCAGAGGTGATAGTTTCTAGGCTGTTCCTCCTGGACACAGCTACATATGCCATATAAGCTGTCTTAATCTTCCTAAACTGACTTACTGCCTCAGGTCTGGGAGAGGACCAGTTCTGGATTTACTGTCATACTAAGCAAGCTACAGTTTAGGATCTCAGATTATTAAGGGCCTCTGCAGGAAAAGAGGAAGACTGCATTACTGGCAAATAGACCCAATCAAGGAAACCACAGCCCTGAGCTTGCAAGACCTGAGCAGCACTGCTCATAACAAGGTGAGCTGGTGGTCTCTCATTCATAGGGTTGTTGTAAATTGAAGTCAATTTGACACCAGTTAACACCAACAAAAATAAAAATGTAGAATAACACCACCCCCATTTCAAGTTTGATGTAACACACGTTTTCTTTGATTATCCTAAGGAATCTTTTAAACATAACATAGCTCAGGGCATACGGATCTCTTAATTTGTCCTGAAGGGTGTTTAAATGCAGGTCAGGTCAACTTCTATAAATGGATTGGGGAGGACATGCTGTCATTTGCTTCAGGCAGCAAAATGTTTTGGGATGGCCTTGTCGGAAGGGTAGACCAGTGCATAACCAATGCGTCAGGACTCTCTCTTTCTGTAATCAAGAGTTGCTGATTCAAAGAGCTGTCAAATCAAAAGGGTCACCCCAGTTTGACCCTCACTTCCCAAATCTGGAATAAGTCTTTGCCTTAGCCCCTTGCCTTGCAGAAATGTTACCACTGAGGTGAGGAACAACAATTTCCCTTACAGCTGCTGCAGCAATTCCAGTAGTCTGAGCTGCAATGGCTGTAGCCTTCTTGGCATTCTTGAAGCCTTCGGTGCCACAGGTAGACAGGGCCAGAGGGACGTTCTCAGGTGAGACAACGTGGATGTGAGTGCTGCAGGCATGGCAAAAAGGGAGAGGATAAGAGAAAAGTTTCTTTTGCTAGAAATTCATATGAGAGACTCTGTTGACTCTTGGCCCTTTGGGAACCTGTTTCTGTGAATTTTAACTAAACTCTTCCATGGCAGCTGGCTGGGATCAGTAAAAAAGATGATCAACAAAAAATGGTGGATTGAAAAGGGCTCGGTATGACTAAAGAATCCCCTGCCGTTGTTTGTGTTTCCTTTTACCTTTGCAGCTGTTACTTGGGTGGATTTGTTGTTCCTTTTCTTTCCTTTTTTAATGCTGCAAGACATTTAGAGTTGCACTGCAGAGCATGGAAAAATTCCTTTCCAATATTACAGTTACGATACCAAAGCCCCAAAGTAACCAGTCATTGTCACCATTCCAATATTCAAGTAGCATTACTTTCCCAGTTCTCAAAAATAACAAAAATAATTGCTTTTAGTTACTTTTATTTATTTATTTTTTAGAACTATTTTTATTAAAGTTTAAAATGAAAATAAAAAAAAAACCTTCTCCACTTCCAAGCTTTTTTCCTTTTTTTCCAGTTGAGTCTGCTTATTTACATTCGATTCATACACAGTTTCTCTTCAAAAGGTAATCTTACATTGTTACATCTTACATTGCTGCTTTGTTACATTGCCTTGTACATTGCTGCCTTGTATTATATACAATCTTGCTTTATTCTGTTCCTTTTCTTATTACTATATCTTTATCCAATTTAAGACTTCTCTCCATTCCCTTTCAAAGTTCTGGGTAGATTTATTTTTCAATGCAAATGTTAACTTTTCTATCTCTATCATATCCAGAATTTTTAATTTCCATTCTTTTATATCAACATGGTTCCTTTCTTTCCAATACTGTGCATCTTTTAGTTACTTTTAAAATTAACACACAAACTAAATACTTTTAGCCTGTGCTGAAAAACACACTCTCTTCCTATCCTCTTTGTTGTGGCCTCAACAAGCACAACAACTCATGTGACAGTGGCACAGGCACGGAATAAGCCACAGTTGAGCCAGAAGATGTTCTGTGGTCTACCTTGTGCGGTCACACTGTGTAACTATAAAAGTACAATTAAAGTTATACTTTCAGTAACTACACAAGAAAAGGAGTGATGTTATCTCTAGCAAAGTTGCAACCATAATGTAACTTAGTTATGCCAATTTTACAGAATTAATTAGAGCAACTAGTGATCTGTAACTAGTTCCTTCCAAGCTCTGGAACATAAACAAAGTAAACAAATACTCTTCTTCTTCTCTTTTTTTTCCTTCGTGTTATAAGCTGAACAAAAAGGTACAAATGAGGTCTCATTACCCCTGCCCTGTCTTTCTTCTTCCACCCAAGGCCATGGCTGACTGCCAACAGCAGGTCCTCTCACACAAACTGGAATCTCCACTACCCAAAGATAAACATTCAAATTTGTCCCGTTCTTCCCTTGAATATTTTTAAGTTACCACCACAGAGCCACAGAATACCTGCTACTGCAATAACAGACTGTGTCTTACTTGTTGTATGTAGCTTTGATATGAGCTATTGGGATCTCTTCAAATTTCTTTCCAGCCCACCTCAAAGAGCTCTCTTTTCCTGGTGCTGGGGGAAAAAAGCTGAAAAAAGGAAAATGGCAAGAAATAACACACTTTATTAGCCACCTATGTTCACAGTGCTAAGTTTCAGGCAGGGTGGAGATTCTAAAAATGAAACACAGGAGATTTAACAAGTCAACAGGTTAAAGTGTAAGCTTCTACTTTATTATTTATTTAAATGTACTTCCAAAATCCTTCCATTTATGGATTTCAAAGAGCTACCCTAACATTCATAAAATGTATGGTATAAAACAAGACACAAAATCAATATACAAAATGCTGTACACAAGTAAATAACACAGTCAGCTGAACTACACTGGTAAGACTTGCAAAAACAAGCATGCCTGCAACATGCACTTAAAAATAAGAAAGGTTGGAGCACACGAATAGGTATTTTTTAACTAACTGACAGAATCTAGACAGTCCACTGAACCTCTAAGCAAGAGATGAAAATGTGTCCTTCCTGATGTTGTTGAACTGTGATTGGCAACAGTCCTAGAGAGAACAGCCAACAATGACAAATGCTGGGAGTTGCAGTCCATGAATATCCGAAGGGCTTCACAGTTCCCACTGTGATCTAAGGGGAGGTCTGAGGGCTATCATAGAGATCGATGTACTTCTGCTGGAGGAATGAGAATATCTGGTGATGTCCTTGCTAAAGAGGCTGGTCTATCTGAAAGGAGATACTTTCCCAGACAGACTGTCCCCTAGCTGTTTAGGGCTTTATAGGTCAACAACCAAATGAACTCAACTCAAAAGCAAACGGACAGCCAGTCCTATTTCTTCAGCACCAATGTAAGCAATACACAGTAGGTTGTTCCAGGAAGATCCTCTGTTGTTGTAAAGTCATTTCTAACATGACAGCCCTAAGGTGAGCTTATCACAGGATTTGCCTTTGCCTTCCTCTGAAGCTGAGACAGAGTGACTTGCCCAAGATCTCACTGTCAGTTTCCACAGCTGAACTAGGATTCAAACCCCAGTCTCCCACACTCCTAGCTCAACACTCAAACCACTACATCATTCTGGCTATCAATAAGCATCTTAGCCCCTACTTTTTTGTGAATTTAATTATACAAACTCATTATTGCCGTGGTGGGCATCTTCCTTCTCAAAATAGTAAAAATAAAAATGAATAAAATAGAGAGCAGGCCACATCCCACATCTTTGAAATCAAAAAGGCACTTTACCTGAAGTTACTTTCATTTGCAGCCTCTGCCTCTTGGATCAGGGTACTGGCTGAATCATTTGTTACCTCCTGCAGTCTCTGGATGCCTGTCTGAATACTCCGAGAGAGAGCAACACTACAGCTACTGTAAGGAGGAGAAAGCAAGATCTCTGTCAGATGTTAGGACTTTCAACAAAATGGTGCAGTGTGGAAGATCCCTGTCCAGAGTTCTAGCCATCCAAATATGCCCTCTTCTGGGATACTTGTTTCCTGACCAATTCTGTGCTGAGTTTTTGCCTTCTCTCCTCACATTCAGCATAATGGGCCCACTGAATATGCTCAGTGTTCATGGGACTATTCCAACCTCCTCCTACAAGAACAGCAACTACCACCACTACTTCCTCTTCATCACAACCTTCCCCTCCCCACTCCTCCTCTTCCTCTCTCTTTTCCCTAGTCAAGGGCTCAAGGCCACTTACAACAGATATAACTAACATAACTGTGCTCTCTTCTTATTCTCTTTCTGCCTGTGGCCATTTCCGCACTAGCCTGTTATAGTGGTATTATTCCACTTTCAACATCCTATGGAATCCTGGGGTTTGCAGTTTAGGGAGGGGCCTTTGAGATGGCTTTTGAGGCCCCTCCCTAAACTGCAAACCCCAGGATTCCATAGGATGTTGAAAGTGGAATAATATCACTGTAACAGGCTAGTGCGGAAATGGCCTCTGTCTGGATCACCCTGCCCTGCTGAGTAAAATTTCCTCCCCAATTATGCTTAGGAAAAAAAGACATACTTTAGCACTAATGCACATCCCCCCCCCCGCAAGTTTAACTATCTTGCCCAGGGAGCAGGATGGGATACAGAACACTGGAAGGTCCCCACTACTTGCCCTGAAAATCTTCTTTCCCCATGACAAATAAATTTAGAGAAAGCTTCCCTTCGGTTCAACGTAAGACATTTTGTTTCATTTTTTAAGTGCCATACAGAGAAGAAGGGGAGGAGTGACTGCAGCACATAGGTGGTAATCAAGTGGGGGAGGCTGAACACTTCCCTCTCCAGCTACAACCTCCTTTGCAAGTAATTCCCAACACAGAACCACAGTAGAGGTACAAGAGTCCTCAATGCATCCCTGGGATATGGCTATCCAACCAGTTTTAAAACTCACAATGAAGGATTAAGGACGAATGGATTGTTAAAATTGCAGACTTTGCCCAAGTGGCCAAAGCAATGTGGACTTTAAGAGCTAAACTAATTGAAGACTTTTTGAAAGACTGGAAAGCATTTATGGAAATTTTGACCAATAAGAAACCCAATAAAGTAATAATCTGCAGCTATGGTTACTAGTAATTCTAGTAAGATGAAGCTATTTAGATCTGTAATGGTTTTCTGTAATGGTAATAGGTTAGCATTTTAGTAATGTGTTATAGATTTAGCTTAGCTTTAGCTATACCTATATATTTTTTGTGTATAGTTACTTTCTTTTTTCTTTTCCTTTTTTCCCAATATGTTGATTATGATGTTGTGAATCAGTTTGTCTGTATTAAAATTAATAAAATGTGAATAAAAGAAGAGAACTCAGTGAGGAAGAGCTCATTTTACCTTCCAAGGTAGCCTCTTCCACTGTCCCATAGCTCTTACTGGGCAAATCAAAACTGGGCATTAAGTTATGGTATCTTTGGTTGGGGCTCTCAGATTTAAATTTGGTATTTCATTATATGAAGAAAGCTGCCTCCCAAAGTTAACCACTGCCATTTCCATGGTCAGCAGTAACACTTCTTAGTTTAGAGATCTTTAAAGGTGTCTTAGACTGTATTTCATAAAGCTTTCAAAGACTAGGAGGTATAGAAAAATAAGCATCTCTCTCCCCCTCCTTCCCAACTGGTCCCTTTTCCATTGGGGAAGGCTGTTCTAGCTGGTTGGGGAAGCCAGGGCAAGGGGTGCACAGCACAGTAGGTTTACAGAGGGCAACCTCTTTGTCACCTTCTTTGAAGGTTTTTAAGTAGAGACTGGGTGGCCATTTGCTGCAGGTGCTTTGAGTGTTTTGTTCCTGCATGGCAGGGGGTTGGACCCAATGACCATTGCAGTCTCTTCCAATGCTATGTTTCCAACACACTGGCAAGCACATTCTCTGGGAAGCTAAAGAAGGAAGCACTCCACAGCACTCTCTCTCCACAAGCCGAACTCATATGTTTGTTCTTGTGTGCTTTCAAGTCATTTCTGACTTATGGAGACCTTAAGGTGAACCTATCATGGGGTCTTCTGGAACTGAGAGAGTGTGATGTGTCCAAGAGTCATGCTTATCTCCAAAACATCTCACTGCTTATGAGTACAAGGGGGAGTAAGTTCCACTGAATTGAGGGGCCTTACTTCTGAGTAGACAAACATTGGATTACTTCTGAGTAGACACACACTGCATGGCATAAGGCTTCAGAGGTCTAAGATTTAAAGCTGCAATGGTGGAAGAAAAGCTTTTAGTATAAATGAGAAGGATTACATCAGCAATAGTGGATATACATTGGATCTTTGTACAGCATTATTCACACCCCAAGCACTCTCATTTTAAGAGAACTGTTGCAATGAATGCATAAACTAGAGGTCAGAGAAGGGAATTTGAAATAGTCACATCAGTTTAACAGGAAAGAGGACAATTTCCCCCCCACAAAAAAAGTTGCAAAAGTATTCACAGTACAGGAAGTGTACAGCCTTGTTTGGATTCACTGTCAGGAATTACTTTTAAATGCATAGTCAAGATCTCCTTTCATTTAATTCGAATTCACTAGGTCAGTCTTACTCTCTGGAGCACCAGAAAACAAGCTTACTTCATTTTCTCCCTGACAACTCTTCAGATATTTGAAAGTGGCTGTCATATCATCTTTCAATTTTTCCTCTTCATACTAAACATATTTCCCTCAACCATTCCTCACACAGCTTGGTTTCCAGACCCTAGACCATCTTGGTCATTCCCCTTGGCAATTCAGCAGAGTAGAAGAACAATCTCCAGCATCAATGGACATCTAGGGCTCTACAAAGTAGATTCAAACCCAGGTGATGGAAAACCAAGGTTAGCAATGTCTCTAACTATTTTTCCACTTGGCCCATCCCAATAAATCCTATTTTTTAAAAAATAAAAGAACACATAATACCTAGAGATAATTGAATAAACCAAAAAGGCAGCTTAAATAGTGCTTCGGTATTCAAGAAAGCACAACACAACAGTGCTTGAAATGTTTGTTGAAAATTTTTCAAAGAAAGCAATGTAAGCAGTAAGTTATTCAAAATTGATAAAAGTCTCATTTCAAGGATGGGTAGAGGTGGAAAGAAGTGCTTTTTATTTCTCCTCCTAGGGAACAGGGGAGCAGTTGCATGCTTGCAAGACCCTGTTCTTAGTTCCACAATAGTGTTTACGAAGAACATAGAGACAAATAAGAATTTTCATCTGAAATGGAGCGGCCTTGCTCAATAGCTCCATTCCTTAAAGAAGTCTGTTTATAACTCTGTGTGTTATACATGTGTGTATAAAAGACTACTTTGCTTTGATAGCGTGCCAACATTTCCAAATGAACCAATGGCCTTGTAGCATTCAAAGGAGGTGTACATTGAAGGAAGATGAAGACAATGCTGCTCAGAGTCCTGGAATTTTGAATATTTTCATATCTGCTCTTATGTAAGACCACACCCATGCAATAAAGGTCTATCCTTTGTCCTTCTCTGAATAGTCCTGCTTCATGAAAGATGGAGTTTGGGTAATCTGGTTGTGTGTGTAGGTCTGTGAACAAGTGAACAAGCAAGAGACACTATTTAAACATATATGTAGTGGAGAACATGTGGCCCTCCAATTTTGTCACACTTTAATACCTTTCAGTCCTGACTTACATACCCAGTAAAGATGAACAATGGGCACTGAAGGGCTACATACGCCACATCTGTGAACACTATGGACACAGGAACTCATCTTGTACAGATTCAGATAATGCAAACTAGCACACTAGCTGTAGTGATGGGGTTCCACATTGGAAAGCTGGATTAGATAGTACTAGTAGTCATGGTTCGTTCTAAGACATAAGATGTGAGGTCCAACAAATTCCTCACTTGCCTTCCTGACAATTTCATTTTCCATATGGAGAAGGCAACAAGAGGATCAGTTCTTTTGGACCTGATTCTAAACAGAAGTGAAAAACTGGTCAACTGTCTGGAAGCAGTAGGAACCTTAAGAGGCTAATGCTAATGGAGAACAAAGGGAAGGCAGAACTACCTAACAGGTGTCTCAGTCTTCTAAGAAGAAAATAGTATACTTAGTGAAGATCGAAAAGTGATGTACCAAGGGGATGGCAACCCAGAAACATAAACAGAAAGTAGAGGAACTCATCACTACTGTAAATAAATTCAGCTCTCTAGGGTTGGATAAACTGCATCTAAAGGAAGTTGCAGATCTAATTTCAGTTCCACCGTTGATCTCTTTTGAGAATTCTTGGCAAATAAGAGAGGTCCCAGCAAATGGGAGGAGGGTGAATTTCTCTATCTTTAATTTGGGAAAAAGAAAACCTGAGCAAATACCAACAAGTCAGCTTGGTATCTGTAAGAGGAAAGTTTCTAGAACAGATCATTAAACAGTATTAGAAAGGAAACTTGTGATTCCTAAGGGACGGCACAGGTTTCTCAAAAACCCATCATGCCAAACTAATCTTATCTCTCTCTCTCTTTTTGTTTTGTTTTACCAAGTTATAAGTTTGGTAGATGAGGGGAATGCTGTTGATATAGTATATCTTTACTTAAGTAAGGGTATCCATAATATTCTTGAAGACCAGTTAGCAAAACATGAGTTAGACAATGTTGCTATTAGGTGGATTTGTAACTAGCTGACCAACCAAACCCAAGGAGTATTCATCAATGGTTCCTCTTCATTTTGGAGTACAGTTACTCGTGGGATGCCACAAGAGTCTATCTTCAGCCTAGTATTTTTAATAGCTCCATAAATGACATAGATGATGGAATAGACGGTATGCCTATCAAATTTTCACATAATATCAAATAAGGCGGGTTGTTATTATCTCAAAAGATAATACCTAGTACCTCTAATTCAAGATGACTTTAAAAGATTGGAGAGTTTACCCAAACCTAAGAAAATAAATTTCAACAGAAAAAAATGTAAGGCATCTTATCCACGGCAGGTCACCTATTTAATTCCCAGACTGAAGCACCATCAACGCACAAAACCACTATCTTACTAGGATTCAGCTTCTGTTTATTTGTCCTTATCTAACCAGTGGAAGACAGGATCACATTTTCCTACAATGGAGTGATCCTAAGCCAGGAGCACCAGGTAAAGTTAAAATGCCCCCCAAGTCTAGTTATCTGACAATGATTCCCATACCATCATTACCCCCTTAGAATGGAAATTCCAGGGCATATGTTGTTAATGAGCCATATGGTTTCTGGTTTTCTTCCTCTATGCCCTGGTTGATGAGGAGTCCTGGAATACTCACCCTTTTAATGGTATTTTAGTGGTCCAACAAATGTATTTCCCAGTCTTGTTTCTGGATTTTCCACATACAATCAGGCATTATTATTATTATTATTATTATTATTATTATTATTATTATTATTATTATTATTTCAAAATTGATAATATCAGGAATACCACACAAGTTAGGCCCTACTACAGGATTCCGATGCTTATCTGACAGGTTAGGCACTGGAATACTGTCAGAAAGTAGAAATGGTCAAAAAGGCCTGGCACTTCCACCCCTCTTCGAGCTCACTTCGCAAGCAACACATGTGTGGTCCTAAGCAAGCCTCTGTAGGCAAGAAGAACTGACGAAAGATCAGACCCCAAGTTGAATTAGTGCAACTTAACATTAATTTGGAAGCATTGGAAGATCAAGTAATCAGATAACAGGGTATCAAAATGTGGGGGCTTGCTGTCAAGAAAGAGGGACAACACAATACAAAAGATTCTATTTTCCTTTAAATGTCAGGTAATACACAATCTGGCTTCCATTGACTCTTTTACTCTAGTCTGCCACATAGTTCTGTTACAGGACATGCTATGCTTCGTGGTGCTTCTGCTCCCAGCAAAGGAATCATGCGCGTTAAATGATGGTGATGGAGAATTCACTAACTGACCGTCAACCCTTTCTCTATATAGATGGGGAAAAACAGTATCTCAAGGCTCCATCTTGGGACTTTAGTCTTACCACTGTTCCTGTGGCTTCAACATCTAGCCAAGATGATTTACAGATTTCTGTTTCTCCACCCCACTGGCCAGCCTGAAGGACTTGAAGGCATTCTCTTTTATTTTATTTTTTTAATTTAATTTTTATTAAAAAAAAAAGACAATCAAATTCGTCTATATCATAATTGTACAGTAATCATTTTACAAATTAAAAACATGCTTTCTTAATATGATTATATTGATATTATTCAACCCTTTACTACTTCCCCTCACCCCTTGTTGGAACCTCTATTTAAGTTCCTCTTTCGAGATCTCGATAGATACCACATTATCCTTTTAGACAAGCTTACTTAGATTGCATATTATAATTTACATAACTCTTTTCTATCTTTACATTATCTTTGAAATTCTTTCACTATTAATCCACTGCGCATAACTTTGCCCATTTCTCTTCTATTATAAGTTTAATTGAATTCAAGTCATCAACTTTCTTCGCCTGTTTTTCGTCTCTAAGATTATACGTGAGTTCTTCTAATATAACAAATTCTAATATTTTTTGTAACCATTCATACATATCTGGTGTTTCCTCTCTTTTCCAGTACCTCGCATATACAATTCTAGCTGCAGATACCATGTATAATATTATAGATTTGTATCTTTTGTGTTTCTTCTCAACCTGATGTAGCATATTTAATAAGTACAGTTCTGGTGTCAAGGGCAGTTTAATTTGTAACATATCTTCCATTAATTTATGAATATTCTTCCAATAAATCTTGACTTTGCGACAATTCCACCACATATGATAAAAGGTTCCGTTTTCTTGTGTACATTTCCAACATAGTTTATTTTCCAATTTATATATGTTAGCGAGTTTGACTGGATCCAGATACCATCTATGAAGCATCTTTAAATGATTTTCCTTCAGGTTCTGGGCTAAAGTGAATTTTTGGGTACTGATCCAGCTTTTTTCCCAATGTTCTAGACTTATTGTGTGTCCAATATTTTGAGCCCAAATTATCATGGATTCTTTAATTGTTTCTGTTTGTAGTTCATCATCTAAAAGGTATTTATAGAACAATGCTGTTAAATGTTCTTTTCTTTCGAATACTACTTTTTCCCATTCATTATTTTGGGGCCTTATTTCAATTCCATCCAATTTGAGATCCATTTTGAACCTTTCTTTTAATTGTATATGTAGGAACCATTGACAGTTCCAGCCGTCTTCCGCCAATTCCTCTCTTGATTTTATCCTTGAACTGCCATTCGAGTCTGCAACAATTAAATCTTTATATGTAAGCCATCTTCCACCTAAATCCTTTGATCTTCCCATCAGGGCTTCTTGCGGTGAAACCCACAGTGGTATTTTTGTGTATATTTTTCTTTTCCAATACATCCATATTCCATATAATGGCTTTCTTAAGTAATGGTTAAGAAAATCTTTATCCGCTTTTATCTTTTGATACCAAAGGTATCCATGCCACCCAAATCTCAAGTCTGGTCCTTCTAATTTTAGGATTCTCTCATTTCTCAACTCTATCCAGTCTTTAATCCAAGTCATGCCATTTGCCAGGAAATAAAGTCTCAAATCTGGAATACTACAGCCACCTCTTTCCTTTCTGTCTGTTAATATTTTCCACTTTATTCTTGGTTTTCTGGCTGCCCATATAAATTTTGTTAAATCTTGTCTCCATTCTTGAAAACATTTGAAATTAGAGATGATCGGTAAATTTTGAAATAAATAATTTATCTTAGGGAGAACCATCATCTTAATAGTTGCCATTCTGCCCAATAGTGAGAGATATAATTTTGACCAGTTTTGTAAATCTTGCTTGATCTCTCCCCATTTCTTAATGTAATTATTTTCAAACAGTGCATTATTTTGTTTGGATATTATTATTCCTAAATATTTGATCTTTTTTTCCTCTTTAATACCTGTTTTTCGTTCAATTGATTTTATTTCTTCCCTAGCATATTTTTGGTTATAAATTTTGTTTTCTCTTTATTGATTTTGAAGCCGGCTAATTCCCCAAATTCGTCACAGATCTCCAAAAACTTTAATATATTTGATTCCGGATCTTCTAAAAATATTACCAAATCATCAGCGTAGGCCTTCACTTTGTATTCTTCTCCTTTTATTCTTGCTCCTTTTATTGTCTCCTCCGATCTTATCTTTCTTAAAAGAACTTCTAATACCAAAATGAATAATAATGGAGAAAGCGGACATCCTTGACGGGTACCTTTAGTAATCGATATCGGATCTGATTTGTCTCCATTTATTATTATTTGAGCTTTACAGTTAAGATATATTTGTCTAATCCAATTTATGAATCTGTCTCCGAAATTAAGTCTGTTTAGTAATTCAAATAAAAATTCATGATCTATATTATCGAAGGCCTTTTCAGCATCTATGAAGATCAGCATGCCTTTTTTTTCATTGTGTTTTTCATAATACTCCAGCATATTAACAACCGTTCGTATATTATCTCTAATATATCTTTTTGGCAAAAATCCACTCTGATCTTCATGAATTATTCCTTGTAATATGGTTTTTAGTCTATTTGCAAGTATTTTTGTGAACATTTTATTATCTATATTTAATAATGATATCGGTCTGTAATTTTTAGGCTCAGTCGGATCTTTCCCCTCTTTTAATATTAAAGTTATATTTGCTTCACACCATGACTCTGGTTTGCCCTTCTTCAAAATCTCATTGAACATCTTCCTCATTGGATCTCTTAACTCTTCTTGAAATTCTTTGTAGTATAATCCAGTGAGTCCGTCCGGACCTGGGGCTTTCCCAGTTTTAAGGTCTTTTATTGCATTTATTACCTCCATGCATGTTATTTCTGCATTTAGACTATCTCTTTGATCTTCTGTGAGACTCATTAGATCTTGTTTATCCAAGTATTCTTCTATCTTTTTCCTCTTACTACTCTTTGTCTGTTTTCGATATAGTTCTTTGTAGTATTTCCTAAAAACATTCATTATAGTTGTTTCATCTGATGTTATTTCATTATTTTTCTTCACCTGCAGTATTAAATTTCTTTCTTTTCTTTTCCTTATTTTGTACGCCAACCATCTTCCAGGTTTGTCCGCGTTTTCAAAATTTTTCTGTTTGAGCATTCGTAATTTCTTTTCTATCTCAACCAAATTCTCTGCCTGTAATTCTGTTTGTAATTTTTTGTGTTCTTTTCTTATCTTCTTATTTCTCGGATCTTTTCTTAGCTCTTCCTCTTTCTCTTTGATTTTCAATTCCAAATTCGATATTTTCTCATGTCTTTTCTTCCTCCATTCCGAATTCCATTTTATCATCAGGCCTCTCATTACCGCTTTTCCCGCGTCCCAAACCGTCTTTGCCGCCATTCCATCCTTATCGTTTTCTGAGAAATAAAATTTTAATTCTTCTTTTGCCTTCTGCAGGTATTCCGGATTTCTTAATAAAAGGTCATTAATACGCCAGTTTATATATTTGCTCTTCTTTTTAATATTTAATTCTAACCGAATGGGGTTATGGTCCGACCAAATTCTTGGTAATATATCAATGTCTTTAACTGATGGGCATAAGATCTTCGAAATTAAAAACACGTCAATTCTTGACATACTTTTATGACTGTCCGAGTAGAATGTATATCCCCCTTTGTCATGTTTATTTCTCCATATATCCGTTATTTACAAATCTTCCATTAATTTAAAGAAGGATCTCGGTAGTCTACCTTTTTTCTTCTTACCTTTCGAAGTCATCGTTCTATCTTTCTCGGGGTCCAACACGCCATTCATATCCCCCATAAGAAGGATGTTATCTTGATGTTTCTCAGCAGTGTATGCGTGAATTTCCTCTCCCATTTTCTCGTAAAATTTACTTTTATTTTCCAATGGTGAATATATACCAACTAATAGGAGTCTTTTTCCTGGTAACTGAATTTCAACTCCTATATAATGTCCATCTTTATCCGAGAACACTTCTTGTGATGGATATTTCATGTTTACATAGATTACCACTCCTCTTTTTTTTTTTTGTAAGCTGAAATATAGCATTTTCCTAATTTTGGATTTTTTAAGTATTTTGTATCTTTATCTCTAATTTTAGTCTCTTGTAAACAAATTATATCCGTTTTAGTTTTTTCCAAGTAATGGAAGATCTGCCTTGTCTTATAATTCGAGTTCAAGCCTTTTACATTCCAAGAGATACATTTCAATGTCATTTTCTTAGTCTTCTTCTTCAGTTATTTTATCGTATGTTTCCGAACTCAGCTCTTGCTCTATTTCAATGTCGGGTTCTTCCTCTTGCTCATCACGTTCTTTAATGTTCTGTTGTTCATCTGACACCTCTTGTTTTCTTTCTCTCCTCCCTCCTTCTCTCTTATATTCTTTTATCTCTAGTATTAGTTCATCAGCTTGTTCTAACGTTGTACATTTGTATCTTTTAAAGTTCCAAGTGAAAGATAATCCTTGAGTACGCTCCCATTTGTATCTAATGTTATTTTTTTGTAAATAAATTGTCAGATTTTTGAATTCTTGCCTTTTTTTTAGTGTCTGAAATGATATGTCTTTGAAGATCTTCAGCTCAGTCCCTTCCACGATAAATTTATCGTCGTAGTTCTTTTGAAGAATCTTCTCCTTTATTCTCGTTCTAGTAAAACAGATCAAAATATCTCTTGGCAGGTTTCTTTCTTTTGCTATTTTAGAATTTATTCGGAACATCTTGTCTATTTCCTGCTCCATTCGATCCTCCGCCATTTCAATGTATGTCGCTAATTCAGGAATGAGGCGTTCGTAAACGTTTTCACCGGGGCGTTCCTCAAGGCCTCTAACTTTTAAACATCTGTCTCTGTATCTCAATTCCTGTATTTCTATTTCTTTTTCTTGTCTCTTGAATTCTTCCTTTGATTCCTTCTTCTCTTCTTCCGCTTTGGACAGCTTTTCTTGCGTTTGTTTTATTTCACTCTGCATTGCCTTCATCTCTTTATTCATCTTTTCCATCCTTTTATTCACGCCTTCCAACTCTTTCTTAATGTCCATTTTTATTTCATTTCTTGTATCTTTCAATTCTTGCCTTATTTCCTGTTTAAAATTTGTAAGTTCTTCAAGTATTTTTTCAATCCCACCCATCAGTAAAGGCTGATCTAAAGATGCTCTTCTTTCAGTTGTTAATAAAGTTTGAGTTGTGGTCTTTTTTCTTGAGGCCATCCTTAATAAATCTTACTTTACCAATTATTAACCAAAATCTTAATATAGTAATTACAATAATGATACAGTGCAGATAATAATAATAATAAGAATATACTTAGATATCTACTATCTTCAGTAAATTATTCCACCAATTCAATATAAAGTACAAGATTTTAAGATTCCTATGTATATATAAGCCCCCAAAAATCTTAAAAGGAAATAATATAAGAATTCAAACTTAAATTATATCATACACTTAAATCTAGATCTATATTATCAACAATAAAGATACTGGTTCCTGTCAAAAGTCTTAAACAATTTTTAAATAGACCTAGTACTTCTTATTTATATTTCAATAATCCTAATTATATAATCTTATACAAAACTATGCCAGGTATGTATGTTAATATAGACTATTATGACCAGTTATCAAAGTAATAAAGAAAGGAAATCTTATGTTGCTTTTGTTAACTAAATACATAAATCTTCAATTATAGCCACAAGAGGGGGCTATAAGCCAACTTTCTGATATTCTACTAGTTCTTAAAATTCAACTATTAAACAACACTTATCCAGCTGTTACACATTAATGAGATAAGAGAAAAAAAAAAGGAAGAGAGAAGAAAGAAAAGCAAAGCAGGGAGTGATATCTTACTGATCTTCCCCAAGGTCAGAAGACTGCAGATTTTCAGCCTTGAATGTTCCTTTTCAAGGCTCCCTCTTATCCCTTCCCCAGTCACTTAATATTACAGTATTTTATATATAATACTGAATTTCAAGGGAACCTTGGGGGGGGGAACCAAATCAACCCTTCTTTGCTTACTGAAAATATAAGTTTAATTATTCATGTTGTCTCAAATACTGCTAGAATCCTCCAAACAGCGATCTTAAGTCCGATCTTCTCAAGTTTTCCGTTCTTCTCTGTTATTCTCAGTCCTTTCTCAATCCTTTCCTCTTTCTTTTATTAATCTCCTCTTTCCCAGTCTCAGTTCATCTCTGTCTCCGATCTCCAACCTCCTCACACTTCCAAACTCGCCAGCCTTCTCCTCGCTGCCTTCTCCTCCTCTGCCTCGTCGTTTTCTCAGTCCTTTCTCGCTTCTTTCCCAGTCTCAGTCCGTCTCTGTCTCCGATCTCCGACCTCCCCACACTTCCAAACTCGCCAGCCTTCTCCTCGCTGCCTTCTCCTCTCCTGTTTGGGGGTTACCGCTTCAATTCTTCGCTTCTCCTTCTCACCCCCTCACGACTCCCCGATATATTTTCAAACGTGCTGGATGCCCCTTATCACCTCGAAAGCATCCAGTACGCTACACGTTTTATTAAAGTCCCAAAAAAATAAAACGAAGCATAACAACTGCAACAAAAGAGTTCTTTCTATTCTGAAATTCTTGAGCTCTTCCCAATTTCTCGTAATAGATTCTTATTAGATTTTTTAGAAATCTGTCTATCTTCTCGCTTACCTCTTTTATTCTTAAGCTCAGTCTAGTTTGACGAGATCATACTTGCGTTCTTCCAAGAGGTAAGCTTTTTATTTTCTAAAACCGAACTTACTTGATGATTGATTTTAAAAGGTTTTAGCATCCCTTCGCCGCACATGCAGCTGCCCAGCGTGGCTGTGGTTCCCTTCGGCTCCCGCTCGTCTTCGTTCTTCGATATGAGGATACTATTTTCCCCTCATATCTTCCTGAGGGCGAGCTATTCGAGCCCCCTTCGGGACCCTCTGAACTCCCTTAACCGGGGGAGTATTCGATCGGCTCTTAAACGTTCTCTCCGAGCCGATTTCACCACGCTGGGCGGTTGTGTATGGGCCAGCTAGCCTTTACACAACCGCTCGGTCCGCCATTAAACTCGGAAGTCAAGGCATTCTCTTTTAACGGTGTTTTAAGGGTGTAGAGTTCTTTATGCAGAGCAAATTATATTGCCAGCATGCTTCCAAAAGAATCCTCCACCCATTTTCTCATCAGAACCAATGCTTCATTCCATGGGATGCCCAAATGACAGCATCCATGCGTTCTAATCTCTTTTCTTAGCCTAAACTCCCTCATGCACATATACTTGAGCACTACCATTATTTTTTTGCCTTGGATTCTATGCCTTTAGCGGCTACACTAATGGCTGTACCATTAGGCACAAAGAGGCAGCCAACCCAGTAAGCAGATTTTGGATGTCATGAAAGAGTAGCAAACTGATGACAATATTTAATCTGTTCTTATTTTATTTTTACTGCCAGAGATGGAGAGAGGCAACTGTGGAATTTTCTGCCTCATGTGTCAAAATAACTTGGCTGGTTTTTTTAAGAGGGAAGGGAAGAATCCATATCAGGTAGCACATTTTTTTTGGCTGGGTCCTGTGTATTTGCATGTGTGATTTTTTTTTTTCCATTTCTGCTCTTGTGACTTTAACAACAAGGTGACAATCTGCAAAATAAGGAAGAGGTGCTTTCCTGATCACATGATATCCATGTCAAAAAAAAGTTTCATTTGTGGCTTGCTTGCACATCAGGTTTCCATACATGGCATAAGATGAAGAAAAAAGCCAGCAGATACAATAAAATATAACAAAAAGATAATCTTTTGGCTAAACCACAACCAGAAATTTAGGCATACAGCTATGGCTATCACTTTTGTTCTCTTTTTAAAATAGATTCATGAGTTTTTAACAGCATTCGCATATGGATGTTTTTAAAAAAGGTAAGTAATTCCAAACACTAACTTCTATATATTCTAAATCCATTATCTTAATTTTTTTCCTTCCCTAAAATGCTTAACTGAAATTGGTTTGTTCATAAGTATAATATTCTAGACTGAACACCTCTACATTCCTGCCTTGACATGGAAATTAAGATAGTGGTCCCCTCCCCCTGTTTCACTATAACACCAGTGAGAGTGTAAAGAATGTCTGGCATCACTGAAACCCGCTGGGCTGAGTCTCATAATTGGAATGTAGCAATAGACAGGTATAATCTATTTCTGAGAAACAGATCAAGCAGGAAAGGAAGAGTAGCACTATATATCAAGGATATTTACACCTGTGAAGAGATCCAGGACTTAAACTCTGGAAGCCAGGTTGAGAGCATCTGGCTAAAAATTTCAGGGAGAGTGATGTCACAGAATCATAGAGCTGGAAGAGATCACAAGGGCCATCCAGTCCAACCCCCTGCTATGCAGGAACCCACAGAAAAGCTCTCCCAACAGATGGTCATCCAGCCTCTGCTTAAAAACCTCCAAAGAAGGAGACTCCACCACACTCCGAGGCAGTATATTCCACTGCTGAATTGCTCTGACCATCAGGAAGTTCTTCCTGAGGTTCAGGTGGAATCTCCTTTCCCACAGTTTGAATCCATTGTTCCTTGTCCTAGTCTCTGGAGTAGCGGAAAACAAGCCTGCTCCCTCCTCAACATGATGTCCCTTCAAATATTTAAACATGTCATTGTGGGGGTGTTATGGCACTGTGCACTTCTCACAATTGGCATGATTTAATTGGCACTATTAATTGGCATTGATATTAATAATACCTGAGATGACTGGGAGGTCAGCCTGGAAGAGGCATATTACTGATTCTAAATGTGATGCTGCAAGGCAGGTCAGCCATACCTACCTCTTAGGCAAGACCCAAGTCATTTTCAGGATAACAACACAGAACCTCTCAAGCAATAGGTCTAAGCTAACGAGCTGGACATTTCAGAACTGAAAGGGGAAATTCCCACCAAATTGTGGTTGTCTGACCAGGAACACCTGGAAGTTTCCCTATTGTTTTTCCCACCTCTCTACAATACAAGGCATGATGACAACCGTTACCCTTTTATCACCTAAAAAGAGCATTAGTTACATCCAGACTTCATTGTTTGTGCTGCAGCTGCCATTGTCCACTTGGCTGGGAGAGCAATTCATACCCACACCCCCAGGATATTTCTTGGGTATAAGAACCCCTGATTTCAGGCTGTCTGGTGCAATATTTTGCCTTTCTGAAAGCCACACTGCCCATCTGATTCCCAAACAAGAACTGTCCTTAGGTGTCTACCTAGGCCACGTTGCTGCTTTCCTCGCTGCTCTCTGAACCAGTAACACAAGAGGATGCTGAAATTAATGAAGGAAGGCATTCTAGAGAGGCATGTCTGCATAATCTAAGAAAGGGCACCTGTATACTGGGAAAATGTGATTCTACTTTAGCCCTGTGTGCCAGAACCACCCATAATGGTTGAGCAGCAGTTGCCTCCGGAAACCTATTCCGATCGTGCAAGGAACAGCAAAGATGAAAGAAAAGGGGAAAACAAGCCAGCCTATTTCTACAGTCATCTGCAATGTGACCCCCACCCCAGAAAAAAACACCATAGATCTAAAAGACAAATCATAATAAGGTGAAGGAAAAAGACTAGTGACCTAATATTTGTGGCTGGCACAATCAGCTTTAAAGACCATTTTAAACAGATCTGCCCAAATCAAATTCACTGTGCAAAACTGTAGCTATCTTACTGTGGGTTTGTTAACACACACAACACAGGGCCATGGAGAAAATGGAGAGATGTGGATATAATGAGACAGCACCACTTGCCAGTCAGCCAGCTGATGATATAGCACAAAGCATTAAGTCTCTTTGACCAGTTAAAGGCGCAGGAAGATGAAGGCACCACAAAAGCACTTGTGGCTTCCTATGGATAATTTGAAAAGTTAAAGAAACATGCCAGAATTCAGTGTTCACATCAGAGGTTAAGCTGCAAGTATTGACATTCAGCCAGCTTCAGATTTTCCACCCAACTCAAAGCTGGAAATCAACTAGACTTCCAAATGTGGGGTTAGGTGGAGATGAAACAGGGTTTTTGAGGAAGTGTTTACCTTTAAAAATTTTTATCTCCCAAATGACAAAAGAATTGCAAAGGTTCAGAGTGGGCAAGAACCCTGCCACTGGATGGAAATGCTTCAAGAGAAGTGGAACCAAAATGGTGAAGGATCTGGAAGCCATGTCCTATGAGGAATGGCTTAGAGCCAGGTATGGGAGTCTTAATAGACCATAGAATCATAGAATCATAGAAATGTAGAGTTGGAAGAGACCACAGGGGCCATCCAGTCCAACCCCCTGCCATGCAGGAACACCCTCAAATGGCCATCAAGCCTCTGCTTAAAAACCTCCAAGGAAGGAGACTCCACTACACTCCGAGGCAGCAGATTCCACTGCCGGACAGCCCTGACTGTCAGGAAGTTCTTCCTGAGGTTCAGGTGGAATCTCCTTTCCTGCAGCTAGAATCCATTGCTCCTTGTCCTGGTCTCTGGAGCAGCAGAAAACAACCCCTCTCCTTCCTCTACGTGGCATCCCTTCAAATATTTAAACATGGCTATCATGTCCCCTCTTAACCTTCTCTTCTGCAGACTAAACATACCCAGCTCTCTAAGTCTATCCTCATGGCTTCCAGGCCTCTCACCATTTTGGTCACCCTCCTCTGGACTTGCTCCAGCTTGTCAATATCCTTCTTGAATTGGGGTGCCCAGAACTGGACACAGTATTCCAGATGAGGTTTAACTAAAGCAGAGTAGAGTGAACATGAGTCAGCAGTGTGATGCGGCAGCCAAGAAAGCCAATGCAGTTCTCGGCTGCATCAATAGGAGTATGGTGTCTAGATCGAGGGAGGTACTGGTACCACTCTACTCTGCTTTGGTTAGACCCCATCTTGAATACTGTGTCCAGTTCTGGGCACCCCAATTCAAGAAGGATATTGACAAGCTGGAGCGAGTCCAGAGGAGGGCGACCAAAATGGTGAGAGGCCTGGAAGCCATGAAGCCCTATGAGGATAGACTTAGAACCTTTCCGCACTACGCTGTTATAGTGCTATTATACCGCTTTCAACATGCTATGCAATCCTGGGGTTTGTAGTTTAGGGAGGGGCCAGCCGGCCCCTCCTGAAACTGCAAACCCCAGGATTCCATAGGATGTTGAAAATGGAATAACAGCACTATAACAGTGTAGTGCGGAAAGGCTCTTAGAGAGCTGGGTATGTTTAGTCTGCAGAAAAGGAGGTTAAGAGGGGACATGATAGCCATGTTTAAATATTTGAAGGGATGCCACATAGAGGAAGGAGGGGGCTTGTTTTCTGCTGCTCCAGAAACCAGGACAAGGAGCAATGGATTCAAGCTGCAGGAAAGGAGATTCCACCTGAACCTCAGGAAGAACTTCCTGATGATCAGAGCTGTCCAACAGTGGAATCTGCTGCCTCAATGGAATGTGGTAGAGTCTCCTTCCTTGGACGTTTTTAAGCAGAGGCTGGATGGCCATCTGTCGGGAGTGCTTTGAGGGTGTTCCTGCATGGCAGAAGGGGGTTGGACTGGATGGCCTCTGGGGTCTCTTCCAACTTTGCTAGCTATATGAATCAATAGCCCTGCTAATCATTATGGAAACATTTGGCAGTACTGAGGAAGGCTACACCTGTTGAATTTCTACCTTCCCCACAGTTTTAAACGCCCAAGGGCTCTGAAGGGCACCTCCTTCCAGGATCCCCACCAAGAGCTTCTAGAACTTGGCTTCCCTCTTCTTCCTTAAATTCCCTCCCGACCAAGCCTAGCCTTCCCCACCCAGGCCTGAAGCCTCTTACCTCGAGGCGCCCGCAAGAAGCCCACGTCGGGCGGCCGCCAACACAGGAATCATGGCCCTTCTCCGCCACCGTCTCGTCGGACTCCCCCTTCCCCAGGCTTCTCAAAGTTCTCAAGGCAGCATATCCTGAACGGCTGCGGAACTCTCTTCTCGCGATATCTCATACACGAGAGAGGAATAGCGGCACCCAATAGGCAACCTTCGGCTTATATTAAATTCCACGCCTTCGACCGGATGAGCGTGTCAGTCTATCCTTTCCAATCTCTACGCAAAGGATGTTCTTCACCCTTTGCCGGAAATGGGGGGGTGGGGCACCGCCTCCTTCGCCCTGCCTCTAAGGGCGGCTCGCCCTCGCGCGGCGCCTTATGGGCCGGCGGGGCTAAGATGGCGGCGCCCTTCGGCTGGGCGCGCCTGTCCCGGGCTGCCAGGGAGCCGGCCTTCCGCGCTCGCTGCCGGGGTCTTTCCTGCTCCTCGGCGGCCCGATCGAAGTGGAGGCTGTTCGGGGCGCTTTGCCTGCAGAGGCTGCCCCGGGTGACGCAGCCGATGAGCCCGCAGGAGGAGGAAATGGCGGACCTGGTGCAGCAGGTGAAGGGAAAAGGGGAATGGCGGGCTCAGTGGGGGCGGGAGGGCCCTCCCCTTTTAGGAAATGGGTCTCCTCATTTGCATATATCAATTACTAGCCTATCTACCCGGCGTTGCCCTGGATTTTATGTTCTCATAGGTAATACTTGTTAGAAAGATTTGAGATCCTGTGTCTTGAATTCCCCAAACTGCCTCGTCCAGCACCTGTAACTTTCCCCCATATTCCCCAATCCAATCTGTATTCAGAGTTATTTAACATACAGAGGTTGGGTTGCTGAGGGAATACACTGACCTCCTCCCTGCTGCTAGGCCTCGTCTCCATAGCAGCCAGCCTGTTCTTTGGCTGAGAATTATAAAGGCCCCTCCCTAAACTGCAAACCCCAGGATTCCATAGACTCTTAGGCAGCTGATCATGTGAGGTTTGTTCCTGGCACAGACAAACTTTGACTTTTATATAGTAGGTAATTTTTACTCTAAGCAGCTTAATGCCACGTGCTTCTTTCTCTTTTCACGTTCGCAGCAGCCTTGTGAGGTGGGCCAGTCCGAAAGGCCTCAGTGGGGATTTGAATGCAGATTTTGCAAGTCGTAGCCCAATGGTTGTACTGCTACAATACACTGGATATCATTTCTTTCCTTATAAGGCCCTAGCGTTTTTGGGTAGGGCTGGGAAAGGTTGTTGTGTGAAACATGTAGGGCCTTTCCACACTACCCTGTTATGGTGCCGTTATTCCACTTCCAACCTCCTGTGGAATTCTGGGGTTTGTAGTTTACTGAGGCCAAAGAGCTCTCGGGCTGAGAATTCTAAAGGCTCCTCCCTCAACTGCAAATCCCAGGATTCCATAGAAGGTTGAAAATAGAATAATAGCACTATAACAGTGTAGTGAGGAAAGGGCTTTAATAGCACTGTACACACATGTAAGTTCTGATATGTCTGTGGGGTGAATTATTAGCCATGGCACAACAGAGATAATCTGCGGAAGGGGTGGGAGCATAGTTCTGCATATAGCAACACTTTGCATTGTATTTGCATATTGTGTAATGGCAACTTGTCACTGACATGTGTTATGCAGTGTTGCTATTCTGCATGCAGCTTGTGTAGGTCCAGCAAAGCATATCTCCAAATGTCAGAATTTACACTGCAGTGAGGGGAAATTTGACTAGCCTCTATTATGCAATGCTGGGTAGTTTGGCAATGGCCATAACTCAGAAGCTACTACAGGTTTGAAAGGCAAATGAATATCTGCTTCAGTTTCCGCTTTCTCAGAGTGTGTTTGCCTGAATCTCTGGTAGACAACGCCAGTCGAATGTATATTAGCCTTCCCACAAATTGATGCCCCCCGCATGTGCTTTGACTTAAAACCTCATCATTCTCAGCTAACATGGCCAGCAAACATAAGAAGAACCATGCTAGATGAGAGCAAAGACCTATCTACCCCAGTAGCTTTTTCCTATAGCAGTCAGCTATTTGCCTGTGAAAAGCCCACAGTTTGAACATGAATGCAGCATCACTCTCATACTCCTCAGAAGATTAAATGGGGAATGATGGAATTTGTAATGCAGAACTGAAGGGCACCAAGCTAAATAGTTGAAGGCCACAGCTTTCCCAGCCCTGCATTATTTGATAATTTTATTCAAGAGTAGGGCCTGCGATGTTCTGCACACAGTGTGCATACTCAATCACTGAGCTATGACAGAGGTATGCAGACTTCAGTTTTGTTAGGCCTCCCCACCCCTGCAGCTCCCAGAAATAATAAGGTCCACCAACTACAATAGAGGGTCTAGGGAGAGTGTGTGGGGGACACATGATTAAGTAAGTGGGTACTTAATCTATGCTCAGCCAAAGAATTTGTCCCTACTGGGGCTGAAGTTTCTTCTCTCTGAATTGCGCGTACTCTTATGTGAGGGATCAGAAAGCACCTTTTTATATGCTGCAGATCATTCAGCAATTTACCAATAGTTCTCTCTTTCTATCCACTTCTGTGTTAAGGTCTCTCCTTTTGAATATATATGTCCCACCTTCTCATTAAATGCTCAAATCAACTCAGGAAAGTAAAAGCACAATAGAATACACATTAGTGTTTCAGTAAATGAGTGCTGTTGTGGTGGTTAGAGTGCTGGACTAAGGGCAGTGTTTCTTAAGGGGACTGGCAGGTCTTTTCCCCCTGCAAGTACCAGGAACCAGTAGCTGTTTGTTTCTTTCCTGGGTACTCACCACAGACTAAAAGCTGATGGCTTGTGGACCATCACTGGTCCATGGACCAAGACTCTGGGTAGAACTGACTTAAGTTGATGTATCTTCCCCTCTTCTTAGGCTCATGAAACTTCATAGATGAGTCACCCAGTGTTTGTGAGTATAAGATGGAGAGGAAGATAGCCATGTTTTGAGATCGTTAGAGAAATATTGAATATAAATCTAGCTAATAATGAGGCAAGTCACACTCTCTTAGCCTCAGAGGAGGGCAAAGACAAACCTCCTCTGAAAAAAATTTCTAAAAAACCCCAACAACCCTCAAATCCATGATAGGGTTGTCATAAGTCAGAAACAACTTGAAGGCACACAACAAGAAATAGTAAATGATAAAACAGAAAGCAGTATATATTCAATTAAAAAAAAACCCCAAGGAGATTAAGAGAGCTACTTTGTGGGACAATGAGGTTTATTTATATTGCTTCAGAAGACTAACAAGGAAGGAGCAAGAGAGAGGAATTCCACTGCCTGAGCATGATAACTGAAAATGTAGTTTCTCATGTTTTGACAAACATGGTTCTGTTGCTGGTAGGAGACAAATTGGCCAGCCTGGCTGACACCATTAATAAATTTTCTCTCCTTGAATGGGCCTGATGTCCTTTTAAAGCTGTTTGAGCTTTTAACCATCATACCTTGTAGTTGCAAATTTGGCAAATTCTGCATTATTTCTTAAACTGCTAGTGACATTGAATGACAAAATATCCATGAAAAATTTCCCACTGATGTTATTTTGCATTGGAACTTCCTCAATTTTAGGAATGTGATGTTACTAAAATTAAATAACATAATGAATAAAGTCAAATTGGAAAGTTGGGATAGATGCAATACAAGGCCTAAATCAAAGCTGAATTAACATATTTCAGGTGAATGTTTGTACCATGTGCATATATTTATGTGGATAGCTCTTCGGGAATGTGGAAACGAAAATGTTAGATGCTTTCAGAATCTTTGTTACCCCTCTTCAAATCAAAATAATGGAAGGAAAATATCTGAATTTTTGTTGTTTAAAAACAAGTAAATTCAGAGTAGACATATCTGAACTGGAACTTGCTCATGCGGATTTTTTGTCTTAGGCAGTGCACAAATGGAGCTTTCAGGTTCTCAGCAAGTAGAAAACGTAGGTCTCTCATTTTAGATATCTGAAGGACTGGCTGGTTATTCAGTGGAAAAGAAAAGATGCTCTGAAAACAAGACACCAGCTGAGCCAAATTAAGCCCTCATGAGTTGAGTGACTGAAGAGGGTGATGGGATGAAAGACAGAAATTACATGAGGCTGGTTCAGGGCTCCCAAGGGGCTGGTAATTTCTGTTGTCTGTATTTCCATATGGTTCAAACAGCTGGCAGCCTCTGTTAGTGTGAAAGGAGAAATACAATACAGGGCTGAGTTTCCAGAAACCATGCTGGTCTGGAATTACTTTCATCATAGCAGAAACCTCGGTTTAGGGGGATACAAATCAAAATTGGCAGTTTGATGGGGGAAAGGGATGAAGATTTGGGAACTGACAGTTCTGAGGAGGCTATGTTTATGTTAGAGTACTTTGCTGATAGTGAGAGAATCTTGAATGCAATGGAACTCTGACTTCAGCATAAGAAATACACTATTAAAGATGTTGAGTTATCCCAAAGCTGTGACCAAAGGCAGTTTTCAGGATTAAAAACAAATACCGATGAGAATGAACAGAAAAATTTAACTTGTAAAACATGCTTAAACATGTAATAGTATTAAAACATCATTGTGTTACAAAAGAATTTACATTCAAAATAAAATAAAAATACAATCCATTAAATGCCCTCTTTTCATTGCAAAAAGCGTGCCTGAAGAACATGGCCTTTGCCTACTGCCAGAAAGGTGACACAGAGGAGGTATTTTACATACTGTAGCAAAATCACGATCTTTTGGATTTCCGCAGCTCTTAAGAGCAATAGAGTATCTGAGAAGGTTCCTTCCAGAAGCCCGCTGGTTGGGCTCTAGATCTGACATCTTGTTTTTGCTGTCTAGATTGAGGTGGAGAAAAGCCTGTATTCAGACCATGAGATCCGCTGTTTGGCGGAGCAACAGCGTCTGCAGAGAAGGAAAGACAAGAATGATGAGGATGAAGATGACACTGGGAAGGAGATTGTGCTGGCCCAAGATCTAGAAGATATGTGGGAACAGAAATTCCGAAAGTTTAACCCTGCCCCACGTGTAACAGGTTTGAGTCCATGTTTGTGCAGCTTGCCTTGTTGGGATGTTGTTGGGTATGAACTGATTTAATTCTGACCTGGCAGAAGTAGAACATAGAGCGGTGTGCTGGGAAGGAAACTACTTTTATTGAATCTTTAGTTTTCTGTAAAAGAAGCTGGATGTGTTTGAAGGCAAGCAGAATTTTACCTGTCAGAATAGGAGAAAGTAACATGATTCTCCAAGAATAGCAAAACATGCTGTTGAGTATGTGTGTGTGTGCACATATCCAAGACTAGATGGCCTTTCTGGAGCTTTCCAGCTCTGTGATTCTATTAATCCTATTACTTAATTGCACCTAAAGTAGTCCCATTGAATTGGTTCTTGAATATTAAGTCAACACATAGGTAAATCGTATTGTTGCAATAGATATACCTCAGTTGGAACTAGCAATTGGATTGAGGCCATGCACTGCAAAGAGTGCTGTATTGGTTCAGGTCCTAAAATAAAAATTTCTTTTTATTTGGCCCAGTACTGCAAATAAGTTCGCAGGAAATAATCACATGTTGATAAGGACAATAATATGGATATTAATAGCCCTTCTGTTCATGTAAACTGAATAACTTTTTCTGGGCTAAAAGAACCAACTTTGGTATAATTTCTCCATTTATTCAACTGGAGGTAATTTCTGTTCACCAGAGACTACCAGATGGGTAGCCACTTATAGTTCTAATTAAATGTTTGAGTGTTATTTCCCATACAATCTAAAAACTCACATTTCAACTCTCCAGTTGCCATAACTGGTATTAAATCATGCTAAATCCAAGTATTTTGGCTTAATGATTCATAAATTGAGTTGGAGACTTCTCAAAGAGAAAAGTTTATTTTTAGAGGCATATGTGGCCAAAAGGTCATGCAATTTAGAATTTTACAGTGCCTGGGAGCTTTTTCCCTCCCACTGTCAGAACACTGCTGTCAGAAAGTCAAATTTAATAAGTTGCTATGTAGAAATTAGACACTGAACAATTCAAATGACCTTTTAGAAAAGAGAACACACAATTTTGCCAGTCTCCTAAAGGTGCAAAGGATGATATATTCATTCAGACAGTACCTAGCTAGCATGTTGTCTAGGCAACCAGTGCCCAACTTTGCTTCTTGGTATGGCTCCAGCTGGCTCTTTTGTAAAGATGTCTGGGAACCACATCTGGATTTGTTCTTCTGTGGCTGGCTTGACATCTGTGACTCTGGCATTCTCTCCTTGTTAGATGCTGACAAAAACAACGATCGGACATCTTTGAGCAGGAAACTGGACCATAGCCTGCTACTTCTGGTTAAGCAAAAGCTTGGTAACCAAGAGATCTGGCTCTTACCCCAAACAGAGTGGAAAGATGGGGAGACACTGCGAGACACAGCAGAACGGGTCTTTCTTAACCTCTCAGGTAAGCAACATACATGTGTGGGGTTGGTTTGGTGGATGAGTATGAACTATTCTTCATCAGTTTTTCCTTATGTTTCTGTTTTTCTCTCTTGTCTGTTATTAGATTGTAAATTATCTCAGCAAAGGAAGTGTCATATCATTGTCTGTAAAGTATATCCACACTGGTGATGTTACATAAACATAATCAGAATAACCACTTCCGTATTTGTTTGCGATCACTGCATTGTGCTTGCTCACAGTGCAAGTACATTATTTTAAGTTTTATGTACCTATTTGTGGGTGTGTAAGCCAGTCTGACTTTAATTCAAGGAAAGCTGTATTTTAATATACATATAGTGAACCTAAGACTTGCAGGCTTCAACTTATGTATTTAATCAGCACCTCACACCTTTAAATTTTATATTACACAACACTTTGTTTTCTATCTTTGCACCTTGTGAAAGCTTCTTTATTCTTTTGATAGCTGGCCTCTGAAAATATAACACTTTCTTTTTTTCTTAAATCAATAGAACATACCTTGCTTTCAGAATGGAAACTGAGTGGTCTTTTCTTTGGAGATTGTTTAGTGAAAATGTTAAACAAATGTCTTGTAGCTTTTGGCATTTGAGAGCAAATGGTTAGTGTCTGCCTACTCAAATGTTCTGTCCTCTACCTGATTTATGGGATCAATTTTTTACTGAGTGAGAACTGGTATGGCTAGTGACATAAGAAACTCACTTGTGAATCAGGAAGTCCTTTACTCAAATCTTGCCTCTGCCATAAGCGTTGCTGCTGTTGTTGTTGTGGCAGCGGTAGTGTGCCTTCAAGTAGTTTCCAATGTATAGTGACTGAAGGTGAACCTATCATGCGGTTCTCTGGGGGCTGAGAGTGCATGATGCACCCAAGATTACCCAGTGGGTTTCCATGATTGAGTGGTTAATCAAACCTTGATCTCCAGGGTCATCATCCAGTGCTGACACCACTATGTTAGAATCATAGAATCATAGAAATGTAGAGTTGGAAGAGACCACACGGGCCATCCAGTCCAACTCCCTGTCATGCAGGAACACCCTCAAAGCACTCCCGACAGACGGCCATCAAGCCTCTGCTTAAAAACCTCCAAGGTAGGAGACTCCACTACTCTCCGAGGCAGCAGATTCCACTGCCGGACAGCCCTGACTGTCAGGAAGTTCTTCCTGAGGTTCAGGTGGAATCTCCTTTCCTGCAGCTTGAATCCATTGCTCCTTGTCCTGGTTTCTGGAGCAGCAGAAAACAAGCCCCCTCCTTCCTCTACGTGGCATCCCTTCAAATATTTAAACATGGCTATCATGTCCCCTCTTAACCTCCTTTTCTGCAGACTAAACATACCCAGCTCTCTCAGTCTATCCTCATAGGGCATGTTTTCCAGGCCTCTCACCATTTTGGTCACCCTCCTCTGGACTTGCTCCAGCTTGTCAATATCCTTCTTGAATTGGGGTGCCCAGAACTGGACACAGTATTCAAGATGGGGTCTAACCAAAGCAGAGTAGAGTGGTACCAGTACCTCCCTCGATCTAGACACCATACTCCTGTTGATGCAGCCGAGAATTGCATTGGCTTTCTTGGCTGCCGCATCACACTGCTGACTCATGTTCAGCTTGTGGTCTATGAAGACTCCTAGATCCCTTTCACACGTACTGCTATCCAGCCACGTGTCCCCCATCCTATATTTCTGTATTCCATTATTTCTGCCTAAGTGTAGGACCTTACATTTCTCTCTGTTGAATTTCATTTTGTTCGCCCTGGCCCAGCTCTCCAATCTATCCAGGTCATTTTGAATTTTGATCTTGTCCTCTGGCATATTAGCAACCCCTCCCAATTTGGTGTCATCTGCAAATTTGATGAGCATGCCCTCTATTCCTTCATCTAAGTCATTGATAAAAATATTGTACAGCACTGGGCCCAGGACAGAACCTTGTGGCACCCCACTAGTCACTTCTCTCCAGGATGAAAAGCAGCCATCCGTGATCACCCTTTGGGTTCGGTCGGTCAACCAATTACATATCCAATTAACAGTAGCCCTGTCTAGCCCACATTTTACTAGCTTCGATGCAAGAATGTCATGGGGAACTTTGTCAAAGGCCTTACTGAAATCGAGATATGCTACATCCACAGCATTCCCTTCATCTATCAAGCTAGTAACTCTATCATAAAAAGAGATCAGATTAGTCTGGCATGACTTATTTTTGAGAAATCCATGTTGACTTCTCGTGATTATTGCATTGTTTTCTAAATGATTAGAAACTGAACGCTTAATGATCTGCTCCAGGATCTTTCCGGGTACCGATGTCAGGCTGACTGGGCGATAATTATTTGGGTCCTCTTTTTTTCCCTTCTTGAAGATGGGGATAACATTTGCTCTCTTCCAATCTGCTGGAACTTCTCCTGTCCTCCAAGATTTCTCAAAAATTATAGCAAGCGGTTCCGAAATGACCTCTGCCAGCTCTTTTAATATCCTAGGATGCAATTCATCTGGCCCTGGAGACTTGAATTCATCCAATGCGGCCAGGTATTCCTGTACCACCTCTCTACTTATTAAGTGCCTCATTAGCTGTCCATAAACTTTGTAAGAGGCCTTATACAAGCTGTTATTTACAGCCTCAGTGACTCCTCTCCAGGGTGGATGTAAGGTAGTGTTATCATCTTAATGCCCTTGTGTTAGACATGCACACAAGGTTTTATAAATGCACTTGTCAGTGGCAAGCGCTGCATCACAAAAATGGCTTTCTCTTTCCTGAAGGATTTTTTTTTAAATGAGTGTGGCAGTGAACTTGAGAAAAGAAAGTATGAAGGCAAAGAAGAAAGACCATCCTTCCTTTGTTTCTATAGTACATGAAGAATGCAGAAGAGCAAAAGGGTGATTCTTTTCCCTTTCTGCTGGGTTTCTGCTGTTTGCAGCTTCTGCCCAGCAGGTTGCTGGGAAGAAAGGATACTACTATCTTCAGTGAATTGGGGCAAGGAAGGAATCAGTGACAATCACAAATAATGGCCCTGTTTTCACAGAATGGTAACCCATACAAAATGGGTAGCCCTTTCACTCCTATTTTGTTTGTTGTTTGTTTGTTCATTAAGGAAAACAAAAGAAACCCACATTATATCCAAATTCAGAATAGTGGTTTGTCGCCACCAAACAAGCCAGGACTTGTAAGCCAACATCAAGCTGGCTTGTAATCATGTCTTCTTTTTAAGTGGGGAGTGGGAGTTGAAACACACTAGGTTGCTGAGTTTCTGTGTAACACTGAGTTAAACTCTTCAGACTTGTTTTTCTGCTTGCAGGCTGTATACGCAACCAGCCAGGAATCTTCACTTAGCCAGATAATGCTGCATTATCTAAAGATAACGAAGTTAAGAAAAATGTGTTGTTCCTTGCTGGTGTGCAGGATATTGCATATGAACTTTTTGATATACTGTGTAGATGTGAAATTATACTACTACATCAACCTGAGTTTTTCAGACATTACTTATGAGCATGTTCCAACCAAAGACCTTAAAAAGGGCGTGAGCAAAGTCCTTGATCATTGTGCATAGACTGTTCTCTTCTCACTGTCTTGCCTGCTCTGAATGTTTCCTTTTTCTTTTTTTCATGTCTCATTTGTGAACTTCCAAGGAAGCCCCACTGGAGCCAAGTTTCTAGGGAATGCGCCATGTGGTGTTTACAAATACAAGTTTCCCCAGGCAGCACGGACAGAAGGCATCATGGGAGCCAAGGTGTTTTTCTTCAAAGCCTTCCTGCAGGACAGCCATCTGCCCTTGGCCAGAGAGAAAATGGACTACATGTGGCTCAGCAAAGGGGAGCTGGCAGATTATTTGAGACCTGAATACCACTCCCAAGTTGCTCGCTTCTTAGTGGACCTATGATTACGTGGACTATACCCCATTCCAGTGTGAAGAGTACAAGAAACAATCTTGCACAGCAGAAGATATTGATGGGTGTGGGTTTTTTTTAAATGCATATGTAGGAAAGCCATGTTTGGAGCATATCTGCTAAATAAAGAGTCTAAGAAGTGATTCATGTGTTCTTTGCTTAAGCTCCACACATAATCTTTCCTGCTGCCAGGATCAGCCCAAAACACTTAAGATGTAGTTGCCTGGAGTAGCACAATATAGAGGCTTCAGTCTAGTGAGGAAGACCTTGCAGTAACACAGTCCTACCTCCTCAGGCAGCCAAGTCTGTGATTCGTAGGAACTGTACCCGAATGTTTGCTCTGCACCCTGTTTGCAGTCATTTATGACACAAATGAAGTGAAAGCTCCTCTTTTCCATGAGTATTAGGTAGGAAACTGAGAGACAACAGTTGTCTCCCTTGAAATGAAAATGTAATCTCACCTTTCCCTTCCCAGGTACTTAGCAACAGGATGGTGTCATGGGTGTTTGTATAATTTTTTCCCAGCTCAGACAAATTGTGTATGTCTGTGTACTACATGTGTCTTGTCTTTTCCAGCTAGAGAACTGAGGGCAGATTGGTGCACAATTATGTTCTGTATCAAATCAAAGCTGCTTTTTGGCAGCTTTTCCTAAGAGGAGAGTTTTGCAGGTCTTTGTTTAGTTTTATTGCTTTCTTTTTTCTTTTTGCACCTATTCCATCTCCCCTCCCTCTTTCTTCCATATTCTGTTTCTGCATACAGATGCCAGCAGCACTGGCAGTTGAGTCTTAAACACAGATGAAGAGCATCCACCACCACATCTGCAGGGAGCAGGCACACAAAGTAGGCCATGTGGCACATACTGCTCTGTCTTACACGTTCCTACTTCCTGTTCACTGTTTTATTGGGCACCTCCTAGGCATGTAATTTTTCTACTAATTTTCTTCTTGAAAGAAGCAACGAATATGTTTAGCAATTTTCTTCCCACTGTGAGAAAGTCTTTGAAAACTGTGGTATTCAAGACTTTCTGCAAAATTTGCTTGTGATTGTTTTCTGCAGAAAATGCTGTTTCTTGCACAAAAAATGGTCTGTCCTGCCCAAAGCAATCACATGTGAATTTTGGTCAAGATAAGTCCTGAACTGTGAAGATTCTTGTCAGTCCAGGATTCTTCTGGTCTCAGTTTCTTCATGCACGCACGCACACACGTTTTTCAAGCACCTTTGAATATTTTCAAGTATTCTTCTAACACAAACATCTGCTCACTTTATGCTAAAAAAAAATATTTCTGCAGCATAACATACATTGTTAACAGCACAATGGGCACTGGAGTGGGTGGCTTGATCTGGTTGTTTCTCTGCACATTCATCTGTTCAGCATCCTTTCCTAGAAGTGCTGTCTGTGACTTGGTAGCAGAAAGTGACTGGGTGAGAAAAATGACCAGTCTAAGAACAAGCAAGCATTTCTACCATCAGTTCAGGAAGATGGAAAGTGGGAACATGGTGGGGGACAACTTGGAACCATGGCCAGAAGGGTACCTCTACTGCTGTACAGCATCTACCACCTCAGATTTCCTAATGGTAGGGCAAGCCCTAGTCCTGAATGCTACACTTTTATTCCAGGCAAGCACATGTAAAATAGGCAATCTGCTTAGCTTAGCTTAACAGCATCTCTGTCTTGATAAATATCTTTATATATAGTGTGTGGAGTAGAACAGTGTTCCTAACCTGTGGTCCACAGACTCCTAGAGGGTGTGTGATAGAATCAGAATTGTAGAAATGTAGAGTTGGAAGAGACCCCAGGGGCCATCCAGTCCAACCCCCTGCCATACAGGAACACCCTGAAAGCACTCCCGACAGATGGCCATCCAGCCTCTGCTTAAAAACCTCCAAAGAAGGAGACTCCACTACACTCCGAGGCAGCAGATTCCACTGCTGGACAGCCCTGACTGTCAGGAAGTTCTTCCTGAGGTTCAGGTGGAATCTCCTTTCCTGCAGCTTGAATCCATTGCTCCTTGTCCTGGTCTCTGGAGCAGCAGAAAACAAGTCCACTCCCTCCTCTACATGGCATCCCTTCAAATATATAAACATGGCTATCATGTCCCCTCTTAAACTTCTCTTCTGTCCTCATCAATGTCTGTGAAGATTTGAAGAAATGTTAGGAACATTTGTAGTTAAAATGAAAGAAAGAGACAGACATGGGCAGATAGATGGTCAAGCATAGATTGATCTCAAAGAGCAGGAGTGTTGCTGGTGATAGGCATCCTTTGTACAAAGTTTCACTACAATACCTCAAACTGTTTGAAAATTAGGAAAATAACTGATAGCAAAAACAAAAAAAAAACAAGACTCAACACTTGCTACTTCTGCCTGCTGTGAGAATATGCAAGTGGATGATGCTAAGTGAGTGAGAGAACGCATGTGTGACATTTCTTGCTACTGCACATACAGCCAGAAGCTGCCTTTATAACTGCACTGAATTCTTAGAACACCCATGGTATTAAGCCATGGTTTGGTGTTCAGTTATTGTTTTAATTTTTATTTTAAATTTGTATGGAACCATTCTAATAAAAATAATAAAAAAAATAGGAATATGTGCATTTATTTATTTCTCCTTTCTCTCCAAGTATGAAGACCAAACATTTGAAGCACCTTAGAGTTTTAAATCTTGAGTGAAGTCCTGAGGGTCCATGGCAGTAAAAGATATTTCAAAGGAGGACCAGTAAAAAGAAAAAAGTTAACAACCACTGGGGCAGAGCATTTCTTTACTCAGTCATGAAGCTCCCTGGATGACCTTGGGTCAGTTTCTTTCCAACAGGTTGTTGTGAGCATAAGATGAGCAGGAGAGGAGAACATGCACTGCCCATTGGCGAGATGAATTGTGTGTATGCCATAGTCAATGATGCTGTGATGGAGTTAGCATGGTTGGAGTGTCAGTCTTAGACACAGATTCACATTCTCATTCAGTCCTTAAGCACTCAGAAAATAATCTTGGGCAAACCAAAAGAAAGACCGTGTTGGACCAGATCAAAGGCTATCTAATCCAAAATTCTTCCTTACAGTGGCCACCAAAATACTTAAAAGAAGCCTGCCTGCTAGCCCTAGATTCAACTCTTAGTCTGTCAGTAGTGTTCCCCAGCAACTAGCCTACTTGACTGTTACTGGAGATAGATACTGAGCCCTTTCCACACTACACTGTTATAGTGCACTTTCAACATCCTCTGGAATCCTGGGGTTTGTAGTTTAGGGAGGAGCATTCAGAATTCTCATCCAGAGAGCTCTTTGGCCTCAGGAAACGTCAAACCCCAGAATTCCACAGGATGTTGAAACTAGAATAATAAGTCAGCCGAATTATGTCACGTTGCTTCCTGAGATAACAAAACAAAATCATCCAGAGGACTTAAGGTACTAACTGGTACAGGGTATTACTAAAAATGTTTTATTTTGTTTTGAAAGGCCAAACTTCCTTACTCCTCTTCCAGGCTTTCTGTAGCCATACTTCCTTCAACTTGGCCAAGGAATAATTGACTCTTAATTGCCATATGTTTTGTCTCTTGCCAGCAAAATAATGTTTTGGGTTGAACAGTTTCTCACTGGGGGATCTCTATTGTTTTCCTTTTATTAAAAAATATTGTCTTATGCAGAGCTTTCAAAAAGCATTGCTCTGCTGTTAAAATAAAGGCTTCTTGTGATACAATGTAAAAAAAAAGAAACTAGAATAATAGCACTATAACAGTGTAGTGCAGAAATGGCTGCAGTCATCAGAACTAGCAGCCACTGATACCTTTATTCTCTAAGAATCGTTCAGTCCTTTTTTGGAATCTTCTGTCAGCTTCATAGGGTCATTAAGAGGATCAGAAATGAGACAATGGAGAACTGCTGCACGATGCTGACCTTGTTATTGGATGAGATTAAATGTTGGGGTTTTAAAAATCACTTTGTTATGATCCCAGAGGCTCTTCTAATGTTGGTATGGTTTGAGGTAAATAGGATTAAGTCCTATATTGTGGCTGATATTTTAAAACAGGTTTCATTTAATGCTGTCATTTATCCCATACCAGGTCTATGGATTTTCTTTTGTAATCATCTGATGTTAATTTTTATCTTGGAAGTTTAGGAGTTGGTTGTCATCTTACTCTTCATTCCAGGCAGCAAAATGCCTACAAGTAGGTGCTTCTAGAACAGTGTTTAACAACAACAAAAACAACAACAACAAGAATTTCTTTCCTTTTCCAATCTAAAGGCAGCTGGCAAACACCACTAAATAAACACACACACACATACACAAACAATAAAACCATTAAAAACCATCACAATAATCAATAAACATTAAAGCAGTTTAAAAGGTCAGTGTGAAGAGGGATGTTTTCTCACTCATCCTAAAAGCAGCTACAATGGTAACCGACCACAGCATTCAGGAGACATTAATTCAGAAGAGTTAAAAATGCATTAAAACCGATTAAATATTAAGCACCGGCACAGCTGTTGCTCTATGCAACCAGTTAAAATCTGAAGGTCTGGATAATGTCTTTGCATGATGGCCAAGAGAAAGCAGGGAAGGGGTCTCCCTTGGAAGAGAGTTCTGCAGCCAGGGAGCAGCCACTGAGAAGGCTCTCTCCTGAGTCCTCACCAGATATACCTGTGATGGTGGTGGTAGTAAGAGAAAGCCCTCCCTGAAGATCCCAGAACTTGGGCTGACTGGTATAGTTGCCTTAGAGAAACAAGAGTTGCAAGGTATCTGCATGTCTAACTTGTCCGATTTCTTGCCAGTGTATGAATTCACCACTAAAACTGTCAGGCAGCTAGTTGCGCCGACCACTAGGATGGGATTTAGAGTAGTAATAGTGGAGACAAATGTAGAAGATTCTAGGTTGGCACCAAGGTCTTGGAACATCTGCAGGGAGATAAGGAAGAGTCCGCCTGGGAAGAATGCATGGGATGATCTGGGGCAAAACTGCCTTGCTCTATCCTGTTCTTTTAGATTGAGCATTGAAGTTACTGCAGTGTACTACAGTTCCAATAAACTATGTTTTCGTGCAAAGGATTGTGATTGTGGTTCGTTACTGACCAAAGTATCTCAGAAAGGTGGCCAGCCAGCCTCTGTTCAAAAATTTCCAATGAAGGAGAGTTCACTACTTTCCAAAACAGTCTGTTCCGCTTTTGAACAGCTCTTACTGTCTTACTGGAGGTTCTTCTTCATCTTTTTTAATTTGAACCCACTGGTTCAATAGCTGCCTTATGGAACTGCAGAAAATGAGCTCACTCCATCTTTTGCAGCCCTTAAGGTTTTTGACGGTGGCTACCATATCACCTCTTAATATTCCCTTCATCAGGCCTTCCATCAGCAATACTGGACAGAGAATGAAAAAGTCACATTTTTGGACTGTAGATCCCATAACAGCCCTGCTAGCAAGGCCAGTGAAGGTTTATGGGAGCTTGTCCTCAACAGTAATTTTCCCAATGTTACAACAGTTGCTAGCCTGGATTTGTGAGATATTAGATATCACTTTGATATCAATAATTTGGCCTTCTTTACCTATTCCTCTCCACGTGCTGCGAGGCTCCCAGACAAGCTCACAGACAGACACGGCTGCTAATCTCTGTAATATTCCACCCAAATACAGGCTGGCCAGAAATAGCCATCCCGCCGCTTCAGGAGACCTCAAGGCAAGTACCCTATTATGTATGCACGCTACTTACAAAGAACTCCCTGCCCCGAGCAGGCAGCTTGATTAGACGAATCTTCATCTGTCAAGCACTCTGCATTTGCATACTGTCTACTCTATTGTCAATTCTGATTTAACTCAATCACGCTAAATTCTGACCTCTCGAAGGCTTTGTCTCCAGCCCGAAACTCATTGTTTTTCCCAAGTACGGACTAGCCTGTGGCTACATTTTCCCCTATAAGAACCCCTGACTTTGAGAGCTTCTTCAGATCACTCCCAACTTCCATCCTGCCTTGCTGCTGCTTTGCTTGGCGAGCCTTCCCCTCAGTCCCACATACTGAGAACCATCATCTCTATGAACTTCTGCTGTAACTACCCGGGCTTCAGGACAGGTGTAGTATTACCCAAACCAACAACTCCTCTAAAAATCCCTCTATCCCACTCCAACCTCTATTTCTCTAGTTGTCTGAGTTAGTGTGCTGCATACACTGTTTGATTGTATTTTAATAAAAACCACAATTATTAATTCACTTCTGTTTGCTCCTTGACTCGACCTGACCCCATAGACATTGGGTAAAAGATCTCGCTCCGTTGCCCTGCCTCTCATATTGCTAGCTTGTGCTCTTTGCTAATTTCCCCAACTTGCATAATTTGGAGTGCACTTAGGTGTCCCTCATGGGACCCCTCATAAATCAGGGTAACACCAAACCCCGGTCTTGGGACTCCAGCAGCTAGACCATACCATCCTCTGGCGCTGGCTCAGTCAGTGAACTATTGTTGACTGAACACTTGCTTTTTGTCAGCGTGGGATTCCCATTAGCTTTCTCTGTGGTAATTTTGGACTTTCATTTCTCTTGAGCCTTGAGGAAAGAACCCATTCTTTAATTACACGTGGAGCAGGGCAGGGCTTCCAAATAGAGAACTGAAGCTTGTTGGAGATACCATGCCAACCACCTTGAGAGCTGGTCTTGCTAGAGGCCTCAGCCTTTCAAAGAAGAAAAGAAATCATAACATTTTTCTTAATCACTTGGGCAAGCCGCCTAAAGTGCAGTACATCATCCTTTTCGAAAAATAAAAAGTCAGGCTGCTGCAGCAGTGGCTGCTGCTCAGAAGCTGCAGGCTTGCAATAAATAAAATAGGTTTCTATAGCACACAACATCCCCACTCCACCCCTCCTCTGCTCCAGAAACACCCGGTGAGGCTCAGCGGGGAGTCGGCTCACTGCTGAGACCAGGGCAGGAGAGAGTGATTGCAGGCTGTGAAGAGAAAAATAAATAAAAGGTAAGGATGAAGCTCAGCCCAAAGAAACTGCAAATTAGTTTCCCAAGGTATGATATAACTAGAGCTCTGGTGAGGGGCAGTGTGGGGTGTCTGTATAAGCAAGGAACTGTAAGGTCTAAGAGAGAGGGAGAAACTGCAGGGTTTATTCATGTGCTTTCCTCAGAGGTTTTAGCTGAGTGCTCTGTAAAGGGTGGTGGAAGGCTGAGCTGATTGCAACCCCTGTTAGTGCCAAGTGGAACTCGAACTCACAGTTGGTTACTCTGGAGGTGGGACTTGAACCCCCTCCAATATAAGGGTTACCCCTGAATCCTAAAAACTGTTAGGGCAACAACCCTGAAAACTAAAAAAACCCCACATAGATCCAGACCTAAAATATTAGGTGCACATGGATTACCTTGGGTAATCTATGTGATTGTGGATAAGCTCTGAATCAGCCTGGAAAGATCCCCAACTTTGGCCCAAGGGACTCCCACCTCCAGCAAGAACACAGTCAAAACTACTTCTTAAACATGCAAAGAGAAGAACACTTTATTTAAAGAAGGGAGGGGTTATATAGATTTGAGGTGACTATGATCTCATAGAGCATATAGCACATGTACAAGAATAGCAAAAATATTTGCTTTCCCAGGACTAAAATTCTGACACATGGTTGATAATATAGTAGCTTCTGGTTAACAACCAACAATGAACCCTGCATCACATATGTATATTTGCTCAGCAGTGAAGTATAAGCAATATTGTCACAGAGAGTGCTGAGAACCCAGACTAAGGACCTAGGCATTGCGCTTTGCCAATTAATGACAGCATAATTTTAAATAGGGCAAAGGCTGACAACAGGAACCTTTAAAGTTGACTAGAATTCAAAATGGAGGACTTTAGTTAAGCAAATACAAAAAGACAAAGAGAGAGTTTCTTTAGCTTAGACGTTTAAACAGGCAATGCCCTCTGAATTAAACTGTCCAGGGCACTGAATCTCCTAATAGCCTTGTGGAATAGACCAGGGAAAAAGATGTATTCTGTACTCTTTTAAAGCAAACATCTCAGCTGCCACAGTCTGGACAGCATACCCTCCAACCATCCTGGTTTAGCAGAGACTGTTGCAGTTAATCCTCCACTGTTCTACTCTTGTAGCTGCTTTACAAATATCCCAGTTCGTCTCCCTCCCACTTTTCCCCTGTGTTCTTCATCTTACTTCAGTGGAAATCAAGTTTCCTCAAAGGGAGAAAACTGCATGTCTCTGGGCATTTCCGCACTAGCCTGTTACAGCGCGATGATTCCACTTTCAATATCCTCTGGAATCCTGAGGTTTGCAGTTTCGGGAGGGACCGGCTGGCCCCTCCTGAAACTGCAAACCCCAGGATTCCAGAGGATGTTGAAAGTGGAATCATCGCGCTATAACAGGCTAGTGCGGAAATGGCCTCTGTGTGTGTGAGAGAAAAACTTGTGGACAGTTCTAGGGTGCTGTAATTCACAAGGGATCTCCTCAAGGGAACCTCCACTTCCCCTCCTTTTGGAAAGGAGTGTTTGGATGACAATTAAGTGTTGCAGAGCAAAGGCCCTCGTGGGAAGGACAAGATTCCACCTCCTTCTCTCTGGAATCCCAGCTGCTTCCTTCAGAGCTGAGAGAAACTCAGTTTGCAACTGTTGAAGCAAGTTAAGGAAGGAGGCAGAGGAAGAGGAGAGAGAAACTGGGACATTTTGTAATCAAATGAGAAATTGGGAAAGAGACATTGTAAAGGAAGAATTGAACCAGGACTGCTGAAGGTTATGCCTCTCTATGATGCACAGAGCAACTTTTAGGAGCATGGAAAATGACTTTTAAGATGGGAAAAGCATTGATTGACATTAATTTCTCGCTAAGGCAGACTGAATCTTAGACTGAGAGGGCAAACATATGTCATAGCTATAACATACCAAATTCTTGGTGGGGGGAATCTCATGATGGAGTACTTCTCTGAAGACTAAAAAGAAAATCACTTCGTGTATGGAAAGCCAGCATGTCAGGAGGAGTCCAGAATCCTTCTATCTACACATTTAATTTACTTTCTGGAAGGACTAAATAAGTGATTGACTATTCAGTTCCTCCTTTCCTTTATTATACATAGAAATAGTTTACTGTCTGTCCTCCAGAAATATATTTATCCACTGATCTGCTTCTTTAGAAGAAAAAGGCCTCCCTCTTTCCCGGCTTTTCAGAAGTCAGGACCTTTTGGAAATACTTCAAGCTGGCCTCTGCTGTTTTCCCTCTTCTCCTTATCTGGTTATTAAAAGCAAATCAAGCTTAATCAAGCCCCATTTATTATGTTTTCTTCCCTGCAATTGTTCTGCTGGAATGAGAAAGGTGGAGGGGAAGAGTTTCTTGCTGTCTTGGCAAGCATTCAGCCATGTAGAATGCACCAAGGCTTTATATATAGAGAGAGAGAGCTAGAGAGAGAGAGGGAAGGAGAGTTTATTTGTGCTGGAAATTCTTCAATATGAGAACCTTGGGGAATTCAGGATGGAAATAACTTTGCTGGCTATTTCCCAGGGTTCAGGCCAGCTCCTGCCTCTCCTGAGCATGCCTTCTCTCTTCTGTGAATTGGCATCCATGGCCTGCAAAGATGAAAGCCATTAATGCAGTCAAAAAAAGAAACTCCACTCATAGCAGATAGGTGGCACAACTGACTAAGGCAATGATTTTTGCAAAACTTCTAGCATCAGGGAATACCTTTCCAGACCAACTTGCCTTCTGAGGAAGCTTGGGATGTCTTCTGTGGATCTTTTGCAGATTGCAATGGATTCTGGAAAGTTGTTCCATGGGCTACACAATCATTGAAGGTAAAGGGTAGGCCCCTTGGTTTTCAGTGGTCTTCACTTAAGGTGGCTTTCTACAACTCAATGACTCTTGATGTGTTGATTTATGACTCTCATTATTTCTATTTAGGATTCCCAGGTCAGGATTATCCTAGGTCCTGAGATACTGTAATCACAGCAAAAACCTGACACCTAAAGATGGGCCCTTGTTAGAGGCGTATCTAGAATGGGGCAACTAGGATGTGTGCCCTGGGCACCAAAGCCAGAGGGGTGCAAAAAAGCCAAACCTCCTGCCTGGGCCTGGCCTGCTGCTGCCCCCTGCCGGGGTCTTTCCTAGCCCATTGTGGGGGCAGTGGGGGCAGCAGCAGCCCTCCCACTTGCGGCTGCCCCCACTCCCACCAGAATCTTCCTCAGTGTGGGGTGGCAGTGGTGAGAGAAGCAGCACCTAGGGGTGCAACTTCCACGCTTGCCCTAGGCGCTGAGCCTAGATATGCCACTGCCCCTCGTGATGTTATGGGGAAGGCCCTGGGAGTGATACAAGAGATGATATTACAAGGAGTAGCACCTGGTGGTGTCATTAAGCATATACATTAAACATCAAACAGAGCTGCATAGAGTTTATTCAAATAAAAACCTCAACTAGTTTAAGTAACAAGGGAAATATATATAAACACTCTTTTCCAGGCAACACTGTCGTGAGATTCTTCCCCCTCACCCTGAGACTGGAGAAAAGGGGCCAGAGAAGGCTTCAATCCTATTGCCGATCACCATACCAAATCAAGTTAAATAAAATAATAGATGTGGGATGGGCTTGGGGGTTCCCAAGTTACAAAGTAGAATTAAAGGAGTCATGGCCTATAAAAATGGTAGATGATGGGTAGGGAAGAGACTTTCATTTTTTGTGGTGGTAGCGAGATAACTGAACACCACTTATGAATGCATTTTTTTTAAAAGGACCTTTTTTTCATCAAAAGGAAAAAAGTGGGCTTGTTTTCTGCTGCTCCAGAGACTTGGACAAGGAGCAATGGATTCAAGCTGCAGGAAAGGAGATTCCACCTGAACCTCAGGAAGAACTTCCTGACAGTTAGAGCTGTCCGGCATTGGAATGCGCTGCCTCAGTGGAGTGTGGTGGAGTCTCCTTCTTTGGAGGTTTTTAAGCAGAGGCTGGGTGGCCACCTGTTGGGAGTGCTTTGGTGGGTGTCCTGCATAGCAGAGGGTTGGACTGGATGGCCCCTGGGGTCTCTTCCAACTCTATGATTCTATGACATTCCCAGCTGGTTCCTCCTCTCCAGTTTATGTAGCCTTTGATGTTTCATGTGAAATAGTTGCCACATGTGTCAGCTAGTCTGGTAAACCTATATGCTGGGAGAAGCTATCAATGGTCTACGGGGCCTCTGGCCCAAAGTCTATGCCTGATAGGAGAGATGTGGTTCCTTCTTCAAGAAGCAGAATATGTGGTATGGTGAGGAGCCTCAACCACTGCCCAAGGACACCTATACTCTTGCTTAACACATTCAGGCATTCTCTGCTTTTCAATGGTGTTACTGTAATTTATAGTCTGAGCCCAGGGCTTACTAAATATAATTTGGTATCAAAAGATTGACCATCCCCACACCGCTCCTCTCCACATGCTTGTGAGGCCCCCGGACAAGCACACACACGGACACGGCCGAAATAGCTGAATAATATCCAGGCAGGCCAGTAATTTGCCGGCATGCAGCTTCAGGAGACCTCCAGGCAAGTACCTTTTGAAACCACATTATGTATGCACGCAGCATACAAAAGATTCTCTGCCCCAAACAGGCAGCTTGACGAGATCAATGCTTATGAATAGCCAATTGTCAAGCACTCCCTGTTTGCATATTGTCTGTGCTATTGACAACTCTGTCATAATTCAATCATTCAAAGTACTGACCTTTCGGAGGCTTTGTCTCCAGCCCAATACCCATTGTTTTCCCCAGGAAAGGACTATCCTACAGGCACATTTTCCCCCTATAAGAACCCCTGGTTTTGAGCACTTCTTCAGATCACTCCTGACTTCCATCCCGCCTTGCTGCTGCTCCGTTTGCCGAGCCTTCCCCTCAGCTTCCATGTGCTGAGAATCTCCATTCCAACTGACTTTTCTTCTGACTACCTGGGCTACAGGATCAGGTGTAGTATTTCCCCTGAAAAATCCCTCTCAAAATCCTCTATCAGCTCTCCTACCTTTCTCTTCTTAGGTCTGTGTGAGTGATTGCATACGTACGTATTGACTGTATTTCAAAATAAAGAAAACAATTATTATTTACTTCTGCTTGATTATTGACTCGGCCTGACCCCATAAACATTGGGTCCAAGATCTCGCTAGGTTGTCCTGCCTCTTGTGCTCTTGCTAATTCCCATTCCCCATTATTTGGAGCACATTGAGGTGTCCCTCACGGGACCCCAGAAATCAGGGTAACAGAGGTCCACTCTGCAGAGATCTGCTCTCATGTCAGGAACCAGAACTACTTCTCTTCTCCACTCTTTCCATCCTACCCCTTCAAAACCTCACCCAGGCAGAAATGTCCTCACGGAAAATGGGGTGGGTCCTTATTTTGAGCTTTGTGCGGATATACTTCATTTAGAAGCTTTCTCCCCCATTATCGTTATCCCTCCATCTCCATTCCTTGCTCCTCCTCTCTCCCGCCCCACATGTTCTAATCCTGCACATCAGTTTCTCATGCTTATAGCAGCCTCATTGCTGCTCCAGCCATCTAAAAGGCTGTGTTTTGCATTTCAACAGTTTCCAATTTTTGACAGTGCTCTGGTCCCTAACCTGTTGAATAAGGGGAGGGGGAAACAACTGTACCACAGCCAGGCAGGGGTCTGGCCAGGTCCCCAGAGTGGGGCTTCAGTGGGCCTTGGAAAGCTGCATCACTTACTCTTCTGCCATGAAGAGACAATGCACAGCCTTACAGAGACCACCAAACTCCAAAGGGTACATGTCCTACATCAAAAGAGATGCTACTTCAAAAGAAAATGCAGGGACGTTTTAAAGAAAAGGGATAATTTTCACTGGACACCCAAGGGTTGCCAGAGTGAAATCTGGAGAGGGTTTCTGTACCTTTTATGTTTGTGCAAAAGAGGGAATTCCTGCAGGTAGTGCTTGTTATCTGGTAGCTTGACTAGCAGCAGCTGCTGAAATTCTGTCTTCTACACAGATAGTAAAGGTACAGGAGCTATCTCCACTTTTCGCTCTGGCAAATCTAGGGTTCCTGTGAAAATTATCCCTGCATGGTAACTCTTTTTTTTTTAAAAAAAAATATAGCACGAGGAAAAGATTTTTACTGTGTAACATGGATATAGCTCCTGCCACCATTTTCATTATGCTCAGGCCCTTTTCGCATGGCATTTTTGATGCAAAAGGGCCCCTTGAGAGTTGTGCAAATGTGAGGAGCAGTCCACATGACACATTCACATTTGCGCTACGCTCCAGGGCCTGACACGGACCACACATGCATTTTTTCATTTTTGGCTTGAAGCCAAAGGTCGCGCATCGCTCTGGGGTCCTGCCCGCACTTACCTTGAGTGTGGATCCTCAGGAGCCCGGCCGCTCATGCTTCCTGTCTCAGTGCATCCTGGGAAGGTCCCAGGCTGCACTGTGAAAGGAAAAAGGGGGGCTCTCACGTGAGCAAGAAGCTCATGCGGAGCCGAAGAAGCAGGGAAGCGAGAGCCTTTCTCCAAAGGCTGCTCACACAAGCATCGCACCCCAACGCCGAAAATGGGTGAGTTGCAGAAAGGGTCTCAGAATGCATCTGAATGACATGGGAGGGGCAGGGCCATTCTGGGAAAAGTCAAGGCGGCAGCTATTTCAGCAGCCTCACTTCTTGGCTGTCTGCTGAACCTAGTATGACATGGCTTATGGGTTGGGCCAGAGAGGATAAAGGCATAAGTGCCCAGCTGCAGGAAAAGATAGTGGCACTCCTGCTGATGCTCAGCAGAGAAATGTCAATCAAAGCAGTGGTAGTTGCTGCTGAGATCTTCATTTCCTGGAAGAGGGAGAGGCATAAGGGCAACACAAAGGAGGTTTTTCAAGGATCCAATCTTTGTTGAGAATCTAAGCAATCAGCAACATTCATATGGAGAAGAATGTGGTCTTTGAAATGTTGTGTGACCCATTCACACTACTGAATTAGAGTGCTATTATTCCACTTTAACTGCCATGGTTCCATCCTATGGAATCCTGGAACTGGTTGTCTGGAGAAGCACCAAAGCACTCTGTGTGAGAATCCTAAATGCCCCCTCGCCAAACTGCCAGTCCCAGGATTTCATAGGATGAAACCAGGGCAGTTAAAGTGGAATAATGCTATAATTCTATAGTGTGAATGGGCCCTTGGTTTCAGTCTATGTGGATGTTGGTATAGGAGTTTCTCAAGAAGCTTATTCCCACACCTGAAACTTATTTTCCTTCCCCCCATGTTAGGAATCCACTGAATACCCATGGGATGTCCTGCCAGATTCTTTGCAGCCAAGACTGACGGTGTGTGTTTTTTTGGACTTCCAACTCTCAACAAGCTCCCAGCTTGCTGTGAGCTGGCTTACTTTCATTTATCAAAGTAATAGCACACATTACATTTATCTGGCTGGGTTTTATCCTCCCAGCTACTCTTTTCCTCAACACTAAAACTGCAGAGAATTGGGGAGTGAAATATCTGGGAAAGTAACTAGATGTAATCCACTTTTAATAGGCATGTAAAAAAGCAGAACAGCTTAGGAAGGGCAGGCCAGACAGCCAGTGTCCTTCATTTCCAGGCAAATAGGGATTTATCGAGATGTCTTTCTCTTACCAGTTATAGTGATCTGCAAGCTCTGAATAATTGGATTGGTGACCTGTCAGTGCTGCTCAGTTCCAGCAGAATGAGGTAATCCATTGCCCCATTTCCCAGTCAACATATCAGATCACAGACCCCATTCATGTTTGAATTTGGTGTAAGCCCGATGGTGCTGTCAGAACTTGCTTGCTCACCACAAAGGACAGAAGAAGGTAGATTTCTGGGGGTTTGGGTGTGGGATGGATTTTGAATTTTGAATTTGAGATTGGAGCAATTATTTGTTCAGCTCTCCATTCATTCTTTTCTATAATGCTCACAGTGAGTAGTGGCTACAGAGAAATAGAAATACAGTGGGCCCTGCAGTTTTGTGGGGGTTAGAGGTACAAGACCACGACAAAAGTGGAAAAAATGAATAAAAATAAAAATCGCAAACATTATTCTTTTTAACATGAGAATAGGAATCTCCAGGTCCTCCAGTGCAATTTTATGTTCAACTTCTGGTGGTAATGGGCCACAGAATCTTGCTGGAGGACCTATCAATGTCTAGAGAAGTATCCACTTCACCAGAAGTGGACCATAGAGTCATGCTGCAGGACCTAGAAATTCCTGGAAAGAATACTTCTTTAGACATTGCTAGGTCCTCCAGCAAGATTCTGGTGAAGTGGACTCTAGAATTGCACTGATGGAAGTGGACCGTAGAATTGCACTGGAGGACTTAGAGATTCCTAGAAAGAACGTATTTTTTTTCTGTGGCAAGAGCAAATAGAGTAAGAATTTTAAAATAAAATAAATTAAAATAACTCACAAATAATCAAATCCTTGAATGCTGAACCTGCAAAAGTGAAGGGCCTACTGTAAAGACACATATCCAGTTTTCATATTGTAACAGTTTGGCAGGCATACTGTTAGTGGCATAAACATGTGTAAGTTAACCCTACATCTTCGTGTGTCTATTTTTGGTTGCTGTGGAGGTTCATACTCCCTTTCTCCCTCTTCAGCAACCTGATACCCAACCTACCATATTGCTACTGAAGCCACCCACCCATTGCCATTCATGCCTGTGGAAGAGTAAGGGTCATCGCGGGAGCCCCTGGCTATGTATCTGCTCAGCTACTGACTATGATTACTTCAGCCAATGAGACCCTCTGGAGAATCCCGGTTGACTTCAGTGGATAACATAATGATTTTGCATCTGGCCACAAGGACACAGCCAGATATTTTTTCAACCCTCCCATCTCCTCCAGGAACGAATAACTGGGGGTCCTTCAGGGATGACCTAGGGGTGGTAAATGGTTCAGCATAGTGTAGTTTTGCATGTGGAACTACTCTTCGTGCTGAGCTGTGCAGGATTGCTGCTACAGAGTGAAGGTGAAAAGGGCCACCATCACCTCCACTAAAATACTACCTCCACCAGACTGTTGCCCCCATCAATAGACTGTTGCCCCCATCAATTGCCCCCTTTCGATAGTCCTTCTATCAGACTACGGCCCTTTTCGCAGCGCCGGCGCTCGCGCGATGGAGGAGGGCGGCTCGCACAAGAAGCCTTCTCCGGGAGCTGCTGCTTCCCCCCTCCTTCCTTCCGCAGGTGAAGGAACGAGCGGGGAAGCGGCAGCCTCCTGGAGGCGGCGGCAGCTCGAGCGTCCGTCCCCCCGCGCGCGCGAGAAAGGAGCCTGTCCCGCCCATCCCCCCCGCGCGCGAGAGAAAGGAGCTTGTCGCGTCCGCCCCCCCGCGCACGCGCAAAGCAGGACGTGTCGCATCCGTCGCGCTAGCACCCCGTCCCCCCTTCCTTCTTCAGGGGCGGAGGGAAGGAAGCGCGACCCGGCCGGCTCCCCGACGCTCCGCACCAGAGGTAAGTGCACGCGGGCGCCGGGAGCATTGCGCGAGCGCGGGTGATTTTCGCTTCGAAGCGAAAATCAAAAAACCCGCGCTTGCGCTGCTTCAGCCCCGTGAGCCTGGCGGAAGTGGGAGTGCGTCGTGCGGAGCGACGTTCCCACTCCCGCGAGGCTCACGGGGCTGTTGCGCGAGAAAAGGCCCGTGCGAAAAGGGCCTGCAACAAAAGAGAGATAAGGAAAGCAGTGACACTCTATTGGCTTGTCTTGTCCTTATAAAGACTTTGTAACAAAGAACTAACCAAATTTGCTTTCCTGTTTCCCTCCCAGTCCTTTTTGCTTTATTCTTGTGTTCTTTAGATTGAAAACCTGAAATTAGTGCACTGTTGCTGAACCTGGTACACCACTCTGGAAGCATTTCCATCTTTTCTTCCTTTGGCTAAAGAATGGGGTAAAATCCTTTAAATAAAAAATCTAAGGGAGTAAACCATATGCTCTGTCTCTAGTTATCAGAGGTACTTTCTGTTTCTTTATAGCTGTCCTTGTAAAGCACTGTCGTTTTACTTGTGTTTCCAGGGTTCTGTCTCCACATCTACCCTGGAAGAAGTATCACCGGACTTAATAACATTACCCATAACATCAGACGTACATTCACTTGCGTATCCTCCAGTGTGATATTTGCCATTTGCCCTTCTGCACTCTGTGTTGGGCAGACAGAGGATAAATGCCCACAAGAGGATAAATGGCCACAAATTTGAGATTAGAAATGCAAATTCCCCCAAAGCAGTTGCAGGGTATTTCAGGCTTCCTGGATGTATAATATCTGACTTACAAAAATAAATTCAAAGGAAGATTGGAAGGAGGAACAGCTGAATTGTGGTGTATTCACAAATACCAATCAATTGGAACACGTCCGGACAGAAATAATGATTACTTGGAATGCTAAATAGATTAATATATATTGCACTACATATATTAACATGTTCTACATATATTAACGCTACATATATTAATATGTTATGCTACATACATTAACATACAGGTTCTCAAGACGGCAATATAACTAAAGAATTCTTTCCAGAGAAATCTCTGACTTCAAGAAGACCGTCTTTTGATTAACCAATTTATTGCTCTCACACCTCTACACTACTTGAAAAAGATACACTACTGTATCATCTTACACAATACTTTGAAGTTGCTGTCACAACTTGCATCTTTCTGTATCTTGTTAGATTTTGATCCCACTCTTATAGACATGTAACTATTCTTTATATTTGGGCTCTAATACTGTACCCCATCAATGCATCACAAAATATGGATTAATATCCACAAAACCTCATACTAAATTAAACCAATTAGTCTCAGTAGCACTACTTGATTCCTTCTTCTCACCACCCTTTTGCCCTTTCCCTGTCTTTCTCCCTCTTTGCCCTACTTGTCTCTCTCATCTTCTCTCTTCTTCTATTCTGTTTTCTCTCTTTCTATAACTAATTCATGGCTAAACATTTTCTCTTTCCTTGCTCTCTTTTTATTTCTGCTCCCTTCTAACGTCTCCTAATGTAGACATCTTCTCTCTTGCCCTGCTTGCTTTTGTTTTCCTTCTTTCATCCTTTTTTTCCCTTCTTCCCTTCCACAATTCTCCTGGCTACATTTGTCTTCTTCCCCATCCTACTCTTTCCTGCCACCTTGCTTCTTCTCCCCTCCTTCTTTATCCCTCCAACTCTTTTCTTCTCCCCCCCTTTTTCCCCCATCTGAAAACTTTGAAACTATGCCTGGGACATGTTAAATTTCCAGTATTTTGAAGTTGTAAGTTCCATTAAACTCAAGAATATACTAGACGTGTATAGACAGGATTGCTCTGTTGCTCTGTGTTGCCCTGTTGTTGTTACCATTATTGTCTTTCTAAAAATATTTGGCCATTATTAGTAGTATTATTATGATTACTACTTTGGAGTGAAGAAAGAGTCCATAGACTGATCATAAAAAAATAAACATAGACCAGTAAGAGGGGCTGACTAATGGGACCAACTTCTTAAGAGCAGAATTTTGAAAGAAAAAACATTTTTGCTTGCAAAAGTGTCTTTGGATGAGCAACAAATCCTATGAGTTCATCACAGTGGCCTTTTCCGCACCACACTCTTATAGCGCGATGATTCCACTTTCAACATCCTATGGAATCCTGGGGTTTGCAGTTTCGGGAGGGGCCGGCTGGCCCCTCCCGAAACTGCAAACCCCAGGATTCCATAGGATGTTGAAAGTGGAATCATCGCGCTATAAGAGTGTGGTGCGGAAAAGGCCACAGTGTTTGCAATTGTATTAAAAACAGAGCTGGGAAAATTTCTCTTGTTTGAAGCAGAATTTGAACTGGATTTGTTGTCTGTCTTCAAGTCATTTCTGACTTATGGCAACCCTAAGACCTGTCATGTCAACCCTGTCATGGAGTTGTTCAGAGGATATTTGCCTTTGTTCTGCTCTGAGGCTGAGAGAGTGTGAGTTTTCCTGGTTCAGTAGGCATTCAAACCCTGATCTCCAGAGCTGTAGCCTAATGCTTAAACCACGACTCCACATTGGCTCTTTTTTGATTGGATACACTGTGTTGGGAAAAGCAGCATTTATTATAAAGACATTTTGAAAGGAGCTGGGAAAAGTTTGTTTGTTTTGTTTTCTGGTTAACCTAGAGTTTGGAAAACTTAATTTCCATTCAGAGAAAAATATTTTCATTTGTTACACTTTCTAATGTGAATTACATGCTCTGGGTGAATGTGACTGAGGATTCATGTGTCATGCTTTAATGACATCACTAGGGGCTATTCCTCAGTGTCAAGTTTTGGCTCTGAAATAACTGCACATCGGATGCTTCTCATATGGAAATCCTGTTTTGAAGCCCGTGTCTGCACGTATTGCTAGACTGAGCATTCCGCAAGTTTCTGCTTCCTTGCCTAGGTATTTTTTTTTTTTAGAAACACCTAGCAGGAGGAGGAATATGCATCTTGTCTGTCAGAACTGGTACCAGGCTTTATTAGTCCCTCCATCTGATGCTGCCAGTGGGCTCCAAGGCCCATTACCTGGCATTCCTTCCACTCCCATAGTTATCAAATAATCCTCAGGCAGCAGCAACACAATGTTGGGTATTGCATCTTGGGGAATCTAACATAGTGCATGCTCATCATGGATCAGAGCTGAGCACTGATTTAACTCCTATAGAGTTGTAAGCACATACACCTCAAGCATTGCAAAAATGTCCCTGGGAATCTGCAATGGTACCAATATATTGCTTTTCCTGAAAAAAATCACAGATTCAGAACTCTAGCATGAACTTTCCACACCCCACATTAAAATTACAGAGTGTTTCCTCCAGAACAATCAATCAATCAATCAATCAATCAATCAAATAAGTAGCTGGGATGCAGTCTTGGAGAGGATAAATGCCCAACAATCAATCAGAACTGGGTGGATGCAGACAGCCTTCCTATCATCTGTTGCAGGTACTGATTGAACAAGGAGGAAGGGAGAGACAGGAACAAAGCAATGGGTGGCAAGGAGCAGTTTGAGGCTGAAAATGTGAGAATCTTTGTTTATCCATGTGCAAATGTGATAGCTCAAGGAGAGCATGTGCTTTTATGGATATTTCTGTGAGAGTGGGTGTATATCTCAGTAAGGAGAATAGCATGTGTGTAGGATATGGGGGAGACACAGAAAGACAGAGAGAGGCTAATAGACTTCACCCTATAGAATAGCAGTTCGTTTATGTTGACAATGCAATCATATACGTATCTATTCAGAAATAAGTTCATTGATTGCTGTGGAACTGACACTCAAGGAAATGTCCACAATATTGAGACCCATGTAACATCCTAGAAGGCCACTGGAATGCATCAAATTCTTTATGATAATCATGTTTTTTCCCAATTGTATATATGTGAATTAATTATATTCCATTTATTTCCTGGAGTGGCTGGAGTTCTACATGATTTCTCCCCATTCTTTCTCCTGCTTGTACCTTAACAACATGTGAAGTAGGTTAGATTGAGTCTGTGATTACAGTTGTCATCATGTGCCTTCAAGTCATTTCTGACTTATGGCAACCCTAACGTGAACCTATCATGGGATTTTCTGGGGCCAAGAGTGTATGATCTGTCCAAGGTCACTCAGTGCATTCCCATGGCCAAGTGGGGAAGTGAACCCTGGTCACTAGGATTGTAGTCCAATGCTCAAACCGCTACACTACCTCATTATCCAGGTTTCATTTTCCATGGTTCAGGTACCCACAGCCAATCTCTTCTTTCACAAACTCACCTCTCTCCTTCATATCTTTTGCCTGATCCGGTCCCTGGCATCCAGAAGACAGCACTCGCATGGCCTGCTCACACCTTCCCTGCCTGCCTGGCCACCTGCATCCTTTATTAACCGCCTCTCTGCCAGCACTGCCACAGGAAATGGCCCTGGCTTCACCAGAAGTATCCTTCAAGCTTCACAGGGAGAGGCTTCATACTATTGGGTACTAGGAAACTTCTCTGTGGTGGTATCTGCAAAGTTAGAGGTGACTTTTGGTGACAGTATGGGAATTGGTATTATCCACAGTTTCAGGCATCCAGGGAGACTTGAAGTGCATCTCCCACAGATAAGATGGGAGTACTGTGTACAGGTGACCACCCAAGGTTTATGGGGAAGTTAGTATATATATGAATCTGGTATAAAATGTGTATTGAGCATATGGAGTTGATGTTAATATAGAGCTCAGGCAATGATCATGAGTCTGAAAGAAAGCTGACACTCTGATCAGGATCTGATTGATTCTACATTGATGCATACTATAATATTTATAATCATGCTTCATAAGCACAGAAACACCATTTGCTGATTTACACTCCTCTTTGTTTTTTCCTATCTTCAGTGCATAAATCTTGCAGCTTCTTTGCTTAAAATATTACAGTTTTATGTGTTCTTTCTCACTGACATCTTTTCCACTCAACCATACCCTTTGAATAGCATCCTTGTGTTGCTCAGCCTCATGACTTACAAATTCACACAGGTGCCCCTGTTTTCATCTGTGGAATGTTGGAGCGTATGTACTATAGATGGCCTCAGAGGGTGGTGGAGGTCTTTAGAGTTTGGGTGGGCATTTTTCAGGAATGCTTTAGTTGACCCTTGTAATCCCTTCCAGCTTTAAGATCCTATGTTTCTAAGAACATTTCCCAGTGTGGGGAAACAGTGTGGGGTCAAGATGGCAAAAGCTGTTAATGAGAAAGAATGGACAAGCTGGGAGAGCCTGTAGCAGTTTGCTTTTGCCTGAGTCCCCTGGGAAGGGCAAGATTCCATCCGCTCCTCCCCTCTTTGCTGAGCTGAGCACAAACAACGTTTGGATTTTGAACTTGGTTTGATGCTACTAAAATAAGCAGAAGAGAAAGGGGGAAGTGGGAGAGAGAAACTAGGGTTTTTTAAAAACAGCTGACAAGGTGAAACAACTGTCAGGGGCCAGGAGTCAGTTTCTCTGGGTGAACAGCATCCTCGAAGAAGGACAAGCAGATGCATGCATGCAAGGAGCTAACCAGGCTGGAGCCAGATGGCCCCAGCATTTTAAGGAAGGCAGAGGGCGATGGCCTGATGCCAGAAACAACTCATGTGTTTGCCGGCCCTTGTATTTGTGTATTCTACAGATTTTCTGCTCGCCGTCTGCCTGCCTTCTCTGACCTTTGGACTGTCTGACCTTGCTGCCTTCTAGATTCCTGACCTTTGGACTGATACTTGACTTTGCTTCTGCTTCACTCTGACCAGGCAAGCTTTATTGGCTTGCTCAGCTGTATCCGTTTGCCTGCTGAATACCTTGGCACTCCATTGTGTTACAACAGATAGCTGACGCCTACGACAAGAACAGAGGATTAATTGGGACTGTTCCTGCCAAACTGGGATGGTTGGAGGGTATGATGTAAGCACACCTCTTCACTGTAGGAGGAAGGAAGGTGAGTTCATAGCAAGCAGTAGCAGCACTGGAGACAGCTGGGTAACCTACCACTGACTGGAGTCTCTCTCTTGAGAGAGAGTGTGGTTGCTAATGCGTTCTTCTGTGGCTGCAGGCCATTGGCAGGTGCTCCCCCCACTGACTCCTGGTGCCAGGCCTAGTTGTTAGTGAGGCATTGTGTATAACAGATGCATACCCCTGTGCTGTTCCAAATCACCTTTTCAAAAAGCCTTTCTGTTTGTCCTCAGCTTCTGATATTCAGAATGCATACTGGGTGAGCCAAAGACATTTTGCTGCCCCTGGTGAAGAACAAGATTTTATTCATTTTATTTGACTTACATCCTGCCTTTCTCCCATTAATGGGTGTCAGAGTGGCTTACAATAAAACAGCACATAAAAGGAATAAAAGCAGTGAAAGTTCAAAATGCAATTGTTTTAAAAAAAAGTACAGCAAAAGAAGAATGCAGCACCCATCCAGTTAAATGCTCTTTCTGCTGCAAGGCAAAGCTCTGCCTGGACTCAACGGTCTTTTCCTACCAGCAGTTAGACATGAGCCTAAATTCTCTCAGTAGAAAATTGCAAAATCCTGGGAGCAGCCACTAAGAATGCCTTCTCTTGTCTCTGCACCAGAAGGGGGCAAGATCAAAAAATGCCATTTTCTTTCTATGTTTCTGTAGAAAATGTCAAGACAGGCAGCTGAATCTTTCTTCTTCTGAGGAATAATTTATCACTGGTAATGGGACAGCATCTTCCACTACAGAAAGTACATGGGAATTCGGGACCAGCCGTATGGCACACATACCTGTCTTTCAACATCTCATCGTTGCCCCCTGCCATTTAGCTGCCTGAGATGGGCATTGTCCTCTGCTTCATGGTAGGACTTGTACTGTGTTTCTGAACATGAAGTGTCACTGAACACAAAGTTGCTGTTTGGCCAACAAAGCTGATAACAGTCCTTAAGAGACATCTCCTTCATGAATTTAGCTAGTGCTTTTGAAAGACATCTGAGCTAGTAGCCACCATCACATCCTGTGGCTCTGCAGTCTTTAAGTTAATTAGCTGTTGTGTGAAGAAGTACTTCCCCTCTTTCACCCCATCTAGCCCCATGCCTATTACCTGTCAATTTCTTCGGGGAACCCTGAGTTCTAACATTCTGTGAGATGGAAGAAAATTGAAAACCATCAGATTAGGTCTTAAAGACCTATTTTTACATCATTACATTATGGAATTATACATCTGGTTCCAGAATATTTTTGGCTTGATTTGAGAAGTGCTTTTGAGTTTGACCTAATGTTCTGCTGAAGGTTACTGTTAAAATGTCTGCGCTGAATCTCTCTGTGCCCACTAGGTGGCAAGAGCTGACTGGCAAAGGTCCACAAACCTCTAACATTGTTTTAAAACAGATTCTCAGCCAAGCTCTGGTTACAATTCCCAATCAGAGCAGAATTAGGAGCACATGCATGCACTAGTATGCTGTCATCATGTTTTGTTTTCCAGTTTGGACTGTAGCGCATGGATAGTAAAGCTGACACTTAAAAACGTTTGACATGAGCCACATCTAACTTGGCTGTCATATGGAAGGAGGGTGGTATTTTACTTAGAATGAGCCAGTATCTCACATTCCATTTTGTTACTGTTCCATGGATTGACTCTTCCCCCACGTTCTGCTCCACTTGCCTTCTGGTTTAATTTGAAAAATGTCTCCAATTAATGTCAGAATTGGCACATGCGCAGTTTGCCACAGTATTCACTTAGTGAACCCCTGCATTTGCAAGGCACTGATACACATGTTACCCTGTTCTCTGGGGGTCCCAGGAGGGACACCTAAATAACCAAACACAAACACAAAGTTGGGGAAATTAGCTGGAGCACTCACTAAAGCTAGTGAGAGGCAGGGTAACTTAGCAGGGATCTTGCAACCCAATGTCTACGGGGTCTCAGGTCAGTCAAGCAGTCAGACAGTTTTAAAATAGCAAAAATTTGATGTTTTTATTAAAGGGCAAACAAACAGTAAAGACACCACAATCACACAGCTAATGGAGGAATATTGATTTTTTTGGGGAAATGGGTGATACGACACCTTTCTCATAGTCCTGAAGAAGCTTGAAGAGGGTAGGGAAGAAAGCTCAGCACGGTCCACTGAGGGGAGCTCGCCGGACAAAACAGCAGCAAGGAGGTCTGGAACTTGGGAGCGATTCAAACAGGGCAAGCGATCCGAGGTGGTCTCGGAATCGGGGGGTTTATATAGGGTGAATTGTGACTGCAGGCCATGCCTTACACAGTGAGAACAATGTGAGTTTGGAGCGGGACAAAGCTTTGGAAAAGGTCAAGTTTAACATGATCGGCTTAGCGCTGAATCAACAATAGTGTAGCCAGTATGCAAATGCAAGGTGCTCAGCTTGGCTTTGTAAGACTATCGGCTCGGAGCCGGGCACCTTTGTTAGTGTCGTGCTTAAGCAAAAGGGTGTTTGCAGGAATGGTCCCTGAAGCGACGGAGTGGCTCTGTTCTGCCTGCCTAGGTGGAGAATGGAATGTCCAGCAATTACCGCCCGCGCCTGTTTACATGCTTGTCCGGAAGCCTCGCAAACACGTGGAGCGGGGTGGCAGAGGAAGGCCGAATGGTTTTGATATCAAAAGCGATATCTAGTGCTATCACCGGGTAGGCCTGGACCGAAGTAACACACAGGAGTGCAAATGTGCACTGCTCAAACCACTGTGCACAAAAATGTTTTGATCATTATCCATGGTCTAACCAGTCAGATTGTTTTTTGTGTGTTGTGTTATCATCAATGTATATAAGCACTCCTGCACATCAGTAACTTGTAAGGGAAAAAGGGCATGAACTTTTTGTTGCAAATTGTGCACACTGAACAGCCTTAAGAAAGGTCTCAAATAACCTAGTGATGGGTTATTTTCCCATTGTTTATCACTTGTACTCTTTATAAAGCTTAGGCAATTTGCTGTTCTAACATCCAGGAACAAATTCTGATGGAAGTGTTTTATAAACAAAAATATAGTGGAAATTATTTAAATGCAGGTACTCACAATTGCTAATAGTCTACATTGGCAGCTTAGTTACTAAGTATCATCTCCTAGCCTGACCTCCCCATAGCCCACCTTAAAAACCAGCGGCTAGGTCAGATGAGGGAGGTCTGTTCAACTTCTAATAGGCATGTGAGGAGAATGATGTTTCCAACCTGCTTCTACCAGTGAGGAAGGCTGTGACAAGCACTTGTGAGACGGGTCCTGTGTTTGATTGTCATAGATTCACCTGCTGGTGGGAGGAAATTGGATTGGTCATCCCTCATGTGCCCTGGTTGCCAACTGACTCTCTTTCGTCCGATCCAGTGGCTGGCTGTTAAGATGGACTGGGATGGCATTTACATAGTTTTACAGTAGGAATATGGAGTTTACTGAATACAGAGCAGTTATGGAACTGTAACTCTAGCTTACAAATCCATAACTACAGTACTGAATGCCAGTGGATATTTTCCATAGCCATGCTATCAGGTCAATTCTCTCCTTCATTGTGTTGTTATATGCATGTGTGTGTGGATGCACATACACATGAGTATGCACACATACCATTTTCTTACTGTTTATTATTTACTGCATGTATATGCTGCCTTACTCCCAGGTGGGGACTCAAGGCAGCTTCCAAAACTGTTAAAAGCAACTTACAATAGATTTAAAACTATTAAAATTAACCATATGATAGAGCATACAACCATTATGAAAACATACAAAAGTTAAAAATTAAAATAAAACTTCCTAATAAAGATAAAAGCCTCTCCTTCTCACACATTGAAAGCCTATTTGAGCAGAAATGTTTTTTGGTTGCTGGCAAAAAGAGAGCAGAAAAGGAAACAGCCTAGTCTCCTGTGGAAGGGAGTTCCAGAGGGTGGAAGCAGCCATTAGGAAGACTGTCTCCCATGTCCCCACCAAGCAAGTGTGTAGTGGGACTAAGAGAAAGCCCTGGTAGCCAGTAAAGGCGTTTTAATAGTAAAGCTGTGCTCCCTATAACTTGCCCCAGTCAGCAGTCTGGCTGTCACATAGTGAACCCGCTGAAAACAATTGAATACTTGTCTTGGTAATACAAGCCAGGTTGGTATGCTCGTCCAGGATCAAGTCCTGGATCAAGGATGTTTTTCTATTTACTGACCTGGCATTGAACAGCAGCATCAATGCTCTGTGGACTGACTTGGTAAAGCTAATGGGTCTTACTTGCCCCCTTCTAGATGAACCTTTCCTCTATATTTTTGCATTGCAAAAGGGATAGTTCACAACAATATATTGTTAGTGAGCAATTCTGCTTTTTTTTGTAGGAAAATCCACTTAGGTGAAGATTCTGAGGCCACAGGAGTGTGTGTGTGTCAGATGTCAGCTGCTTTGTATCTTTAAAGCAGATTGAAGTATACAAATACATACTTGAAGTGTCCCATGTCACAGAGCAAATGATCACCATCTGCTGGTATGTATGGAGTAACTAGGAAAGCTTTAGAACGTTTGTTTTATTTTCTCCAGAAATCATTTCCCCCAGGCAAGATCTTTGGTCAAAAATCTGCCTGAGAACCACACTTTCGGGTTGCAACAATACAGCATTTCTCTCTGCTGCTTGATGGAGAATTTGAGAGTTCAGCTTTGGGACACCAGAAGACAAGCACGCTACCTGCCCAATTTGCACATGCAGTGAGTGGTGGTGTGGTAACTGCTTGTAAAAACAAGCTTCATGTTTTATTCTTTTCATTGAACCAAGATTCTGCTGGAACAGGGTGGTTTCCATGGCATTCATAGGAGGAACTACTGGTGGAGGAATAATTCAGGTCTCATATCTCACATGGCTGGGAGGCGAGAATTGCTCCAGCAATATCAGAACCACTAGATTCCCTCCCCCCTCCCTCTGTTTTAATATAAAATGTAGGAAGTTGGTTTGGTGCTCAGTCTTCCTTCAGCATTCCAGATGGTGTGTTTTGCTCAGTGGCAAGTTCCGTAGATAAGCAACTAGAAACTGCTGAGCCAACTCCAAACCTGTCATGGATGGTTCCAAATCAAACATACATGGAGGTGATCCATGAGGTCATTTACAAAGGACCTTTTGGGGAGATGTGAGGGATTCAGATAAGCTGAGCAAACAGACCAAATGATCTTCTTAAAAGTCTTTATTGGGTTTGCTATTTACTCACTGGTAACTTGTTGACTATTTACTCTCCAGGAAATTGATGCATCAAGAGCCTCATGTGATGCTGGTTCAGGTTCAATGGCTGGACACATTTGTATGTTGTCTGTTGGGTGCCTTCAAGTCATTCCTGACTACGGTGACACTAAGGTAATGGGATTTTCTGAGGCTGAGAGGGTGTGATGTGCTCAAGGTCACCCAATGGGTTTCCATGGCCGAGTAAGGAATCGAATCCTGGTCTCCAGGATTGTAGTCCAGTACTCAGACTGCTACGCTATGCTGGCATATACACACATAAATGCAAACACTTTACAGCTATCTTCCCTTCTCACTGGGATGGAGCAAAGCACTTTCTTGTATTCCAGCAACTTTGATCCATTCATTCTGCCGTGCACAGTGAGGAAAGGTGTGAGATCAGCAGTTAGGGAAGAGTTTTTGGCAGACATGGTACAGAAGGTTCGGGCAACCCTGGGAGACAAGGATGTCAAACTATCATCCTGAGTCGTTACTGGGCTTGCTATTTACTCACTAGTAACTGGTAGAGTACTAATTATCTATTGCACAGATGCACAACCCATAGCCTGGACCACATGAAGGGGCTTAAATATGGTCTCCCAGTAGTGCTGCCCGTTCAAGATCATACCAGGCCTTGATGTTTCTGGGCCAAAACCTAAGACCTAGGAACCCTGATGGTGTCATGAAATATTCCACACTTAGTACCAATTACAGTTATTTACAGTGTTACCACACCATATGCCCCCACTCTGTGGGATGTAGTATTTTCATAATTGGACACTTTTTTATAGTTGGAATACATGGAATACATGCACTGGTTGTAAGCATATGCCAGGACAGAATGACCTCAGACATGACCAGGTAATAAGTTCAGAGAAGATTAGGTGGGAAAGCCCAGTGCTGATGAGCTTGGAATAATCCTTTCAAAAGCTATAAGTTGTGAGCACTCCCATAAGCAAAAGCAGGCAAAACTGCCGCAGTGAAGCAATCAGAGACCGTATTGTGAGCATATCCTACCGAGACTTCCCCTATTCTCACACTACCTGACCAAAACATTAAGAGATTTGTCAGAACTCCCGTTAATATCTTGTCACCTAGATATAAGACAATCAGCCCATTCCAGAGGCTGTTGTCAACCCCATGAGAAAGTCATTACCACTTTGTCCATGCACCCTCTTTCAGGACAGGAAATAGGTTATAAAAACTCCAGCTCTAGCTGCAGTAAATTGTAGTACTTGGATGTAATATATGGTGTCCAGACCTCTGTTCATTCTTGCTACCGTCAGATGTGCTGTCTGAGACACTCTGCTTCAACCTTCTGCTTCTGGAATGGTAACTATGACCCTTTCCACCCTATCTCTCTCTATCCAACCAAACTTTCTTGCCTCATTTTCCAAAAGCCTTGTATGGTCCTTGAGAGTGTCTGATTTCCTGTATATTTGTTAATTCTCAATAAAATACCCTGTTTAATTTTAACTGGAGTCCTCTTTACAGTTAGTACTGGTTTACACATGTGAAAAGACCCTGCTGTTACCCTCCTCTTGCAGGCCCCCTTTGAGCTATAATTCTCCAGATTTGAAGAAGATGCTGGCATTGTGGGTGGACCTCAAAACCCAAGGTTGCTCAGTCTCGGAAGCTGACCCTTTAATTCCCCACAATGCTCTGAATAAAGTCAATTTGGGGCATTGCACAATATTTAAATAGCAGCTTGTTCCCTAGTACTAGGGTTTCCATGTGAAATAAGGAAGTCTCTTTAGTGATTGTGTGAAGAGGGAATCTCAGCAGGTTCTGCTTTTCCCACAAGCAGCATCTACTGAAATTTCCTCTTCTATACCACTATAGTCTTATCCCTTTTCTCACTGGCAATTCTACCTGGCACTAACGAAACAACTGCTGCTGTTGCTTGAACTTACTACCACCACTAAGAAATAACTTTGCATGTGAGCTTGCAGATTAGCATTGCCAGTTTTTCAAGACAGCAATAAAGGACAGTTGAAATTCATGACATGCAGGGTTGGCAATCAGAAAGTAGCTGTCAGCAAGTTTGCGTTCTACCTAAATACCAAAGGAAAGTATTGATTTCAGTTAACTAAGCCATGTGTTTCTCTCTAAAATTAACACATTTTCTGCCTTCATAAATTACATGATGCAGACGTTTCTGTCTTTATGATGGGTTCACGCTCCAAAATACAGAGTTTTTGGCATTTTGTTCCATCTATATAAAGGGAAGAACTTTCCAGTCCTCAAATAGGGGACATCTCCTATACTAAGGGACACCTGCCAGCTCTATAAGGGACAAGCTTTCTGGCCTAAACTAAGGGACATTCCTTATAATAAGGGATACCTGGCAACCTTGCTTGCTGATATAAAGAGGAGCTTGTTGGAAGGGACCTTGCTAAGAGCCTTTTCAGATCTGTACCCAGCTCTGATTTTAGCAGCAGTCTTAAAATCATTTAATCTCAGAACTGGATCTGAGATACATTTGCATTTTATATGCACATTGTCATAACATGCCCATTTTTGTTCAGTTTTGCCTAAATATAGTCATCCTTTACAAGCCATTTCCCTTGGTACAATGTGGTTTTGTATGCTATTTCCATTAATCAGTGGATTTTCACGCACACTTTAATAGATGCATTTTAAACATGTATTTTGATTGGAAGATTGTAACACCCAACTGGGAGAAGTGCAAATATAGTGACAACTGTGTTTCAGCAGGCATATTGGTTTGCAAAGTGCAAATTCAGTGAAGTTTGCACTGAAATGGAAACTGACTGAATTCCTGCCCTCTTCCTGATACTGTCTTCCTTTGCCTCAGATCAGCCTCTGCGCCGTGCCTTCCGTTACCACTGACTTGCCAAGCAGCTGAGCCTGCTGTCTCCTCCATTGCGGCGTTGGCAGAACCCCTTCTTCCCTTCACAGGTTTCCTGTAAGCACGTTCCAACAAAAAGGGGATTATCTGGAACTTGTTAGAGCCCTTGCAGGGTGGGGGAATTAGTCTCTTTGCTCCAAAAATGTTCGCTTCGGCAGGATTACAAGATAATGCATACGGAATGACGTGGGCTCAGCCAGGTTTATGGATTATTTCAAAATCAAATTTCTTGTAATCTCATCCACCATCTGGCACCAGCGAAGCAGCCGGCAGCCAGCCATGCCTCCTGCCACTGTGAAGCAGCCTGTGGCAACACAACTGGCAAGGGGACTCATGGTAGGGATTTGCTTGCCAGTGCAATCAGCCACTGCAGCCATGGGCCAATGCTAGACAAATCTCGCTTCTACGAGGCAGAGGCAAAGCCAAGCCACTCCTCTTATGCTTCCCTCCCTTGAAATTAGACAATTTATGCCTAACACCCAGAAGTGTTGCCTGAGCATAGAAACTACAGGATTTCCAAGTGCGTGTATTTAATGGCTATGATTTCCTGATTTGTCCCCTTAAGCTTACCAATTGCCCTCGCTTACTGACTTTTGTTTGTTTATTTGGGCTTTTGAACCTGCCCAGTCTGAGAGGGTTTGAACAAATAAATGCAAAGGCAAGAAGAATAAAAATTGAAATGAGATTTTTAAAAAAACAACAGAAAAATGTTCAAAACTCTGACCTGATTCCCTTCCCTATTATTTTCAGTCAATTCCCTTTCATCCTCAGGTTCCTACCTGTTGTTATTATATTATTGATATAGGTTTCCTTTGAAGGAAGGAAAGAGCACTGGAGACTGATGGAATTTTAGGAACATTTGATTTATTTATGAATAGACAAGGAAGGCATAGGTGAGGGGCACATGTGGAGAAATAATTTATTTGGCATGCGTAAACCAAAACCAAAATAATTTGTACTTTTCAGACTAATGTGTGGGTTGGAATACTGTCTTGCATTGGTTTGTACATCCTTTTGAATTTCAGATTCTCTTACTTCTTGTTTCCAAAGTGACACATAAACCCCGCACTCAAATAAGGGAATTGTGCACATGAGAATGAATTTATTGGGGAAATGTGCATGAAAAATTGTGTTTGGCGGGGGGAATGCACATTTTTCTATGGTTTAAAATATCCTTTTGGTGATTTATGGTTGCATAAGCAGCAGTTACTCTACTTGTCTCCTCCAATGTTGCAAAAGGAAAAATATACTACTTCCTTGTGCAGTGGGTTTCCCCAAGGCTCCACAATGGCAGCTGGACAGTGCCTGGGTGCAGTTCTCCTCCCTGATTGCCCGTGAGGAGGAAATGTGGACTGGGAAGGGTCTTTTTTGCTGCGGCCTGGTTTGCATAATCTCCTGAATTGGTGCTGCTCCCTGTTCTTCCATCTGCCCAGTTTGCCACTTTGATATGAACAAAGTGACTATCTTTCCTGAATCTTATCTATTTCCCCAGGACCTGTGTAAATATATCTATAGAACTTGATCCTTTGCCACTTACAGCTAGGATCTCAGCCAACAATTTAGAGACTGAAGTAGAAATTGGAACAAATGGAGTGAATCCATCCAGTGATGGATGGAAAACTTTTTCCAGGTATTTTGACCAAGGACTCAATGACTGGCATGTCATCTGGGTCTTGAAGAAAAGAGATCTGTCTTCCCCATGACAGCAGTTCCCAACGCATGTTTTATGGAATTTGAGCTAAATATAAGACATACACAGGACATTTGGAGGTGGAAACTAAGCAATCTGACCCATCTGAATCCCTTGTGTGTAATGCCTGTTCCTGTTGCACTAATAAGATTTGAAATGATCTCCCAGCTGAGGCCAAGTGAGGCCAATAGGTCTGGCCTCCTTCAACATGCTGACTCGAGGTTTCTGCAAGTAGACTGGCATTTTCGTTATGAATATTCATCTGGAGCTGTCAAAGTGGGTTGAAGGTCAGCAGGGGCACTGGAGACTTCCTTCAGAGTTAGGATCAGGTAGATGGGTGTATGTGACAAATTGAACTGTTGAGTGCACGTAATAGACATGGACATGAGATCTCTTGCTAGAACAGGGAGCAATACAGAGTACCTACCACTTGTATTCACAAGAGCAACTAGAGGTATCTGATGGCTTAGAATCCTGTATTTTTGCATATTCAACAGCTAGCAATTTTTCTCAATGAGCCGGTAGAGAAAGGGTTGGTCATCTGAAAGCACACTCATCCATAGTCCAGAATACTGTTACTCACGTATCCGTGTGCAATTTGAGGTTACATGACCTTGTTTTGGATGGATGAAACAACTTATTCACCAGTGCTTGTCCCCTGTCAAAATTGCCCCCTGAAAGCCTGTCCCCTGTCAAAAACTGCCCCCTGAAAGCCATGGGGGAACACTGCTGTGGCCATGGAATGGTTGTGGAGGGGGAGCGAGGTGACCAAGCAGTGTGGACTGCCTCTCATCCTGCCTCTCTGCCTCTCAGCTACAGACAAAAGAGGACAGATGACAATAGGAAGGATGGGAGGCATTCCATGATGCTTGGTGTTATTTCAACCATGGCACCCTCAGTGAGGACCCCCAGATATCCTTTTGATATCATTTAATTTGGCCTTAGCTGGACTCGCTTACGATTACCTCATCTCACATGTTCGCAAGTTCTCTGGATAAGCACGGACAGAGAAGAGGCCGTTAATGGTTTGTATTCCATTTCTCTTTGTAGCCAGCAACCCAAAACTCGCCCGAAGCTTAGGGAACTTCCCGACACAGACTCCTCAATTGCCACGGGGCTCTCAGGCAAACTACTCTTGTGAGTTGGGCCATTAACGTTTCGGCCAAAGATATTGTTTCTACATGCAAATCTCATCACAAGAAACCTGACCTCACCAAATCCTTTTGTCCAGCACGGAAACCTCTTTTGTCCTCCTTTGGGACTGCCATAGCCGAAAGGCACAATCTTCCCTATAAAAACCCTTCATTTCTAATCGATGCTCGGATCACCTTTGACTGCCATCCCGCCTTTCTGTTGGTGTGTTTAAGGGACTCCCCTCAGTGCCCCACGCTGAGTCCTTTCCCCCGAATCTCCAACCTCTCCTCAGGACTACGGAACAGGTCGTATTGCCTCTCCCTGCAACTCTCTTTCTTTTCTAAGTTAGTTAGTCTATGTTTGTCTTCTGTGTTTTGTTCTTAATAAAGAATTATTTGTTATTTGGAACCACCTTGTCTAGCCACTCTCTAACCCGACGCTGTAGACATAGGGTGAAAGATCTCTCTTCGTTGCCCTGCCTCTCGCTAGCAAAAACAGTGCTCTGAGTCTAATTTCCCCATCTTTGATATTTTAATTGGCAAAGCCGGATGCCCCTTGCGGGACCCCCAGTTTTCAGGGTAACACTTGGCTGCCTCCCCTCCCCTGCCCTGGTCACTCAACAGCTATAGCAGTGCACCCACCCCATGGGCTTGAGAGCTGCTGAGGACAGGGAGAAAGAGAGGTATAAAACTGTGGCCACAGATCATTGGGTCCCACACCTACAATGCACCCTACTTTTTCTAGCCTTCACATTCTGCTATACGATTTCCATCAGAGGAATTCTTGTTCTTGTTGTTATTTGCTGTCAAGTCAACTTTGATTTATAGTGACCCTATGAAAGAGAGAGCCCCCTAAGATCCCCAGTCATCAAGGGTCCTACTCAGGTCAAACCCAGGCCATGGCTTCTTTGATTGAATCAATCCACCTGTAGTCCCATCTTCTTCTTTTCATACTGCCTTCCACTTTACCAAGCATTCTTTTCTTTTCCAATCAGTCATGTAGCCTCATGATATATCCAAAGTACAATAGTCTCAGTCTAGTCATCTTCATTTCCGGTGAGAATTCAGGCTTGATTTGCTCCAAAATCCATCCACTTGTCTTTACAGCAGTCCATGGCATCTGTAGGAAGCTCCTTCAGTAGCACATTTCCTATAAGCTGTTCCCACCAGCTTTCTGCACTGTCTAGCTTTCACAAACATGCATAGAAATTGGAAGTATAATAGCCTAGATAATTCTGACCTTGACTATGTATGTATATGGGCCTCCAAGTCACCTGCTAACTTATGGGAAATGCATGAACTTCATAGGGTTTTCATGGCAAGGAATATGGAGAGATGGTTTGGTCAGTTCCTTCCTCTGAAATATAGCCTGCAGTATCTGTTGGCAGTCTTCCATTCAAATACTAGCCAGGGTTGGCCCTGCTTAGCTTCCAAGATCAGACAGCCTTTAGGGTATTTAGGCCCTGGTATGTTCTACGTTCTGGTATGAACCAATGTCACATAGTTGTTTGAGTGTTGAACTATGATGGAAACCCACTGGGTGACCTTGGGCAAGTCACATTCTCTCAGTCTAAGAGGAATACGAAGGCAAACCCACTATGAACAAAATTAACCCACTCTGAACAAAAAACAAACAAACCCCACAACAACCTCAACACAAACAAACAAAAAAACCCATGACCCTGTGACAGGTTTGCTTTAGGGTCCCTATAAATCGTAAACACCTTGAAGGTATATATAAAGCAACAAGGTATGTTCCATGGCCCAGCCCAAACCTCAAGCAGCAGATTTCCACAGAAAACCAAGTCCTCTGTTCAGGTTTTAGCCATTCCGTTTTGAAATTGCTTTCTAGCAGTTGATCTACTAAAGACACCACCCATTTTTACGTATTTGGCGAAGGACAGAGGGCAGAGTGTATTAAGGTGACAGTTATCATAATGCTTTATAAACATGAAGTCACAGCTACAGCATTTATGCCAGATTTCACTGCAACATGAGTTCTGTAGCCTTAAGTCAGGGATGGTCCTTGGGCCCATAGCCCTTGGACTAAGGGCCATATGTGCTTCCAGCTCTATTTTTTGTAGTTCCTAGCCCCTCAAATCATGCCGATAAAATTCAATGAAAATTCAATGTAAATTTGCAACACCAACTGTGTTGCAAACTGCAAAAAGTCAAAAACTGCAAAATGTATTTAGTGATTTGGTAGCAAACTTGAAAAATTCCACTAAAAAATGTCCTGATTGTTTTGACAACTTCTAGCAATTTTCCACCAAAATTCAGCAGTGGGGTCTGTGTGTGCAAATTCTGATGGATTCTGAGGGAGGCCAATGTGGCTCCTGGACCTGCTGAAATTGTCCAGCATTGTCTTGAAGATTCATCAGTATCTACCTATTCCAAGAAACCACATCAAATACAGTTTTGATGAGATTATATGGGACGGCTTAAGGTGAATGCATCACCATGGTTTGGTCCAGGTGTGCTAACATATCCTTGTGAACACACAAAGAAGTACAATATATAAAGTGGAGACAAAACATAACTTTGCTAAAACTTGTTCTTTGATCACTTGAAAGCCTTTTCCCATTCACTTACTTACTAAAGCATTTTTTCCCACAAGCTCTGAAACGATAATGATGTTGCTTTGTTTATTTGTTTTGCTTTGTTTGTTTAATTTGCACATGCAAGCTGAGTTTGTTAGGACCCAGGAGTTCCCAGCTGCAGAAACACATAGCACATAACACCAGAACACTTGGCCTTGGTGGATGGGGTGAGTATGTGGGAGTTGGGCCCATAATGTTCCACTAGAATATTTTAATCTTATCTTGGCCAAGATAAAATATGGGTTCATTGGAATTTCAGCGAAGGAAACCTTTTAGCACATTTTTTTAAAAAATAGGTAAGATGCTACTGAAAATGCAGACTTTGCCCGGAAAGTTAAGAAGAGTGAAGAGAATTGCATCCTAAAGCAGCAGTGGCAGCCAGGCCCAGCTCTATTTTGCTTTGGTTCCCACAGCTGATAAGAGGCCCTTGCTACATACTATGTGCCACTGCTTTTCTCTAAAGGAGAAAAGAGCAGCCAGGATTTTTAGGCTGTAAGCCTGAGGGCAGAAAACTGTCAAATTAAAGATTTGTAAGCTGCTCTGAGACCATTTTTGGCTGAAGGGTGGGATATAAAGGCTAATAATAATCTCCTAATATATAAAAGTCAAAGTTTGTTTGTTTGTTTGTCTGTGTCAGGCTAGAAGACTCATATGGTTGGCTGTGTCAGAAGCAGACCTCATATGCTTGGCTGCCTAAGAAGATTCTATGGAATCCTGGGGTTTGCAGTTTAGGGAGGGACCTTTAGAATTCACAGACAGAGAGCTCTTGGGTCTGGCCAGTTGAGATGGAGATGAGGTCTAGCAGCAAGGAGGAGGGCAATGTATTCCCTCAGGAACCCAACCTCTATATGTTAATAACTCTAAAAACAGATTGGATAGGGGAATATGTGGAAAAGTTACAGGTACTGGACAAGACAGTATGGGGAATTAGAGACACAGGATCTCAAACCTTTCTAACAAGTATTACATATGAGAAAATAAAATATTGGGCAACACTGGGTACATACATGCTAGTAGTGTAGTAGTACTAGTAATAACAATAACAATAATAATACTGCCATCCATAATAGATCAGTGGTAGGACAATGTTCTGCAACCACCATCCCAGAACTGCTCAGTGATATCTGTCTATTTATTCCCTTTTTAAAAGGAACCACCAAATTACTTTATGCATCATATACTGTATTCATTAACATACGTAAATGTGTGTCCTCTTTCACTCTCTTCTTGGTTGATGCATTTCTCTTTTTTTGGTGATGCATAAATAAGAATGGCAGGATGTTCACCCTCACAAGCATTCTATCTGACACGATGTGGAAAGTGAGTCACAATTCTGTTTGTAGCTGTGACAGCAGACGACCAGGGACCAGAGACCATGAAAAGCTCACAGCATGGGAGCTGCTGGACAAGGACAACCTGGTTTTATTCTGGTCCAGTGAAGCAATTTTTTTCATTTTCTTGGCATTTTCTTGATGTTCTCATTATTCATGCATTGCCAGAACAGAGCGAAAGCATCACTCAAAGAGAGGGTAAAAGAGGACAATTATTTGCATAAAACATGCATATGCTAATCTATAGGTACAAGGATGCAAATGATCACTACAGACTAAATAGAAATGCCATACATCTCTCCATAGTGGAGAAGATTGTGAGCCAGTGACACTGTGTGCCTGCTCTGATTCTGCCTGCTGGTCCCGGCTCCCTTTTCTTATTCTTTTAAAATGGGGAGTGGACTGTGCAAGTCTTAAAACAGAGCATGTGATTAAACAGAGGACCATCCTGAGCACAGTAGGATGCTCGGACACCCTAGGCTTTCAGCATTTCTCCCACAAATCAGTCCCATTCAAATTCTGATCAGCAAGTGGCTGGGGGCACTGCTCAACCAGCTTCATTAAGAAGAAAAAAAGAGAAGTAGAAGAAAGATAATTTGCTGGATGAACTGACACACTCTTCTCATCTGCTCAGCTGAGAAAATGCTCTGTTTCTGCTTCACTGGGCAATCCCCCTTGTGTTGTTCCTCCCCCCTTCCTCCTCCTCCTTCTCCTCCTCCTCCCTGCTATAGAAACCCTGGAGATAGTAGTAAGCCTGCCTAACAACCAAAGGGACAATGCATGGAAGGGTGACTGCCATTCTCCTACAAACGCCTGCTTTGATACACTCACATCAGTGGCTTCATTCTAGATTCTGCACAGTGGAAAAAGAATTGTTATACCAATTCTTTTGTTTTAAGGAGATCTCAAGTACAAACAGAGAGAGAGGGGGTGTCATGGCCTGCCTTGGAGACCCTGGCAGTGAGGAGGCAGAAGCTTCTCCAGAGGCAGGAGTTTCCCCAGAAGCTGGCCCAGAGGGAGATAATAGACAACGACAACAACAGGGGCTTGAGCCAGGGGAACAAATAGAGGAATGTGTGATATAGACATCAGGCCAGGTCTCTATCGTAGTGTGATTGTAGCAGGAGGCAATACGCTACTGCAGAGTTTCACAGACAGGCTGAATAGAGAACTCTCCCAGAAAACTCCTCCAAGCATGAGACTGAAGCTGATAGCAAACAACACAACAGTGGAGCGAAGGTTTAGTTCCTGGATTGGAGGTTCCATTTTGGCTTCTCTGGGTACCTTCCAGCAGATGTATCTCCAAGCAAGAGTATGAAGAAGGAGGAAAGCAATGTGTGGAAAGGAAATGCCCATAAATCTTATGCTGCAAGAGTCTGCCTTCCCCAGTGATTCTAATATTTGATAGCTTTAGTGTACTCAGGAATTGAAGTTGTGTCTTTTGTAGGAAGTGTATACTTTTTGTGCATTCTCTAATGTCAATTTATCAGAAACACCTACCTTGCAAGAGAGACTCTGTGAGAAGGATGGTCTGTGCCACTCAGCACATTTAAGTAGCAAGAGAGCCCCAATAAGGAAACACCTGTGGCAACAATATCCATAGACAAAAGGACTCCAGCTGGCCTTTCCTCCCAGGGTCAGCAACTGATCTGTTCAGTCCTGAACCCCTGCATGGTGCTCTTGGATCTGGTTTACTTTGAAACTCTGCTTGTTTGGACTTTGTTTTGGATTTGCCCCCTTGAACTTGTTTGCTCTGGGCTTACATTCTGTTTGGGCCTTCTTTGGCTCTTGCTGTGTGAGTAGGAACTGAGTAGGTGCTTGTAATTTATTGCCTGCTTGGCCTAGGACATGACAAAGAGAGAGGCAAATTCCCTTACAATGGCTCTGAAGTTACTCAGACACCTTCAAGTACACTTAGAATGTTTCTGAAATATTAAAAGAGCTATTTTAATAGAAGATTACCACTGCTCTCCCCGATTCTGAAAGTCTACCCTCTCATATAAGGATGAGGAACATGTGAATGGTGATGGACAATGGAAAGTACAGTCTGAAAAATTCAAGATAATTACATCTTCCTTATCCTCCATCCCAATTGATAGGAGTGGCTACATCAGTGCCAAGTGGGAAGAAGAAGAAAAGTTCCTTCTTCCATCCCTCTCCATTGCTTTGACACATTTGTTAACAGCATTACAAAGGAGATCACTGAAGTTAAGTTTTCCACAGAGTTCCCATAGTTTTCCATAGAGCTCTGCTCCTCCAGCTACTACTGATTTAAAGAAAATGAAGATAGGAGTGTTTTTTAACGAGTGGTAGAAATAAATTTGAGGAGCTGGCAAGAGATGATAATTATTCTAGGACTGGACTTTAATCCAAGCTAAGGGAGAGTTTCAGGGCTTGTTGTGTTTGCCTCTCACAGTATCATAAGCATGGAAAGTACCCCAAGGACCACCAGTTTGACACCTGACAGTGCAGACTCCCCAGCTAAAGTATCACTGGAAAGTGCCCATCTAACAGCTGTTAAAAAATTTGCAGTGAAAGAGATCTTTCAAACTATGCTATTCCACTTTTGAACAGCTCTTATAGAAAAGTGATTCATGTCTATATCTATATCTATCTATATCTTTATCTATATTTATATCTGGAAACTCCTTTCTTATGAATTCATTGGATCAGGTCCTAGCATTTGGAGTGGCACAAATCTTGTTCCACTGTCTACATGACATCCCTTCAGATTGCTAAAGATGGCTATTATATCACGTCTTAGGCTATTTCTGCCCTACACTGTTATAGTGCTATCATTCCACTTTCAACATGCTATAGAATCCTGGGGTTTGCAGTTTAGGGAGGGGCCCTTAGAATTCTCAGCCAGAGAGCTCTTTGGCCTCAGGAAACTATGAAGCCCGGAATTCCACAGGATGTTGAAAGTAGATAACAGTGTAGTGCAGAAATGGCCTCAGTCTACTCCAGGGTGAGCTGGAGTTCCTTATATCTTTTTTTTTTTATATAGCTTTCTTTCCAAACTGTTTATCATCTTGTGTCTGTGTCAGTGTCAGACAAAGGCCTCATATGATTGGCTGCTTGTGAAGATTCTATGGAATCCTGGGATTTGTAGTCTAGCAGGAGGCCTTTAAAATTCCCAGCCAGGGAGTTCTTGGACCTCAGTCAACTGTGTCTGTCTTGAATAGACTGGTTGCTATGGAGATGAGGCCTAGCAGCAAGGAGGAGGGCAGCATATTCCCTCAGGAACCCAACCTCTGCATGTTAATAACTCTGAATATAGATTGGATTGAGGAATATTGGGAAAAGTTACAGGTACTGGACAAGAAAGTTTGGGGAATTAGAGACACAGGATCTCAAATCTTTCGAACTAGCATTACCGATGAGAAAATAAAATCCCAGGCAACGCTGAGTATATATGCTAGTCCTTCATAAATTGTGGTGTCCAGTAATGGATACCATACTCTACATGAGGTCTAACCAAAGCAGATTAGTGTGATATTTTTTTCTTTGATCTGGACACTACAGTTTTCTTGCTAAACCCTAGAACTGCATTGGCTTGTTTTTACCACATCACACGGCTCCCTCATGTTTCAACGTGATCTGTCAAGATCCCTAGATCTATTTCATAAGTACTGCTATCAAGGTAGGTGTTATCTGTCATACATTTGTTTATCTGATTTTTTTCTCTGTCTAAATGCTGTACTGTATCCCTGTTGAACTTAATTGTGTTAGCACTGGCTCATTCCTCTAATCTTGTAAAATAATCTTCAACCCTGCTTCTGTCTTCTGAAATATTAACTACTCCTCCTGGTGTTACCTACAAATTTGATTAACATCCCTTCTATTCCATTATCAAAGTCATTTATAATGATGTTGAATAACACCAGGCACAGGATAGAATTCTGTAGCATCCCTACTAGTCACTTGTCTTCAGGATGAAGAGGAACCGTTGATGAGTACTTACTTGGATTTCAGCCAGTTGCACATCCATCTAACATGCAGCACTGTCTAGCTTATTTTTTACAAGCTTTCTGCAAGAATATTGTTGAGTACCTCTGTAACAACCTTACCAAAATCAAAACATACTACATCCACAGCATTCCCCTGATCTACCAAACTCTATAAAAAAAAATAAGGTTAATCTGATTTGTTTTTGAAAACTGCATGCTGGCTAGCTCTTAGTATCACAGCATTCTTTTTACAGACTGACTGTTTAATGATCTATTCTGGAAGTCTTTTTGGTATTGACATCAGACTGAAATTTTAGGAGTCCTTCCCTTCCCTTTTTCCTCCACCTGTCTGCATGGAGATCACCTGTTCTCCAAGAATTCTCAAAGCTTATAAGTTGCTTTCCCAAAGTCTGTTTCTAAGATTGAATTCAGAGAATTTTGCCAGCCTCTATTAACAGGTGAGGACAACCTCTAATGAACCAGGAGACATTTTTGCTTTCCCCCAGATCTTGATGGACTACATCCACTGAACTTTCTCCCCAGGGTCCCCTGACTGGCAAATCATGCCCTAGAAGCCTCTGGGAGGTGCAATATGCCATTTAAATGTAATTTGCCTCTAGTCTCCCTACTTTTAGGTCAAATAAAGCATTTGTACCATCGTGGTATAGTGCTTTGAGTGTTGGACTAGGACTTTGAGAAACCAGAGTTCAAATCCCTTCTTGGCCATGGAAGACCAGAGGGTAAGCTTAGACAAATCACTTTTCTCTCAATCTCAGAGGAAGACAATGGTAAATCTGCTCTGGAAAACTCTTGCCAAGAAACCCTCCAAAATAGGGTTGCCTTAGGGTCAACATAGGTCAGAAATGACTTGAAGGCACATAACAACAAGGTATTTGCTAGAAACAGGATGTGACCAGAGAATAACTGACAGAAGGACACATCAAGTCACCATAGGTTTTGTCTTCTTGTCGGTTACTCTCTCCACCATGAAAGATATGCATCCTGCAGGAATACGTTTGAAGGAAATGATCTCTAAAGCCCTATACAGCTCAGGTCCAGGTTATTTGAAGGAATATTGTCTTCCGGGGGCGCCTTTCTCTCTCTCCCACCAATCTCACACGTATATTTGGTGGGAACATGGGAGAAGGCCTTCTTTGTGGCAGCTCCCAGGCTCTGGAATTCCCTTCCCAGACAGGTTAGACTGTTACACTCTTTATTATTTTTCCATAAGTAGGTGAAGACCTTTTGTTTCAGCAGGTGTTTTAAGAATTGTTTGCTTTAGGAAAATGGGTGTTGCATGATGTGGTAATTGGAATGGTAACAACAACAACAACAGATTACTCCCTTCTTTCTATTGGCTCATCACCCTGAGATTTCAATTCTTATTCCAGGGAGGTTGGGATGCCCAATGGCTGCCTAGTCTTGTAATATTGATAGGGTCTATACCATTCACCTGCAGTGCTTTCTAGTGTTGCCGATTGCCCCACGTACTTGCTCCATGGATCCACAGATTCATTCATATGATGGCAATTACACTTGGCAGCTGGAAAGTTGGGGTGTCCCTTCTTTTGCCTGCCTGATATACATCAACCTGGGAATTTTAGATGAAGGAAGCGACCACCATCATCAGGATGGAGCTCACAGAGGTGTGGCCATATTTTCATCTGTGGGAACTGTGGGAGAGTAAGGTTAGTTCCAGAGCCAATACTTGCGTTAGACACTATAAGACATATGCTGAGGCCGATACCATAGTAGAAGGGGCAACCCTTCCAAGCTTGGTATCTTTAGGTCATGAAGCATCTCCTTCTTGTAGTCACTACCTGTCCACCACTTCTCATGGATGGAATGAATAATTAATGAAGTGTGATGCCATGGACTTGTATTGGGAAATGTTTAATTGATTGGTTTTATAACAGCGTATAAGGTAAAGAACTGTTGAGGAGGGGAAAGAGTGGAAAGTTGGAGTGAACACTAACGGTGGAATGTTTAGGGGGATTTGCATACGATTGGTGAATGACAGTTGGTGAAAGGCAGTTAGACAGATGGTATTTGGGGCATTAGTGAGACAGTTGATTAGTTAGGTACTTGGTATGGTTGAACTAAGTGAAAGGATGTGGAAGATTTATGATTAAGATTCAGTCAGATTTGGGAAGAAGTAAGTGGTATTTTAACAGTCTGAGTTAGCTAGAGAGGAATGTATGTGACAGTGTGTGTGGTCTTTTCAACATAATAAATATTTAAACTGCTTTGTTACTTCTGTAAAAAAAGAATTGTTTTTACTTTTTATACACTTTTGGCCTCCAGAAATGCTATCTGACTGAAAACTTGCATTCAGGCAAGGTGTCTTGGTGGAAGCATTGAATAAAGATAGGTGCCGTCCATTGGGGATAGAAGTTTTACAAACTTGTCATAGGAACCTTGAGAGAATGTAATTGGTCCCCACAGTTGATGCCACGCAAATGGAACAGGAAAAAAAAATCTTTACACTAGTGACAGAGCTGAGGGACCAAGGAAAGCCCTTAGTTTTGGTGATTGCAGGGAGCTCTCTGGAAGTCTTCATATTTGGTGGGTTAAAGGATAGAAATCCCACATTTGGCCACGGTGGTGGAATTTCCAGAGGGGAGCCCGCATGGTTGGTGACAAGGAAGGGGTTTCTAGAGAGGAAACCCTCACATGTGGTGACAGTATGGCAGCTGGAAAACCCTACAAAGAAGTAAAAGGGAAAAATCATAATCTGTGTCTGTGTTGTCCTCTGTTTCTTGGAGAGGATGCATACTGAGACTAGAAACTGGATGGCCAAGCTCTTCAGAGTCTGAGAACCATTTTTGACCTCCTCCAGCCTTGTCAGAACACAGTGCACATCTGAACCACTATTGTGGAGAGAAAATTTTTTACCTCCAAGTGGCAAATTGTATTTCCTGTGGGGTGCACAGTTTTCCATTTAAATGAAATGTTGCCCCTTGGGTTTATTTTTAGCTAGGAAAAGTCCTTTTAGAAACAGAAGTATCTAGAAAGGTCCATGTAAAATTAGACAAACAAACCCAAAAGTTTTTTCTGGCCTAAAGCATTTAAATATTAAATCACACAACCTAAGACATCCCAGGGTAAAATATGCTATTTGGTGTTTGTATTGGGGTAGAGCATGTCTGGGGGTTAAAGGAAGTCTTTGGAGTTGTACTGGGCCCCCCAATGGGTGCAGGTAGCTCATGTGCCAACTCTCCCCACCCCTGGCCTAGTAAATCTAGAGAAAGGATGAGAGGCGAGTGGGTGAAACATGAAAACATCTTCAAAAAGCCCCCTCCCTAGATCCGGTTATGGCCACATAAGTGTGCATGGAACAATTAAATGAGTACAAAACATTTCAAACAAAGATGAACCTGTGTTGATTACACACAAGTAGTTGCGAGTAAAAGTACTTTTACATACCTTATAATGAGTTTCCCAGGCTGCACTGGAGCAGGAAGAGCGACCGCTGTGGCTCTGGAGGCTCCGCACGCATGGCAAGTGCGCATGGAGCCCTGGAGCAATACGCGATCGAGCACCTTTCAGCCAAAAATGAAAAAGTGTGTGAGCGGCGCCTGCCCTACCCTGGAGCATTGTGCAATTGGGAGTGCATCGTGCTGATAGCTCCTCACAATCGCACAATGCTCCAGGTGCCCTTTCGCATGGCAAATGCTGTGCGAAAAGAGTCTAAGTTTGATTTCTTTCTCTGCTAGTTACTGTGTGTGTGTTTGGGGCAGAATGGATTTCTAGGGGAGGCACATCTACCTTATGGATAAATTGACCTCCCATGTTTGCTGCTTGAGACACAGGTCATTTCCACACTAGACTGTTATAGCGTTATTATTCCACTTTCAACGTCGTATGGAATCCTAGGGTTGCAGTTTATGGAGGGGCCTTTAGAATTCTCAGCCAGAGAGCTCTTGGGCCTCAGTGAACTACAAACCCCAGAATTCTACAAGAGGTTGAAAGTGTAATAATTGTACTATAACAGTGTAGTGCAGAAAGGCCCTACGTATTTGTTTGAAGCATGTTTGTGTATTCTGATGATCAAGTGGTCAATCGCTTTATTGCCCACTGCTACAATGTGTCCAGTGGAGAGGCAGTAGATCAGAGGGGGAAAATGGAAGTACCAAAAGGTGTCTTGTGAAAACTGGAAATGCTCAGAGATAAAGAGTCAGGACACATGTTCCAGCCTCAAAGATGAATGATAGGTAAACAACTGTGAGTCTGGGAACATCTAGAATGGTGGGATAATATTGGCTTTATGATACTCTGCAATCACAGCTCTGCACATCTAAATTTGTATCTGAAAGGTATAAAACCTGTAACCACCATAGTCTCAACAACTTCAGACCATGTGTGCTGTGTTGCTTGCTTTGCTGCAAATAAATACTGCTGATCAACTCTGATTGGAGTTTGTGGAGTGCAAGTTATGGAAGGCATGACATACTCATGCTGATCTGTGGAAAGACTTATTAAATTAATAACTATGCCTTATTCTTATGGATTGCTTATGCTGAGTTTTTTTTTTCAGAGAAAACTATTTTTATTACAATTTTTAGTATCATCACCATCTTTTTCCTTCCTCTCATTCCCTTATGAATCTGAGATGAAATGCTGCAAGGATGCAATGGGGGCCAGTACCACATGTCTTGCCAACCAGTGCAGGCCAGATAGGCCATGATGAATTTTTCTTTTTTTGAAGTAATTATTTAATATTAATTAGTATTATTTCTTATTTGAATGAATAATTAATTATTTAAATTAATAATGATTTAAATTAATAATAATTACAGTCATAAAAAGGAAGAAAGAAAAGGAAGGGGAAAAAGGAGAAATGCAAGTACAATTTTTAGACTAACTGGTTTTTATTTTAGCATGAGCTTCATGGATACAAACCAGCATCTGAAGAAGTGAGTTTATAGCTACAAAAGCTCCTGTTAAAATAAAACCAGTTAGTCTTAATGGTGCTGCTATGTTTCTTCTTTCCCCTCCTTTTTATTTTGCGAGAGACTAAGGCAGCCTCTTCTTTCAAAATTATAATTATGGTAGATACAATAAGCCCCTCTTCCTAAACAGATATTGTAATTCAAGAACTTTTTTCTCCCTATATCTCTCCCTTCCACCCTCCTCCAATCATGGAGTCATACATGCTTTCCCTTTCACTCACTATGTCTGTGTGTGTGTGTGTGTGTGTGTGTGTGTATATATATATATATATAGTCTTCCAAATAGTTACATGTTGTTTATATCATAATTGTAATCTTCAATAATCGTTTTTCCAAAATCTCTGTTCGTCCAAAGGAGGTTTAAATCCAATGTTGGCTTGATTAATATAAACGATAAATGGCTTCCAAATAATCTCAAATGTGTCTTCTTTTATGTCGCCTCTTGCTCCTCTTTGTATTTTTGTGTTGATGCAGAATTGTGACAGCACAGTGTAACTTAATGTTCTGTGTTCCTGTTCTTTGTCTGTGGTTGGATTTGCTGCAAAATATAATAAATGTACTTTGTTTTTTAAAAATCATGCATAGGATTGTGGCAGGGCTGTGTAATGGTGTGTGCATTTACCTTGAAGTAAACCTCATGGTGCTCAGTGTTGGCCTACATGTTAGCAACTGGTTTTAGAATTGCAGCCTTAATCTCATACTCCCTACCCCCAGAGGCTTGTAAAAGGGACTGACTCTAAGATGAGATGGCAGCTCCTCTGAGTCCTGGGGGTGCAGCCAGAGATCAGTAGACAAAGACATTTTCATCTCTGGGCATTGTCATCACCACTCACCAAGGCAATTAGCAGGTCTCCAGAGAAAATGGCCAGCTAGTGGCATGTCTGGCTGACACCACTGGATTGACTGGGATTTGTGGTCATTCCACCGACAGCTGGTGAAATGGCCCATATGGTGCCTCTGCCATTACCAGGATGAGGTAGAATGTAATAGCCAAGGGCAATCCTGAAACCTGGTGTAAATGGAAGAAACTCCCAAGAGTGCCCCAAGGCCAAAGGAAGCATGGAGGGAAGTGGGAAGATGTCAAGAAAAGGAGAGAGTTTGAACCAGAGTGTTTCTATGCCAGGAACAGTAAATTTTATGTGCCATCAAATATGTTTGAAAATACCAGTTGTTGTCTCACCAGAACAGAGCAAAAACCCTCATGCAACATTCTGTGCCAACAGCTGTCATCTCGGTGTTCTCTCTCTTGTTAATTAACTGCTATAGTTTCAATTTTAAATTTTATAGTTGCTTCTTGGAAGTAGCTGAAACTGTTATTTAAAAAACAAACTTCCGGATGCCACAATCTCTAATGATGCCGGACTGTGGTATAAAACCCATCCTCCTTCTGTCTACTTCATAATCACTGGAGCTTGGAGGAGTTATTTTGTTAACAACAGCTCTCAGAATCCCCCAGCCAGCATGGCTAACCTCTGGTCATTATCCAAACACTGACAAGAGAGCATGAGGCAACCGCATGTGCTGTAGAATGAGGCAGCACATGGCATTTTGCTGTCGCCGTTCATTAAGCCCACCTCCTTACAACTATAAAAGTACTTAAATTATAGTTATGCTGCAAAAAGAGTAAAATTATCCCTTAGTGAGTTACAGTTGGACAGTGACTTAGTTATTCCTTTGTCACTGCAAAATAATTAGTTACACATGATTGGTTATTTGTAGTTCATTATCTCAAAGTGCTACTAGCTCCAGTCTAATTAAATATCTAAGGCCATTTCTGCCCTACACTGTTATAGTGCTATTATTCCACTTCCAACATCCTGTGGAATTCTGGGGCTTGTGGGTTACTGAGGCCAAAGAGCTCTCTGGCTGAGAATTCTAAATGCCTCTCCCTAAAATACAAACCCCAGGATTCCATAGGCTGTTGAAAATGGAATAATAGCACTACAATAGTGTAGTACAGAAATGGGGTAAGTATTTTCACCCCACCTTTTAGCTCAAATGGACCCTAAGGCATCAAGGAGATGTGGGGCCAGTTGGTGGCACTGTAGATGCTTGTCTCCACAGACAGTTTTGGAAAGCAAGTGAAACACTTTTATCACGTGGGAGATTGCTGGATGTAGGAGAAAGGAGATTGTCAGTGGCAATAGAACTAGTTTTGGATTCCAACATCTTAAGCTTCAACCGCCTCTGCTTGTGTGAGATCATGTGTTGTGTTGTTCATTTATCCTGTTTGCACAATAATGACAGGGACAAGTTCCAGAAGACATTTTTTGATGGAGAAAACAAAAAAGCACTTTGGTGTCACATCCAAAATTTTAAAAACCATTCTAGGACATTCTTAGCTACACAAGCTGCTTCCCATAAATTCACCTTTTATTTGTCACTCTGTGGTATTTGTGGTGTGCTGCATAAGCTTGATGTTCGTGCATGACATGTTGCTGTATGTTTGTATGTGATGTTCCTCTGCATTTTGGGGAGTGTATATGTCTCAGTAAGTGATGAGCTTTTTGCTGTGTGAATTAGTCTGTGGGTTTCTGTGACAAGCTTCTACTTGTACTTGTATTGGTGTGGAACGACAACTTTAAAAGCACATGGCATGTGCACATAAGAGGAACTTCTCTTCTTTGGAAGCATGCCTCCTTATTAATTCCTCTCCTGAATCTTTTTTACCAGTGTCTTTTCTCATACAAAAGGTTCACTTGAGAGATACACTGGGCAGGAATGTAAGGAATTGCCACTGGTCTAACGAGGTCTATATCTAATTCAATTCAAAGTGCTGGTTATGACCTATAAAGTCCTTTACAGCTTAGGTCCAGTCTATCTGAGAGGCAGTATCCCCCATATGATGCTTCCCAGAGCCTAAGACCCACAGGAGAAGCCCTTCCCTTGCGGATCTCCTTCATAGGTACAGCTGGTGGGAATGCGGTAGAGGGAATTCTCAGTGGCTGCCCCTACACTTTGGGATACCATCCATCAGGAGGCTAGCATGGTCCCTCCTTGCTGTCCTTCCATCAATAGGTGAAAACTTTTACCTGAGACAGGCTTTGAGAACTGAAGGCTTTTAATATAGGGCTGTAAATGCTGCCTTGCTTTAAATTGTACTGGTTAATTTTTAAAATCTTTTTCGTGTATGTATATGTGTGCGTGTGTGTGTATATGCACACATATACACATATATTAATATGGTTCATAGTTTAATGAGTTTTAATGTTGACTCTCTGTTTTCAAATGTAACCTTTTTAATGTGTAAGCTGCCTTGAGTCTTGGGGGAAAAGCACAATATGAATAATGATGATGACGACGACGACGATGATGATGGTGATGATGACAATGATGATGACAACAGTGATAATAATAGAGGTTATCCTATCTGGCAGCAGCTCAACAGGGTTTCACTCAGCCCCAATGAGAGATGCCAGAGACCATTTCCGCCCTACACTGTTATAGTGCTATTATTCCACTTTCAATAACCTGTGGAATTCTGGGGTTTGTAGTTCACTGAGGCCCAAGAACTCTCTAGCTGAGAATTTTAAATGCTCATCTCTAAGCTGCAAACCCCAGGATTCCAGAGGAGTGGAATAATAGTGGAATAATAGCACTGCAACAGTGCAGTAGGGAAATGCCCCCAGCCTAGTACCTTCTGCCTTGAAAAGCATGTGTGCTCTCTTACTTACCAGCTGTGACTATAGAAGAAAGAGTCTGTGCTCCTGTGTGGCCCATTTGCTTTTTAAGTCAGATCTTGTACCCTCTACTTACATGAATTGTACAGTTCTGTGTTAAAATTAGGGATGAGCAAAGATGGGTGATCCCAAAAGCTTAGAATTAACAAGCAAACAACTCATTAACTTAATGATTCATTAACTCTTTCTAGCATTTTCTCCTAACTCAATAAACCCCCCAATTAACACTGAATTTAAGAACAAGAGTTTAGTGAATTAGGTCATTAGAATTTGTTGGAATTCATCAAGTTGGGTTGCTCCCAGTCTGTCACATGCAGTAAAAAAAAGGCCTCCACCACGGAAGAAATGCCGGAAGTGAAGGAAATGTATCACCCTGCCCCATTGTTGTGAGATTTCATAGTTGAGTTTGGGAAAGCATCTTCCCCCCACTTAAAAAGGAAAAGAAGACAAATAGCATCACACTCTTAGGCCTGAAAACCTGGTACACCCACGGAGAGAAGAAAGGTGTTGGAATATTTTTGGGGGTAATTTTGGTGGTATAGTGACTCTCGTCATTAATGTCTCCTCTCTCACTGGTTATATTCTGGACTGGTTTCTATTGTATAGCATGATATAATATACAATCTTGTGAATTATTTGGTGTGAGCTGCAATTAGTACCTTTGTAATCTTGTTCACACAGTGCTACACATTTGAATATTTTCCCCCCTCATCCTCACCCACCCACCCCATTTCTTTCTCTCATGGCTTCTTTCTCTCTCCCCACCCTTTACTGGGATATGCTTTTTACACACAAACACACACTTGCCCCCCTCCAACTTCTTTTCACTCACCCGCTTTTAATTAAATAATTAAGATCGTATGAGGGCAGAGCAGTGTAGGCTTGTTAGATATCTTACCTTTAAAATGGAAGATTTCACAGATTGAATTTGTGATCTCTGACTCCTGCATTCAAAACCTGTGCTCTGCCACTGATCTTTGCAGACCACACTTCTTAACTGGGAATAGGAAGGCAGAAAGAATGCAGCAATTCAGTTGTGCAGAAAAATGTTCTGCACATGTTCAGAGATTCTCAAAGAATTTCAGATTGAGGATTTTTCACTCTAGATTCACTGATGAATCTCTATAGCCATCCTTTCCCAACCTGTTGGTTACAAAGTGTGTTGGACCTGCACACCATTCCCAGGCAAAAGTCCTGTTATGGTCTTATTAGTCCATGCAATGAAAATTCTAGGTTGAAGGAAGGCAATTTAAAAAGGATAAAAACAGTCCCTTTGAAGGAGCCACTAACAAAATGTGTTTCTCTAAGGTCACTAGCGGAGGCAATCTCTATGCCATTATCTGTAAATCATATGATCTGGCCCAACATTTTAACCAAAAGTTTAATTAATGATAACTGAACAAAATAAACAAATATTTCAAATATAAGTGTTTGTGGGTTGTAAATTAATTTTCCATTTTCTAACTTTCACCATTATTGAATTGATTTTCAGACCTAATGCTACAAGCTCTGATGTCCCCATTGGGAAGTCATAACTGTGGGGGAGCATTTTATATCGTTTGGGGAAAAAAAAAAATCTTGCCTTCATTTCAGCAGCACTCTCAACCACACTCTCCTTCTTTACTGGGCTGACAGCTACCAATTTAATTGTCCAGAATGGCACTGCAATGCAATATGATGTTGTTATGAGTGGCATTCTGGGAGGGAAAATGGCAGCCTCTGCTGGTACAGTTCCTAGTGGAATCATTGGAAAATAAAGATGATGCTTGAAGAGAGGCTGCAAGAGTGCCAATAAAAGCTGCCATCACCATCTTGAAAGGTGAAAAAGAGAAGAGATGTTTGTTCACCCTTTTGCAATCTACCTCTTCCCCCGCCCCCACAAAGCTTCTGAAAGTTTTCTTATGAGAACTTTAAATATGGGTCTGCCTGCTGTCAGGTCTAGTTTGCTCCTTCTTTCTGAGTTACCATAGTAAATCAACACTAATCCCACAGAAACTATTGTGTCAGTACTGGCTCAGATGAGAAGGCCATTGAGTAATGAGTTTTGGTGCTTAGCCAATCATACCAGAGCAAAGGTCCAACAATCAAGAGTTTCAGCACATCTCAGTTAGAAAATCCAATGCACCAGGGATGCCTCCAGGTAAACTTCACCATGGGACAGAGCAGCAGATTGGCAAAACATACCGACAGCTGAAGCAACATTGACCTGGCTGCCTTTTGTATACATGGAGATTTGGCAACTGCATACCTATTTCATCTACCAGCATGCTGGAGCTTGGAGCATATGCTACTTGCCATGGAACACCAGAGAACCTTTTGTGAAATAAAAAGTTTGGGTCTTCTATAAATATTTTTCTCCTTTAATTTAAAACATTGGGCTCCTCCTCCCTCTTCCAAGTGTATGTAACAAAAAACACCCATGTGTTTCTAACTAGGCAGCCGAAAGAAATCAGTGTAGATTCCTGTTTGGAAAAGGCTGCTTCTCCAAATAAGATAAATGCCAAACCACATGCAGCAGGCCAAAAGTGTGCTGTTTCTGTCTTATGAGCTTTTCGAAGGCCACCCGCTCCTTGTGGCTCTCTGCCTGTGGCTGGGGAACACATAGAGGCCCTCAAGATGTTCTCTGTGTTTTCTCAGGCTCAGCACAAGGAGACAGCAGACCAAGAATGGGAGGGAGAAGGTAGATTCCTTTTCTTGTGGCTATGTTGATCACCCAATGGGTGAAGGTGCCATTTTCTTTTGCTGTATGAATCCGTTCCTCCAACTTTCTGAGTCCAGTCCAGCTCTTCAGAGTAACAAAGTGTGGAACCACTGGAAAGAATAACAGGTAATTCATCACTGTATACTGAGGGTTGGTGTGCTCTACAGTTTAGAGGGCTGCAGAAGTACCATTTTGGGCTTCTCTGAAGCACTGGAGAGTTACACTCATCTGTGTTGTCATGGCTGGCCTCTATCACACTACTCTGTTATAGCACTACATTCCACTTTAACTGCCATGGCAACATCCTATGGAATCCTGTGATTTGTAGTTTAGAGAGGGGTATTTAGCACTCTTAGCTAGGGAGCTGTTGGGCATCACTAAACTACAAACCCCAGAATTTCACAGAACAGAACCATGACAATTAAAATGGAATATGGCACTATCATGGTGCAGTATGATTTTTGTTTGACCAAAAATTACATATCCTTTTGGTGCTCCTGGAGGGGAAGCATTGCTTCTTTGTGGAGTAGTGCCTGGAGATAGCATTTTGAAGCAGAGGGATGTATTTTTTCATACTGATTTTTTCTAGACAATTTTGGGGGGCTTCCTCAGGGCTGGAGGTTGGTTGAGGGTCTCAGGGGCTTCACTGAGCCTCAAAAAAGTTTCTTGTATAAGATGTGACTTGCAGGGTGCATGATTGCCACTCACATGTTCTATGCTGTAGAGAATCGTCAAGGTTTTATAGGCCAGAAGAAGGCTATAGGACAAGGGCTGCAGCATTTTAGAGGCAGCAAGACTTTGCAGGGTTGAAGCACTGGGACCTGTTGATTCTCAGAGATATTATCAATCATCACTTCAGGCTTCCCACTGAGCTTAGCTGCAATCCTCCTGGTAACTGGGAGGAAAATAGATTTTTCTATGAAAACTATACTGTTGTGAGTTATCCCTGCTGTAATGCACAATGCCCTTTGGTAGACTGGGGAAATATTTTACAAAAGACCCGATCCTGAAGGAAATGAAGTCTAGTGCCATTTCCGCACTAGACCGTTATAGTGCAATGATTCCACTTTCAACATCCTATGGAATCCTGGGGTTTGCAGTTTAGGGAGGGGCCGGCCAGCCCCTCCTGAAACTGCAAACCCCAGGATTCCATAGGATGTTGAAAGTGGAATCATTGCACTATAACGGTCTAGTGCAGAAATGGCTTAGTACTAGTTTGTTTATATGGATCAACATAGATACCTGAATTCTTAGGCCCTTTCCGTAACTTACCTGTGTCTGGCGTGGTTGTGCGGGGATCACGCGAGCAGCCTCTTCCATGAGGCTCTCATGTCCCTGCTGCTTCTGCTTCACAGGAGTTGCTGGCTGGCTGGCAGGCAGCGTGAGGACTCTGCTTCTTCATTCCACAGCACAGCCAGGTATTTTACCAGACTGCGCTGGGGGAGGAAGTGCGAGGGCTGCGGCTCTGGAGCCTCTGCATGGACAGTAAGTGCATATGAGGCCCCGGAGCGATGCGTGATTGTGCACCGCTTTTGGTTAAAAGCCAAAAATGATATAGTGCATGATTGACACGTGCCGGTCCCAGCAGCATCGTGCAATTGGGAGGAGGTTGTCTGAAACACTCCTCAAAATCGCATGATGGTCTGGAGGCCCTTTCGCATGAGAAATGCCATGTGAAAAGGACCCTAGATTCACACTAGGGGCACATGGCTATAAGGACTGTCCTGATAATCACCTGCATTTTCAGATTTACCACCCTACCAGTTCATGTGTGGTGTGTTGGATTTGGAAGCCTGGGTTGAAGTTACTACATAGGCTTGAACCACCATCCTCTCAGGGCCTTTCCACACTACACTGTTATAGTGCTATTACTCCACTTTCAACCTCCTATGGAATCCTGGGGTTTGCAGTTTAGGGAGGGGCATTTAGAATTCTCAGCCAGATGGCTCTGTGACCTCAGTAGACTGCGAACCCTAGAATTCCATAGGATGTTGAAAGTGGAATAATAGCACTGTAACTGTATAGTGCGGAAAGGCCTTCAGTCTCATATATGTTTTTAAGCTAGTTGTTCACTGTAATGGAAAGTATTTGGGGTGATGTTGCTTTGAATGGCCAATCAAAGACCAATGGCATTATTAAAACCTGTAACTGGTGGAAATGAAAATGACAGAGTGGTTTTGTTGATATAGATCAACACAATCACCTGCAATTTTTGATACTCCTTGTGGTTGTGGCTATGGAAACTCTCATGCTGAGAGTCAGCATCTCCAGATTTACCACTGGCTCAGAGGAGGGCTTCCATTAAATGGCACTGAAAATACAAAAGTCACTGCAACTGCAAAACTTGGGACGTTGGGTGAAGGTTCCTGCCCCCTTTGTGAGACATCTCTATCTTGGTGAAGTGATGCATCCTCGATGAGTCGATGAGTGATTCTGGGCCTTCTTTTCTCACTTGTATCTAGAAAAGGCTCACCTGCTTAGAGTACCTTCACTTGAAAAGCTGCTGTCAGCCAAATCCTGGGCACTCCCAATAAATCTCAGTTCATTTGTGCTTGTACAGCATTTAAGGAATGGAAAGTGCTAGCTCCCTGCAGCCAAAGAGTATCTCATCTCACCCGGGCCACCCTCCATTTTCTCTTTCTGGCAGCCATTTCTTAATGCAATGGTCACACTGACTGCCAGTCTGTTTCATTTTTGCTCCTTAGCCTCTCCAAAGGTAGTATTCACCTCAATCAAACCCATGCTGAAAGCCAAAACAGTGAGAGAGAGCTCATGGGAGACAAGAAGGTCTTTTGAACCTGCAGTGTTGCCAGCTGCTGTCTCCATCTTTGGGCTTAGGAGTATCACATTTTGATTTCAGTAATATTTTCCACTGTGACTTTTTAATGAGACTCACTTGTGCACTCACTGCAATAAGTTGGAAAAGTTACTTTTTGAACTACAGTTTCTAAAATCCCTGTGCCAACAGGCTACTGTCTAGTATACGGAGTTGTTGTCTAAAAAGTAAAAATTTAAAGTTCCAACTTGCTGTGTCACATTGCCATCATGAGACCTGTCCGACCTCTATAAGAGAAAGAAGGCGGAATGAAATGTGAAGGTCCCAAGGTAGAAAAATGGATTTTTACCACTGCTCTTTTGGTCTTTTATGGCTACCAGCACAACCACCATCCCATATCCCTCTCTCCCAAATATTTGATGATTATTAGTGTCATTGTTTTAACATGTTGTTTTAAGGTTTTTAATATGTAGGCTGCCTTGGGTCTCATATGGGGAGAAAGTGGGGTATTAATTAACTAATTATTAAAATGGAACAATGATTTTGTCAGTAAGAGAGTGTTACCTTGCTTGCTGGGGGTCCCTTAGGGAATTCCCAACGCCTGTCAAAATTATCACTTGTGGGGAAAATTAGCTATGAACACTGCTGTAGCAGGGCAAAGAAGGCAGGGTAATTAAGGATCCTGAGCCCAGCTTTACAGAGTTGGATCACAGAGAATCAGGCTGACTGTTCAAATTTAAGTATTTTATTAAATGAAAATGTTTTCACTCACCAACACTCTCTCTCACACATGCACACAAGGCCTATTGTGAAAGAAAAGAGGTGAAAAATGGATAGAGGATATACCAAGGGGTTGTAGATGGGTGATACTGCACCTATCCTGAAGTCCTTGGTCTGGGAAACAGCAAGCAAAACCGAACTCAACAATGAAACGGCTGAGGCCGTTTCCGCACTAGACTGTTATAGTGCTATTATTCCACTTGCAACATCCTATGGAATCCTGGGGTTTGCAGTTTCAGGAGGGGTCAGATGGCCCCTCCTGAAACTGCAAACCCCAGGATTCCATAGGATGTTGCAAGTGGAATAATAGTTCTATAACAGTCTAGTGCGGAAATGTCCTGAGGGGATTACTCAGCTAACAGAGTGACAGTCTGCTAGTGTGGCAGGGAGTTCTCCAGAGAAATTCTCAAAAATTAGGACTACTTGTAGGGCAAAACATATCTTGAGGGCAAAGTGTGTTGCCAATTAAGTATGATGCCAACTAGATATGATGCCCATCCAAACTATACTGATATCGGGGACCCCGAAAGCTGGGCTTTACAGTCTTGAAAGTACCATGCAAGGACTTGAGACTCAACTTGAGACCTGAAGGTAGAGAACTGAGTCTTGACTTGAGACTTGGAGTAAAAGACTTAAATACGTCACTGCTTTTTGTATCCAGGCTTAAGTACTGCTATTTGCTGGTTCATTGAATCCAAAGGCTGCTTGCTGTTACATTGTGTTTCATGTTAGGGAAGAGAGGGAAAATGAAAGTAAGGTTGTTCATGCTAGGACGTTATGAGAACAAAGCAGTGTGGGAATAGGGATACAGAAACATGCAAGGAAGGTTACCTTGGCCAAGGGCGTATGGGGTTGTGGCAACCACTGGTCTGGGAAGGAAAAGGAGGGGGGTGGATACATGAAGGGATTTATGGCTTTGACCAATGAATGCTTTGTAGACCTAAACTTGTATTGATAACCTATAGAAAATGTCTGCTGCATGTACCTCCGTTCCCATTATGGTTTAGTAACCAGTTTGGATGGGAATGTCTCTTTCTATTTTGTTGCTATAATGGCAAAATTCTGGGCATGGTGTGGGTGAGGTTTCACTGCTCCTCACTTGGGGATTCCATGTAGATCTCCAGCAGACGAATCCAAGACTACTTCCAGTGGTTGGTCTAGGACAGTAGTTCTCAACCTTCCTAATGCCGCCACCCTTTAATACAGTTCCTCATGTTATGGTGACCCCCAACCATAAAATTATTTATTTATTATTTAAAATGCCTCCCCCGCCCCCGGCAAAGGCCACCTCGCCGGCCAGGAACGGGGTTGGGGGGCAAGCAGGGAGGGAAAGAGGAGCTGCTCATCTCCCCTGGGAAAAAACTCCGAGAACCTCCCCGGGCTCTGCTTCTGCTTCACTCTTGTTTCTGCTGGGGGGGGGCAGTGTGGGAAAAGTTTCCAGAGTGTCAACCCTGGCCGGGGGGGGGAGGAATCCCTGGGCCTTTGTCTTTTGCACCACGGGCAGTTCGCCCCCCGGAAAAGCGCCACCTTGCGGCCCCCTGGCCCTTCCACAGCGCCCCCCTCCATGGTGAGTGGGGCAGGGGCCGTGGTGAGGAGGGGACCTGCCCCCCATGCTGCCGCCACCCCCCCAAGCTTGCCCGTCAGATGGGAGGTTCTCCCGGTAGCGGAGAAGGGGAGTGATTTCAGTCCCTTCTGAACAGGGGGCAGGAGGACACGAGCACATGGCTCGCGCTTGCGCACCACCACGAAGGAGGGAATGGAGCCTAAGACCATGGGAAATATGTATTTTCCGATAGTCTTAGGCAACCCCTGTGAAAGGGTCATTCGACCCCCAAAGGAGTCGCGACCCACGGGTTGAGAACTGCTGGACTAAAGAAACCATGAGGTTCAGGGGGAAAAAAATAGAGTAGAAGTACAAAAGTTTTGAAGGGTGAACTACAACAACAGATTTCGGCAAGTGTTGGTTCACAGGGCAAAGCATAGATTTGTGGTTCATCTTCCTGATTTGGGGGGTGGAGTGGAGTAGGGGTGGTTCTACAATAAGATCATTATATAGTACCGCAGATACAGCTTCTCTCTCTCTCTCTCTCTCTCTCTCTCTCACACACACACACACACACACACAAAACTAATCATGGAGTAGGAGGTGGAGCAAGCAGGCTGGTGTGAATTATATTGTTATATTTCAAGTTGGGAGAAAGAAACACAGGGATTAAAAACACGTAAGCCCAAAAGCAGTGATGGTGTAAAAGAATGTGTTGCCATTCCACTATTTTTTTTTTTTTTGAGTACAGGGGAAGCAATTTTCAAACAGAATGACCTGAAACAAATGACCTGAAGCAACTGACAACTCCTCTGGGTTGTTAAAAGTGGTTAAAAAGAGAGCTGGGAATTTTTTCCCCATTTAAATCAGAGCATGGAAAGTTTTGTCATAGTTTTGCCTCAGGATCTCCCCAGATTGAAAATGACATGAAGGCCCTTTGTACACAGGCAGGAAAATGTGGATTAATCCCACATTTTCCTACCTGTGTAAACAGGACCACTATAGTACAGAGATAATCCATGTCAAAACTGGATTTTCTTTGCATAGCTCCTTATGGTATCCTGGGATTTGTAGTTTGATGATACACCAGCAGACTTTGTCAGAGAAGGCTGTGACCCCTTGTAAAACTACAAACCCCAGAATTGTGTATGAAAGAGCTTTGCAAGGGAGCTATGCAAATGAATCTTTCAGCTGTTTTTGAAATCTCGAGCCTGTACCTTCCAGTCAAGTGCCGAACTTAAATATGAAATGTTCAATTTAAATTTAAATATCTTAAAGTACAACCCCAGATGTAATTTCTGAAATGGTTAGCAATTACTCTAAGGGCAAAATTCAGCTATTTGCCATCTCCCCTTGTGTATCTGGTCTTCCAGGTTTTCAGGTGTCCTGGTCTTCAACAAACTATTTGGTTGGTGAATTCGAAAGATTTGGTTTGCCTATTTTGGCACGCGGATTCGGATTTGCGAATCTCAAATCCTTTTCCATGATTCGAGGATTTGGTTGGCCTATCCCTACTTTTTTTCCCTGAAAAATACTGTTTGAAAATGGGGTGCATCTTAGAATCATAGAATTGGAAGAGACCACAGAGGCCATCGAGTCCCACTTTCTGCCATGCAGGAACACACATCGAAACACTCCCAACAGATGGCCATCCAGCCTCTGCTTAAAAAATTTCCATCAAAGAAGGAGACTTCACCACACTCCGGGGCAGCATATTCCACTGCTAAATGACTCTGACCATCAAGAAGTTCTTCCTGAGGTTCAGGTGAAATCTTCTTTCCAGCAGCTTGAACCCACTGCTCCTTATCCTAATCTCTGGAGCAACAGAAAACAAGCCTGCTCCCTCTTTGACATGACATCCCTTCAAATATTTAAGCATGGCTATCATGTCCCCTCTTAACGTTCTCTTCTGCAGACTAAACTTCCCAGCTCCCTAAGCTGCTCCTCATGGGGCATGGCTTCCAGACCCTTCACCATTTTGGTCGCCCTCCTCAGGACATACTTATATGCCGGTGCATCTTATATGCCAGCAAATAGTATTTTTCGACCTATAAATGGGGTGTATGTGCTGGTGTATTTTATATGCTGGCAAATATGGCATATCTATCTATCTATCTATCTATCTATCTATCTATCTATCTATCTAGATATAATTTGAATGACCTGCTTTGGCAACTATAGTTGATACTGAATGTATTGTTCTTAGTGATATGTTAGATCAGCTTTGCCCTCCCTGTAAAAAGATGCCATGAAATGCCATGCAGTGTGATGTCATGTAATGCTATGCCATTGCATCATGTAATGCATTGCATCATGTAATGCCCATTGCATCATATAGGCCTTTTCTGCACTACACTCTTATAGCGCGGTGATTCCACTTTCAACATCCTATGGAATCCTGGGGTTTGCAGTTTCGGGAGGGGCTGACTGGCCCCTCCCCGAACTGCAAACCCCAGGATTCCATAGGAGGTTGAAAGTGGAATCATTGCGCTATAAGAGTGTTGTGCGGAAAAGGCCGTAGTGCTCTGATGTTTGAAACACAGACTGGGAAGGGATGATGGAATTGAGTGAGAAACAGTATGCTGGGAGCGAGGGAATGTTATTTTAACCAACCTTTGATAAGAGAGAACTAATGGCAGCTTCAAGTTTATGCAGTTGTCAAGTAGGATGAAAGCCTGGGAAAGGGGTTGTTTTAATTAGCTGTCAAATAGAATGCTGGCCTATGCAAATTTGTAGTGCTACAGGTTGCAAGACACTGCAAACCCTTTAATTTTCTAGTCTTGGCAATTGCCAGAATGTGCTGTTATTACTTTAAAGTCTCCTGAATAAAGCTTTTTCAACCTTCTAAGCTGAATTTCTGGGCCTGGAGTTCTCCTGTACATGATATGACATTACCAAGGCCATTTGCTACCCTGTAATATTACTGCAGACCTGCCCCTGTGATATCATCAGGAAGTTATATCTAGGTATCAGTTCTAGGTCCCAAAACCTTAGGGCCTGAAATGCTGCTGCCTTGCCACCCTGCTGCTTAATTTTTTTGCCATCGCTTTTATTGTTATATCATTAGAACACTTGCTGGGAATTTGGTTATGGTTCCCAATTATACAGTTTAGTAATTTTTACATTTGCCCTGGGGGCAAAATATTTACTTTAGCATATTTCCACTTCCCTTTCTGCTAATGGTTGTCATTTGTCATTCCCAGGAAGAAAACTGAAGAAATTTTTGCCATAGTCCAGGTCTCTGGAACTGTTCTTAAGGTGGTAATGGGGAGCAGCTCAACACTGGCAGGGTGGTTGTCATATCCATTTTATATTTATAATATAATATTTATTTATTTGTATCCTGCCTCTCCACACAGATTGAGGCGGTGAACAACATGAATTACATTATACATTACAAATAGCTTGTATGGTTTACAATGTGTTTTTTTTTTTTTTTTAGCTAATTGCCCCCAACAAGCTGGGTACTCATTTTACCGACCTGCAGAAGGATGGAAGGCTGAGTCAACCTGGAGCCCGGCAGGATCGAACTCACAACCTTGTGGTTGCAGTACTGGCATTTAACCATTGGTACTTGTGGCTAGAGGGCAAATTACTTTCCCCATCATTATCACTGAAACGTCCATGAATACAAAGATTATTACAAGTGCAATGTGTACTTTGAAGTGCCCTCCATGTACTCAAAAGATCCAGTATGGTGTAGTGGGTTTGAATATTGGAATAGGGCTATTTCTGTACTACAGTGTTATAATGCTATTATTCCACTTTCAACATCCTGTGGAATTCTGGGGTTTGTAGTTTACTGAGGTCAAAGAACTCTCTGGCTGAGAATTCTAAATGTCCCTCCCTAAACCTCAAATCCTAGAATCCCATAGGATGTTGAAAGTGGAATAATAGCAATATAACATTGTAGTGCAGAAATGGCCTACAAGTTTGGGAGACCAGGATTGAAATCCCCAGTTGGTAATGGAAACTCACTGAGTGGGCCTAAGAGATATAAGAATAAGAACTGATTTAAGAACAAGAACTGAGAGAACTGAGAGTGACAGGAAGAAAATACTGCCCCCCCCCCAGAGGCTACGGGGAGCTAGGTGAGAAAAAAAATTAATGATAGAAAAGAAGACGAAAGGACAAAAACAACAAAATAACAAAAAGGTTAGAAAAGAACAGGAAAGAATTATGAACTAAGAATTTGGAAAGAGGTAAGCAACCAGGAAAAATCCAAAAACCAGATCTGGACGAAAGGGATACGGTAAACGTAGGCTAAAATAAGCTTGAATGAAGATTCGCAAGCTGAAGAGAGGAGGAGAAAGGGAAAAATACAAAAGGAAAAGGGGAAGCGTCACGGCAAGGCTAAAGTGTAAGATCTAAAGTCTCCTGGAGAGAAAGTAAGCATATTCACTAGATTAGAGAAGACGAACGAAGTAATGAATGACCAAAAGAGAGAAACTTAGACTCAGTAGGAGGTTTAGCTTTCGTTTGTCCTCTTGATCTGCCTTTATAATATGCATTTATTCCTTCCCTCATTCACACTAAAAGATATTACTAATACTCACCTTGTATAAAGAAAACGTGGTACATATGTGATATTTGATAGTGCATGTGTTCAAAGAGGGAGGAAGCTTGGTATAAGAATATACTAAGGAAATTCAATAGATTATGGAATAGAGAAATCTGATATTAACTCTGACTGGCTGTAGTTCGTATAGATTATATTGAATATACTGAACCTATAGAACTGATATAATATACGTGTATAAGATAAGTAGAGAAAAAAGTAGAGAAATAGCACATGTTATTATGTATTGAGGGTGTATTGAGAGTTTCGGAGAAAGCTAACAGGGACTTGGTGGAATAGTAATAGGTGAACGCTTTGTAATTTACTAAGGCGAAAGAGCTCTCTGGCTGAGAATTCTAAATGCTTCTCCCTAAACTGCAAACTCCAGGATTCCATAGGATGTTGAAAGTGGAATAACAGCACTGTAACAGTGTAGTACAGAAAGGCTGTAAGAGAGAGATGGGATTCCTGATAAAGGAATCAGTGGCTTAAGATGGCTGGCTGGGAGTGCTCCAGAAAAATCAACAGGTCAAAGAAGGAGCCTGGGGGGAAAAAAGGGAGAAAATGAGAGAGAACAGGGATGCATATAGCCAGGATGGGCAGAAGTTAGCAAGCTGGATAGTTTCCTGTTGAGCTGGAGCAAGGAACTTCTAGTCATTATTTACTATGCCTATCATACTCTTTATTTTGAAAGCTATGCAGTTCACCTGCAGGACTCCTTGGTCTCCCATTCCAACACTGGTCAAAAATCCACATTTGCTTACCTTCAGTGATGTCGCAGCACAGAATGCTATCAGACTGTTTCCTGGTAACTGACCTATGTTGGTAGCAATGGCACTCTTTAGCTGGTCCAAAACATTTTGGATGCCTGGGGTAACAGGCAAGATGGTGTCTCAGTTCCATGTACATAAGCTCCCTGGACTAGAATCCAGACCTTGGCCATTTCCGCATGGACTTAAAGAAATGGTGCAGAGTGTCCTCCAGGAAGGACGTCTGCACCTGGGAGTGGACTGGGTCGAACCTACTTAGTGTAGTTCTGCACCTCAGCCCATTCCAGAACGACCTGAAGTGGTTGTCCAGCATGCTTTTGAAATACCGCTTGAAACAGGTCTTTCAAAAACACGGAGCGTGCCACTCCATGCCCACGGTCCAGTGCAGATTTGCAGGCTCCCACTAGTGCGATCCTGCAATCTGCCAGGGATGGGCTTTAGGCTGGCGAGCTTCAGTGGTTGGTGGAGAGACTCGACCAACTAGAAGCTGCCATTTCCAACCCCAGAGCAGTACTGAGCGGCGGCCACGCACTGCTCCGGACCAGCATGGACCCAAGCATGGAGCCAAGAAGTTTGGTAAGTACTGGCATAGGGCAATTCCCTCACCCTGTGCGGAAATGGCCCTTATTTCTGTACTGGTAACAAGACAGCAACTGGCACAACATCTGAGGGCAGCAAACTAGCTTATGGGGCTCAAGACAGGCTATACAGCACACAGAAATCTGCTTTCCAATGCTTGACAGTGTTCAGCAACTCCTAGGATCTGCCATTTTTGGCAGCTGCCTCACTCTACTTCATGTTAGGGCTGGTCCTGCCTGGGATACACTTGCTAGTGAAATTAAAAAGGTTCGTGCAACATTTGCCAAAAGTGTTGAGGGCAGAGATTGGTGGGAAGAGGGTTAACCAGTTGCCGTCTGAAACACACACATCTTTTTGTCATCTCGGTTGTTCTTCCTCACTGCCTTGCCCTGAGGAGTCATTGGGAAATCCTGCATCAATGGAACATGAATGTTTTATGAATTCAGCCCAAGCGAAGTAAATTAAAGGGTCATTAATGGGCTCATTTAAAGTGCTTGGCACTTTGTGCTGGATTATGAAAACTAGCACGCAGTGTTAAAAACCAAATAGCGTATTAGGCAGAGACCTTTTTTTAAAAAATAATTCTAACTAGATCTCTGACTCTTTGCTTTTGTTTCTGCACAGCATGATGGTTAATCCTGCTTGATTCTGCTTGTTAAAGGATTTGAGATAAATACCAAAAGCATGGCTGGTTTTATTGTATTTATCTCTCAGGTTTATGTTGCGTGTCTCTTCCACGTAGCTCGTGGTAACAAACATGGCCAGAGCATTTAATTCTCACAAGAACCCTGTGAAGTAGGTTAGGTGTTACCCCAAAACGTGGGTGCCACAAGGGTCACCCCGTGATGCCAAATACCTCCTTGCAAAAGTGGGGAATGAATTAGCTCAAAGAGGAGGCTTGTGAGAGGAGGGTAACTTAATGAGACCCTTTCTACCAACGTTTATGGGCTCACACAGGAAAAGAACCAGTCAGAGAATCAAAAGTAAGCTAAAAATGTGTTTTATTGAGGAGGAATTCACTCATGCATGTGCACAAAATGCAAACAGGCATACATTCATACAAGAGCTAACTGAAAGATAAAGGGAGGAAAAAAATATGGATAGAGAGGCTGATGGGGGGATTTGGGGTTTATAATTACCAGTCCAGAAGAGTAGTGAAGAGCTGAAATGAGACTTGGCTTAGGTAGGATCTAAGGACAGTTCTCATTTAAGATCCAGCTGGACAGAGTGATGGGTAGATCTTCAAGAGACTGTACTGGGTATCCTGAAATCAGGGGTATTTGTACCCAAAAAATAGCCAGTGGCAGTGGAAGGTATGTGCGGTTCCAGATGTGGAACAATGGGAGTTGCAGGACAGACAATGGACTATCAACCCACTCATGTTCGCAGTGTTTGGATGACAAAGACATAATGTGTGTTGTAATAGCTGTCTATTGTGGGTACTACAAGGAAAAAGGAATGAGTCCGGGTGCACAGGGGATGGCTATCTGTCAATCAGTGTCCTGGTGGATTTCTCACAATTGCATTCCCTGGGAAAACTCCAGCTTCTGCTTAAGCCTATTATCTACAGGAATGCCATTTATTTGACTGACACATGACTTAGTCTTACCTGGAGGATGTTTAGGTTGACCTGCCTCTCTTGTTTACAGTCAAGTTTCTTTCCTCACTTGGTTTGCCCTCTCGGTTACCTCTCAGGCTTGATTTTGATATCAGAGCCAATTAATACAGTTGCCAATCCAATATAGTGCCAATTAGGTATGGTGCCCATCCAAACCATACTGATATTGGGGACCCTCAAACTGGGGCTTTAGAGACAGAGAGAGAAACTGAGTTCAGAGAGAGAAACTGACTTGAGGCTGCCCAATGGCCTTCATGGGGAAAGGGATTTGAATTCTCCCAATCATAGGCCCTTTTTGCATGGCATTTTCCATGCAAAAGGACACCTGGAGCATTGCACGATTGTGAGGAGCGATCTGCGCAATGCACTCAATCATGCGATGCTCCAGAGGCCAGTAGGGGCCAATTGCGCACCTCTTCATTTTCGGCTAGAAGTCAAAAATGGTGCACGATTGCACATTGCTCCCAGGCCCCCCGTGCACTTACCTGGTGTGCAGAGCCTCCGGAGCCATGCTGGTCGTGCTTCCCACCCCAGTGCAGCCTGGGAAGGTCCCAGGCTGCACTGCAGAAGGAAGAGGTGGGGCTCTTGCACGAGCAGGCAGCTCGTGCAGAGCCGAAGGACCCCGGACGTGAGAGCCTCTCACCGGAGGCTGCTCGAGCAATCCCTGCACCCCAGCACCGGAAGAAGGTAAGGTGCGGAAAGGGCCATAGACAGCCATTCCGATGACTATACTATGCTGCTTAAGCACTGGTTACTAACTAGAGTGAGGAACTATGCTCTGAAGTTGATTGTAAATTGTAATTTGAAGTAACCATGGTTATGTATGAAAAGTTGACAGAGAATTGTTGCTTCCCCACTTCAAAATCTTTGCTTTTCAGACGGAGGTGCTCTCAAATTCTGGTATAATACAAGGCTCAAATTCCAGTTTAGGAGGTTTCCTAAGGGCCATGTTCCAGAAGTGGCTGGGGTTAAGGGCACACAATGGGTTCAAAATAAAGCGAGCAGAGGCAGATATAAAAGTAATCAATCTATCCCAGCGCAACAAACTGCAAGGCATGCAAAAGTCTTATCAGTTTGCAAACCAGAGCTCCTGTTCCATGTAATATCTTGCATGCTGCAAATGAGAAGTCATTTGACTGCAAAACCTTCCCTGATATTAAATGGCTCACTGATCACCGATTGGAGATAAGGACAGGAGAAGCTCTTGTGGTATGGTTTGGAGAAGTGTGTGTGTGTGTGTGTAGAGAGAGAGAAAAAGAGAAAGAGGGAGAGAGAGAGAGAGAGAGAGAGAATTAGACCTACAGGCCCAAAATTCCCTGACCTGATTGTAAGGTGACAAGCAGATCTATCTGGTATCTTTCTGTTTACATCCTCTGGGGTCAAGTCTAAGCTCGGCAAGCTAAACACTAGTTTTACTATATGTCTGGAATGTTAACCAGGTTAAGAGTCAAACCTTGGAGGGCATTACATATATAACTGGCAATCCATGCACCAGTCTCTGAGAAATGCCTTCCTCTTTTTTATCTTGTCTTTCCTATCTTTTTTTTTTATGCTTCAGAAATGTCTTACCACAATCTAAATCTCAGTTTCCCACTATCTAGAGCACTGCTGAGTGATCTGAATTTCTTTTTCTTTTCAAGACTCCTTCAGGTTTGTGCTGACAAAGGTTTACCTCTTCTTAAAACTATAACTTATACCTAGCAAGGCATGATCAGCAGTAACAGAACAGGAACTGAGTCTGATTTTGTATTCCAGCTTTGGTACTGGTATACATATGTGTGATCGAGGAATTGTGATGAAGGGGAACAGCAGATCTTGGAGACTGATCCTCACACACTACTGTTTCCCCTAGATTTTCCAAAAGTGACCTGCATCTGCACTTTCTGTAGTAACATCCATCATCACTGTCCCCTGCCTGCTTCATTCATTGATTCTTCAGTAGCCTGCTCTGTTTTAAAAGTCATGACATACCCTTTTCTTTAAAGATATTTGAGGGGGAAAAACATTGCTGTGTCTTCCATTATGCTAACCAAGACATCAAACAAAGTCTCATAGCGGGTTAGTATTAACATTTGTGTGCATGCGAGAGGCAAGAACACACCCCTCCTCACTTCAATTGACATCAGTCCTTGGGGAAGGAGCTGAAACCTGACAAGTCTTGCATCTCATACAAACAAAGAACGAGATAACCCTTCTTCCCTGAACTGGCCAAAGGCATGCTGGGGAAACCAGTGAGGACCCCCATTAGGAGTCCCAATTATCAGGGCCTGGAGCCTCTTCTTTAGTTCTTAGGGTGATAGGGAGGAATCTGGAGGTGAGAGTGTTGCCTTTAAAAGTCTGTGTATACAGTAGCCCCTCCACATTTGCAAGGCTTAGGGGCACACTTGTGAAAGTGGAAAAAAACATGAATAACCCCCCCCCAACGATTCCCCTCCCTTTGCCCTCTGCAGCCTCCTCCGTCTCCTTCCTTCTCTTCTGCCCTGGTGGGGGGAGGGGGGAGAAAAAAGACAACTTAAAAGGCTTACTGGTATTTTCTCTTCAGAGAAGAGGGGAGTTCTGAAGTTCTAATTGCTTCTAATTACTTCCAGTGGTTATCTTAACAAAGGAGCACCTGACCAATCAGCAGCCAATACACAGCAGAATGTGCAACCACATGGCAGAGAGGCCATACCTTCAGCAGTGGGAGGGGGCCTTGCTCACGCAAAAAAGAAAAAACATCAATTTTAAACACAAGTCTTGCAAGCCTGGGGTGAGGAATGCAAGGGATGAGAGAGGAAAATTGGGGGAGGGGGAAGCAATCACGTGCCTGATGAATAATCTAATACATGAAGGTCAAACCCATAAATGTGGAGGGAGGACTATATATGTTTTCCTCATGGCTTAGGTTGCATTTTTTTATTTGAACGGCCTACTCTGTGTAGTTATGGTTGATGCTTAAAATACTATGCATAATGATGTCACCAGAAGGGCAAGGAACTGTCAAATTCATTATTAAGAGCCACTCTGGGTGCCTTTTTGGCTGAAGGTAGAGTGTAAATACTCATTTATTTATTTAGAGTATATACACTCCACCTTCAGCCAAAAAGGCACCCAGGGTGGCTCTGAAGCAGCTACTTTAAAACGTCACCAGGACCTGCTTTCCTGTGACATCACAAGGAAGAAGACATCCCCCAGGGCCTGGAATAGTGCCCTCTGTCAATAGAAGCTATTGTCCCCACCTCTATCATCCCCACCTGGGCCTTCATTGGCTGGCCACTTACTTGTTGTGTGTTCATGTCTGTGTGTGTGTAGGAAACAAATCACTCCAAAAGGACAAAATCCTTCCTCAAGGGCTGATGTATTTAGGATAATTTACAGAGAGACAAATCTGGAAATATATTAATTAAATATAATTAAATTACAATTTAACTTCATTAGAATTTATAATTAGGGAGGAGGCAACCTGTGGATCTCTGAGGCCATGGTTGCCAACTCTCTGGTTGGTTGCCCATGGTTGTCCAGCGCTGGTGCTTGTCTGAAAATTCCCCACCCAGTGCCACTGCTGCTAAGGACGACCAGATGTGGAGAAAACCCTTCCTGCCCTCTCCTCCAATAATGTCAGGGTTTGGTAGATGAAGCATAAAGAATTTCAGGGTTTGGAAAGATGAAACATAAAGAATTTCAGCACCTTCTTCTTTTCCAGCAGAACTATTGGGAGGAAGAAGGAGAGGTTACACTGTCTTTCATCTCTGAGTGATCCAGATCAGGATGTGTGTGGGTGTTACCCTAAGAAGTGGGATACATTGGGGTCCACCTGCAATACCAGTGTCTCTTTAGAATTTGTGGAAATTATAGCTCAAAAAAGGCCTGTGAGAGGAGGATAACAGCAGGATCTTTTCACCTTAACTATATAGAGGAGTCCAGTTAAAGTTAAACAGATCATTTTCTTTGAATTGACAAACACACAAAAAATCAGCCACTCTTAGTAACCATACAAGGCTATCAGAAAATGAGGCGAGAAAGGGTGGATACAGAGAGATTGAGTGGAAAGTTTGATAGTTACTAGCATAATCCTATGTGAACTTTTATGACTCCAAACACATCTTCAGCCAGTGTGGCCCCAATTATGTTCTCCAGTCATTAATAAATCCAATTAATGAAAATCACACACCTTGCAGGAAGGGTGGTAGCACATGGTAACATGGGTGTGCATGTAGCACCTCTGACTGCCCTAGACAGCATCAGGGACCCTTCACACTATATAGTTATTGCACTATGACCCCACTTTAATGGTCAGGGCTGCACCCTATGCAATCCTAGTATTTGTAGTTTAGAGATTAGAGTAGTTCAGAGTTTAGAGTTCTGTTGCTGAGAATTCTAAATGTCCCTCTTTAAACTGGAGGTCTCTGGATTCCTCTGGTTAGAACCATGGCAGATAAGTGAATCATAGCGCTGTAATTGTAAAATGGCCCCAGAGATGGTTGTCAGAACTGTAACATTTGCTCAATCCAGATTTCAATCATATTACAACATTTCGCCTTGGGAGTGAAGCTATGATGAAGTATGTGTTTCTTAGTATACTTTATCTTAAACTTGGGCTAGACAGCAATTCAAATAAAGAACCAACTTCAGACAACCCCGTCAAAAGAAGACTATCCACTGCGAAGTAGAACATATGGTCCCTTTAAACTGTACATAAGAAAACATTTTGGCAGCTAGCTGCCTTGAATCCCATTTTAAGGGAAAAGGCATAAACTAGGGCTTTTCAATATTTGTGATGATGAAAGCTAGATTTCTGACCTTATAAATTTTGCAGTTCACATTTTTTATAGAGTTGGAAGAGACCCCAGGGGCCATCAAGTCCAACCCTCTGCTATGCAGGAACACCCATCAAAGCGTTCCCAACAGATGGCCATCCAACCTCTGCTTAAAAACTCCAAAGAAGGAGACTCCACCACACTCCAAGGCAGCATATTCTACTGCCAGACAGCTCTCATCGTCAGAAAGCTCTTCCTGACGTTCAGGTGGAATCTCCTTTCCTGCAGCTTGAATCCATTTCTCCTTGACCTAGTCTCTGGAGCGGCAGAGAACAAGTCCGCTCCCTCCTCAATGTGACATCCCTTCAAATGGCTATCATGTCCCCTCTTAACCTTATTTTCTGCAGACTAAACACACCCAGCTCCCTAAAAGGCTCCTCACAGGACATGACTTCCAGACCCTTCACCATTTTGGTCGCCCTCCTCTGGACACATTCCAACTTGTCAACATCCTTGAATTGAGGTGCCCACAACTGGACACAGTATTCCAAATGTGGTCTAACCAATGCAGAATAGAGTGGTACCATTACCTCCCTCGATCTAGACACCATACTCCTATTGATGCAACCAAGAGTCACGTTGGCTTTCTTGGCTGCCGCATCACACTGCTGACTCATGTTCAGCTTGTGATCTATCAAGACTCCTAGATCCCTTTCACATGTATTGCTATCCAGCCATGTGTCCCCCATCCTATATATGTGCCTTCCTTTTTTTTTTTTGCCTAAGTGTAGGACCTTACACTTCTCTCTGTTGAATTTCATTTTGTTAGCCTTAGCAACCCCTCCCAATTTGGTATCATCTGCAAATTTCACCAGCATGCCCTCTATTCCTTCATCCAAGTCCTTGATGAAGATGTTGAATAGCACTGGGCCCAGGACAGAACCCTGTGGCACCCCACTAGTCACTTCTCTCCAAGATGAAAAGCAGCCATTTGGTGAGCACCCTTTGGGTTTGGTTGGTCAGCCAATTACAAATCCAACTAACAGTAGCCCTGTCCAGCCCCCATTTTACTAGCTTCTTTGCAATTTACAGCCACAGCATGTTTCTAACAACCACAAATACCTTGCATTGCCAACCCCACCATAGAAGTCTGGCAGCCTCACCAACCAAAGGAGTTATGAGATGCCGGTGAGTGGGATGCTGAAGGATGATGCATCCAGCCCCCTTATGCCAGTGTGCCATGTTGTGGCAAGCAGTTGTGACAGACTCTCCTGCTGCTCATTACATTGCAGCTCACGGGTGGCAGGGAGCTACATGTATCATCCTTAAGTGCTCTGCTCGTCAGCACCTCAGAACTCCTTTGGTTGTGGCAGCTGCCTGCCTTTTAAGGTGAGTTTCAGGGGATCAGATTTGTTTGTTTGTTTATTTGTTTATTATTTATAGTATTTCTGCATTGCCTCTCAGCCCACAAGGGCTCCTGAGGCAAGGAACAAATTGGAAGATGGATTGTAGCTTCAGCACTGTAGGTACTTCTTCCATGCTGTGTTGGTTAAACTGAATCCTCCCCTCTCCATCCCTCCTTCTCCAGATCATCATCATTATCATCATCTAGAAGCAACCCTGCCCCCAAACCCTTTATCCAGAAAGTTGAGTTGTGCCATGTCTTGGCTTGTCATGTCATATAGCAGTTCTACTTGAAACACAGAAAAATCAGCCCACTTCCCCATTTACCCTCAAGGCCTCTGTTCTGTGCCGTTTGTTATATGGCACACTTGAAGGAGTTTTCTGGCTTTACTCCAGGTGCGAAATATTGAGTAAGATAAACTGGGATTGGTTCTCTTTTTGAGAGGAACCTGAGGCTGAGATTTTGCATCATGGTTCAAGATTTCCTGCCCCAGTGGCAGGAAGGTAGGTAAGAAGATGGAGGCAAAACAGTGGACAATCCAGTTAGTGAAAAATGATGGGCTTGCTTTGCATTAATCTGGGCTGACCCCAAGAAAAAAGAACATTGACAATATTTTCCATATTAAAAGCAGCTTCAGTAAAGGAATAATGATTTGCAAGCAGTGAAAAAGATGAAGATGATGATAGTGGTGATCATGCAATGTCATGTATTTTTGCCTGGAAGTAAATCTATTGAAAAGGGGTTAACAGGGGTGTTAACTTCTCCGAGTAAACATGCAAAAGTTTGGGTTGCACATTAATTCTATAGTGGAATTCAATACAATGGAGTCATGTTACGGATATTTTGAAAGGATTGATGTAATGCAATATTAGACCTTAAAAGACATTATGTGTTCCACGTATTATTGGGGCAAGTATATCAATAAATTATATGTATTTTAGAAAAAAGAGCCAAAGTGCTTTGACAGCATTCTCTCACTGATAACGTCCATGTCTCTCTCTCTCTCTCTCTCTCTTTGTCTTTCTTTCTTTCTGTGAGAACTTTGTAATAAAATTTTGTCTTTCTTTCTTTCTGTGAGAACTTTTTAATAAAATGGAATGGTCATAGGAAAAACAACTAACGGTTGTGGAATAACTCCTCAAACAAACAAACAAACAAACACCTTGAGACGAATGTAAGCTGAAGCCACATTCACCTAGCTCAGCCTTCCCCAACTTGCTACAGTGCAGATGTGTTGGACTACAACTTCCATCACTCCAAGAAAGTGGTCATGCTGCTTGGAAATGATGGTAATCGTAGTTGAACTAATCTGGAGAGTGCCAGGTTGGGGATGACTGACCTACTTAATGGGTGATGGCCTTTAGGAATGTGGATTTTTTTTCTCAAAGGAAGCTATTTTCTTCTCACTGTTCAGCTTTCAATGACTATTTGAAGTTCAGGGCTCATTCTGTGCAAAATTCACGCATGGTTGTTTTGTGCAGAAAGCAGCATTTTCTCTGTGGGCAACAGTTCTTGCGCAGAAACTAATATTACACAGACTCCAGTTGGCTTGCTCAGAAAACGTTCTCTCCCAGAAAATGCACAGAATCTTGGGTATGACACAGAAAAGGGTGCCTTGGTGTTGATGCACCTTCTGGATGAACCTGAACCAACAGCCCTGTTCTCTCTATTCAGAGCTGGCTGATAACACATCAAGCTGACCAGGTTTCCCCCAGTTCTTCTCTCATTCAATAACAGTCATTCATATTTATGAAGTAATCAACATGTACAAATGACCCTGATGAAATGCTCTTCATCAAGAGTGGGGCATGTGAGTGGGAAGTCTGTAGTTCCCATTAGCCCTTCTCAGCTTAGCTGATGGTACGGTTAATGGGAGCTGCAGTCTCAGGATTTCCCATGATATCTAGGGAGCTACATGTTCCCCATCCCTGCTCTCAGCATCCCTAACTGATGATATCACAGCACTGCTCTTAACTTTCTTTTTCCCTGGCCAAGAACCAAGCAAAACAGTCATCAAAACCATGTGCTGCTAAAGGATAAGGCAACTGAAGATTTTTTGAAAGATTGGAAACTGTTTATGGACTTTTTGAGCAATAAGAAATCTAATGATGTAAGAATCCATGGCTATGGTTAGTAGTAATTCTAGTAAGATAATTTAGTTGGATCTGTAATAGTAGATTAATATTTCTTTTTCTTTTTCTTCCTTTCATTACAATTTGGCTTGCGAGGGATTGGTCAGGAATCTTTTGCGTTTCAGTAAGTTAGTGTTTTTTACTTTAGTGTGTTAGTATTGTGTTTTATTTTTTTCTTCTTTTTCTTTCTTTGAAATGTATATCTCTTTGACAGTGAATTAGATTGCATGTTTTAGTTTTTTTCTTTTAAAGAGATGTGCTGTTATTGGATTGTATCACTTCAGGCAGGTGGGGATTTTATATCCTTCTCTTTGTGAAAACAAAATACACCCAGAAAAGGAGGATGTCAGGAAGAAGGCAAAGCAATAGGTTTCTGAAACAAAAGGTTAAAAAGTTAGTAAAGATGAACTTGGTGCATATCTGTGTGTGCAGCTGGAAAACCAGTCATTCTTGGCTTCAGTTTTGAGAAGTTTCAAACTCCTAAAGGCAAAAAGTAACCTCCTTGGAATAGAAAAGAAAAACAGCAAGCAGCCATGAGAGAAAAACAAAAAGCTGGGGAGAACACCATAAATAAGGGCAGATTGTTTTGTAGAAAAGTGATGTACAATGTTATTATTTTTTCTCAAATACTCTGAAAGCTGAAACTGCTGTGCAGGATTAATAAAGGGGCTATAATGACCGTCAGGCATTAGAAGCCTATTTCCTGACTCCCTATGTTGCCATTAAAATAAATTTAAATGATGTGACTAGATACCCAGAATAATACCAAAAAGGATGCAATGAATTAAGCCCCTTTAATGTAGAGGTTGCTTTGCTCCACAGTAACTGGTGGTCATGTACTAGATAACCCACACTCCACAAAACTCACTCTGAGATAGAAGTTTAGTTTGTATAGGTAAACGTGAGCACAATTACACAGAAGTTTCCCAAACTGCAGGTTAGACACAGCATACAGCTTATATAGGTTTGTCAATACATGCTTAAGCACACAAAGCATTCCTTGGTCAAAACCATTGAATGTTTCTATCCCCCCTTTTCTTTCCATGCTGGTGCTTTCCAGAACCCCATTGCCCTCAACCAAGGTGACTCTCCTTGCATGTTTCCCTATCCCTTTCCGCATGAGGAAAAAAGATGGGCCAATGCATCTTGTCATGGAGGTTGTCTGCACCTTGGAGCGGACTAGGTTCAGACTATTTACCTTCGTTCTGCACCTAAGTCCGATTAAATGCACCCTCAAGTGGTCGTCCAGTGCGCTATTTGAAGAACGGAAGAAATGTTTTTTTCAATTTCCTGGATTGTGCCAATTCATACCTGCGCAGTTGTGCAGATGTGCACATTCAGACCAATGCGAACTGGGGATCAGCGGAGGGCGGGCTGTGGGCATGGCCAGCTGCAGCGATTGGTCCCGCCGAACAAAGAACAGGAAGCCGTGGAGATAGTGTGGATCTATGAACTCCCACTGCTCCGAATCAGCATGGAACATACAGAGTAGCCCTGCAGAAGGACGTAAGGGAAAGTCCGCCCTGTTTTGAGCCCAGAAGAAATGGCCCGAAGCGATTCACTAGCCTCACACGGAAAGGGCCATCATCTCCACATTGCCTTGTTCTCATAACACCCCAGCACGGCCAGTCTTACTTTCATTTTCCTGTTCTTCCCTAACATGAAGCACAATGCAACAGTAAGTGGTCTTTGGATTACAATAAACCAGCAATTAGCAGTATGTAAGCCTGGATACAAAGTACCCCCTTTTTGCAATGGTTAAATACAAAGTAGCAGTTAACAAAGAATACGCGTTCAAAATGTTAGTATTTTCCTGGCAAAAGAGCTTAGTTTAGCGGCCTGACAGCGGTCCATCATTTGTTAGATCCATAGATAGCAATCAGGAATCCTTTAAGTTGGGTGCCACAATGGAGGCTACAACACTGGTTTTGTTCTTGTTTGCATCAAATCATTTCCAACTTATGGCAACCCTAAGATGAATGTAACCTAGGTTTTCTTGGCAAGAATTGTTCACAGAGAGTTTGAGTTTGCCTTCCTCTGAGGCTGGGAGAATGTGATTTGCCCAAAGTCACCCAGTGGATTTCCATGGGCAAATATGGATTTGAATCCTGGTCCCTAGAATTGTGATCCAATGCACAAACCACTACAGCATGCAGGCTCTTTACAACACCTTACTCTCCAACATTTCACAGATGAAATCTGGGATATGTGTGGTTGAGCTACATTAGAGTGTGGTCAAAAGGCAAAGAAGACAAAAGTATCTAACAAGGAAGAGCATACAAAGCTGTTAATTATGTACTGCTGTTTATGCACTCAGTTTAGGAAAGCCTGAAAAAAGGGAAAGAAACAAAAATGAATCTACTGTGAAAGACAAGCCTGTGTCCATCTTCTCTCTCCTGCTCAGTTAACAAAGTGCAAACTACTTTTGTACTTTAAACTCAGTTTGCAACAATTGAAGTAAACTGAGAACAAAGGAGGAGAGTGGGAGGAGGAGAAAGAATCAAGGACATTTTAAAAGCAGCTGAGGCAGTGGAATGGTAGAGGATTAATCAGACCCATCTCCAAACTGGAACAGTTGGAAGGTATGCAACACTCCTTCAAAAAGCAAATTGGACTATTGGTTGTATCTGCTCCTATGAACACTTCAGAACGGGTGGCATTGTAGTCAGTCATTCTGGGTGGGGTGAGGAAGGTGGAAACAGAACTTAGAAAATTAACAAAAAGTCAGGAAAAGCCAGAAAGCAATCCTGCATTCAGCAGCTACTGTCCTACATCAGGGCTGAATAGTTTAAATCTTTCATGCTAAATTATGAATTAATTGTGCTACACAGCGCTTGTCAATGTTGCACAACTGAACCAAGACACTAAATGTGCAGCTGAATGCACTATCAAATGTGCATGTCCATCCATGAGCATGTCAATCCATGCACAATGGACAATCTTGTGTCCACATCCATGCAGAATGCATATTTCATGTATAGTGGTGCTCCATGCACAATCCACGTCTGCAATCTTGAACTAAATGTGGCCATTCTGCATCGGAAATAATGTCCATCCACTTCCATTGGGGAATTTTGTGAAACATGAAAAGTGAAGGGAGGAGAAAAAAGGGAATGTGGCAATACCTTTAGGACTAATTTTTTTAAAAAAATTATTTTAGCATGAGATTTCATGGATATAAATTCACTTCTTCAGATTAAACACATAGCGATATTAAAGCCTCGAGTATAAAGCGTGTTTATACAGTTGTAGCAGTGGGGTAGAACTGAGTAGGATCCAGAGAGATGTGAATCATGTCCCTTGCTCTAATCTTTTTTTTTTTAAAATAGCGTGTGTACACCATCAACAAGATTCTGAGCTATGACTCCAGAAGTATTTCCTTGCACTGGTCATTTCTTCCTGCTGGACTCTGGTGATGACCACAGTCCGAGAAACTTGGAACGAGGGAGGAAAGGGCAAAAAGGATGGGCAGACAGGGCACCCTGGAGTCTGTAGCCAATGCAGTTGAAAGCAGTCTACAATAGCAGTGGCAAGCAACATACTTTTTTAAAAAATCTTTACAAGTAAGTATTCTCACCCAGAGGCTTCCTTCTCTTTCCCTGTGGACTGAAGGAGAGGGGCTGAACCTTGAGAAGAGCCTCCTCTTTAGACTCAGGAACCCTGTGTGCACCATGTGCATGTCTGAGACACCAGCAGGCAGAAGCTGGGTGTGTTATTCTCTGCACCGCTGCAATGGCCCATAAAGAGGAAAGAGCCAGCTGGTGCGAGACTTGCCATTCCACAGCATCATCTTCCCTCTCAGTGGTTAGATGAGATGCACAACCTTGTAACCAAGCAGCCCAGGTTGGAACCAAGTGACTGAAGAAGCCAATGAGGTCTCTGCTGGTGCTTTTAAAGAACTCTCCTAAGCTTGGTGTGGAAGGAGACAGTGTGGCGTAGTGGTTTGAGCATGGCACTATGATTCTAACGACCAGGGTTTAAATCCCTGTTCAGCCATGGAAGCCCACCTTGGAGAAGTCACATTCTTTCAGCCTCCGAAGGAAGCAAAGGTAAACCCCTTCTGAATACATGCCAGGAAAACCCTGTGATAGGTTCACTTTAGGGTCACCATGGGTTGGAAACGGTTTGAAGGAACACAGCAGCAATAATCAGCTTGGCAGTCTGAGCACTTTGTCCATAGGAGAAAGTATTCACTAATTCCTTTCATTCTTCTGGTATCTGTCAACAAGGGTTACCAAGTCAGAATAATCCTTGAGACCTATAGATAATCCCTTTTCAATAATGTTAAAAAAGTGATTACAAGGCACTACTCTGAGACCTATACTTGGTGTGCGCTGGTGATGTTATAAGAGGAAGCTCCGGTGATGTTAGTAAGCATGATATATTAAGCATCAACCACAGCTGCACACAATATGCCATTTAAATAAACAAATAAATAAAAATACATCTAATAAATGAGGAAAATACATTCCAAGGCAGTGCTCCTGCCCCTCGCAACTTGGCGTAAGGACTGGAGAAGAGGATCCAGGCCTTGAGCTCTAGGAGACCTACTGCCAACTCACCTCCTGACCGCGTCTTCTGTTTCTGGTCTGTTATCCTTTATCTGCTTTCCTCAGAATGCAGCCAGTTGTTTGTTTAGGCCATGACTTTGCAGCTTACTCTCTGAGCTCTGCCACCCAAAGAGACTAAAAGTGCACAGACCTTTAGATGAGTTGGCAACACAGACAAGCCCTTCTTACTAATCGACCCATATGCGGAACGCCCTTACAAGAGAGACATGGTTGCCTGGGCACCATCAATCCTAGGTTTTAAATATTTGTTTCTGTTTTCTTTTTTTCAAGACAAGTTCATTTCAAATTGCTTTTTAGCTGAGATATTTTTGAGTAAGAACTTGCACTGACTTTTGATTCATAGAGCAGTCAGTGGCTATTTTATGTGTTAAAGTTTTATGGATTGTTTGGCTTTTGAGTTTTTTCTAACTACTGTTTACAATGATGGCATTTTATTGCTATGGTGGGGACATTGGCCATTTCCGCAAGAGCCTGTTATAGCACAATGATTCCACTTTCAACCTCCTATGGAATCCTGGGGTTTGCGGTTTCGTGAGGGGCCGGCCGGCCCCTCCCGAAACTGCAAACCCCAGGATTCCATAGGAGGTTGAAAGTGGAATCATCGTGCTATAACAGGCTTGTGTGGAAATGGCCACTGTTTGATAACTTTTAGTGAGCTGCTGTGTGAGTGCTATTGTATATTTGCCCTACAATTTAAAATGTCCACCTGGGTGTTATGCTATGTAAATTCAAATGTTTGATCACAGATTCACCAAGTTTGGTGTGTTATCTAATGGAAGCAAAACAAGACGTCAGGAAGCCCCTGCCTTTCAATACCCTGTTATCTGATAACTTGTTCTTCTGATGCTTCCAAATTAAGGACAAGTTCCATTAATTTGGTGGGGGTTCTACTCTTTCATCAGTTCTTCTTGCCTATGGAAGCTTGCTTGGGACTGCTCACATATGTGTGCTTGTTGCAAAGGGAGCTAAGGAGGGGGGAAACTGCTAAACTGGGTGAGAGACTTTGCAAACAGTGCACATGTGGTCTGCAACAAGTGAGCCTCTAGAAATCCTTCATGCTCCCTACCGTACAGTACATGGGTTCCACTTTTCAACCAGTTCTATTTTCTGACAGTGTTCCAGTCCTTAACCTGTCTGATAACTGGGGGAAGCCAGTATATAGTAAGATTTTGTATGTCATTCTTCATACATTTCAGATACATCCTAAACTTTTGCGTTAATTTGTTTTTCCATCCCATATATGAAGTAGTTTTGATCAAGCCTAATATTGATATTTATATTTTCAGTGATGTTTCAGGACCGACTTTTGCTTTTTCTGGAAACTTATTCTTTTGTGGCTCATTTTGTTTGGAACTTGGTATTTCGGGATTGTAGGTGCTCCCACTTTGTTTCCTTTAAATGAAAAGTGGAACCATCCAGATCAACCTAGGCAAAGCGAGTTGCATTTTTAAATTTACACCCAACATTTCACACATGAAAACTCAGACATGTATGACCAAATGACATCCAAGTGGTGTCAAGATGGTGAAGGTTATGAATGATGAAGAATAGATAAGCTAGGAGGGGCTGCAACAGTTCACTTTTGCCTGAACTTCCGGGGAAGGACAAGATTTTGCCCTTCTTTTTTCAGTAGCTGAAAAAGTGGGATGATAGCAGATTAATTGGGATTGTCTCTGCCAGATCAAGAGATTGGATATGCTCAAGGCAGGAATGTGAGACACGGTACACACTAATAGTAGGACTAGGTGCTATTCTTCCACCTCCAGTTAGTAAGCTCATACCCTGTAACTATAAAAATAACTAAATTGATAGTTACATCACAAAAACTGGGAAACTATCCCTTATCACATTGCAATCATATACCTTTGTCATGATACAAAGGAGTTACTTATAAGTTATCATTATTTGTAGCAAGCTGCTTCAGAGCTCTGACATTAGCAGGTGCACATTTTAATGAAATCTCTTTTGTTCCCCTTTATATGTTTTTTTTTTCAGCTGGGGGGTTTCTGCTCACTCTAAGCCAAAAGAAGCACTAGCAGCTCTTGCTGGTGACATTTTAACAAGGAATTCTTTAAATGACGAAACCAGAAGCTGGTATATACAACTTGGTTTGTTCCTAGCGAATGGTGACAGTTGGCATGTATGGGGTATTTGGCCAAAGATGCTTCCATGTAAGCTATTCCTCTGTTGCCAGTCTTCCTCAGTCATCCCTGGATCAGGACTGATATTGTATGATGACACGGGTAAGAGCTTTGGTTACATGTTTATGTTGAACTGTATGGATCCTTTCCCCCAATCTTTAATACGCTATTATTTACCACCTCTCTCTTTACACACTTCTAGCTGCAAAAAGAGAAGAATAAAAAATTCTTAATAATTCTACATTATTTTCAACAGCATTTGTTTTTCTCTTGCCTGGTACTTCCAGCTTTTACCCTGTATCCCCACCCCTTCGAACACGATGAAAGCCCTATTCTTCTCCTTCCTTTCAATTACCTCCTGATGAGGAACCCCCTGTGGCTGCCCGCTGCAGAGCGGAGGTGACGAGATATAAATACACATTTAATATCCTTATAATTGTTGCTATGAATAGATCCCAATTAGTAGGTCCTTTTGGAGAGAAATGGTTGGTTCTGCCATAGACTGAGAACCCAGACTAGCACAAAGCATCTGCCTTTCAGAGCCTGGGGCTCATACATCTCTTTCCAACAGAGGCCATTTCCGCACTAGACTGTTACAGTGCTATTACTCCACTTTCAACATCCTATGCAATCCAAAGGCCCCTCCCTAAACTGCAAACCCCAGGATTCCATAGGATGTTGAAAGCGGAATAATAGCACTATAACAGTCTAGTGTGGAGGGGAAATAGAAAGCAAATGGCATACCTACCAACATTTCACAGATGAAAATTGGGACACATGGCCAAGTAACATTCAAGTGTGCTCAAGAGGTCAAAAGTTATTACCGAAGAAGAACACATAAGGTATGAGAAGCTGCAGCAGATTGCTGATACCTGAGCTACTAGGAAAGGTGATTCCACCTCTTCCATTTGCTTTCCTCTTTGCTGAGTTGAGTGCAAACTACTTTTGCACTTTTAATTCCCTTTGCAGCAACTGAAGTAAGCTGTGGTCAAAGGGGGAAAGTGGGAGGAGAGAGAAAATGGCACCTTTTGAAAACAGCTGGGAAAAGGAGGAAGACAGAGGATTAATCAATCAGGACAGTTGGAGGGTGTGAAACAGTGTGTTTGTGTGGAGGGAACTGATGTATTCCTATGACCTTCACCTTGTTCTGCCTGCTGTGGAAAGTAAGGAAAGACACTTACTTGGCAGTCTGTAGTCTGACACAGAGGAATTCCACCGATGAAGCTTTTTCCCATGCCAGAAAAGCCTTCATCTGTTGAATTCCCTAGACTGTGGAAAACTTGATTGCTGTTTGATTGGGCTGCTATGAGAACAAATGTATTGGAGCCAAATGACACGTTTTGTTGAGTCATTAGAAATCACTGAGCTGGTGGGGGACCTTGGGTTAAGCTACCCCTCATTCTCCTGCATAAATAAGACAGAGAAAAAGATGATGTGTGAGCCTGAATCAATTCCATTAATTTTGTATCCATCCTGTAAACCTGGGGGAAAAAGAACTTCCCTCAAGTTCTCCCTCAACAAACAAATAAGATAGCAAGCGGACAAAAACCATTTCACAGCAGTCACTCAATCAATGTTTTTAGGTTTCTGCCTGTTGCTATTATACAAGAGGAGAATCTGCTCTGGAGTCTTCTCCAGCTTTCCTTCTTTTACTTTACAAATTCTTCTTCCTGAAGGCAATGAGGATGAGCATCTTGTTCTTAATAGTTAATGTGTTTTAGGGGTTTTTAGATGGGTTGGTGGGTGGGGAGGATGGGTTATGTTTTAATTGCTTTTAATGTATTTGATATATTGTTGTAGTACCGCCTCGATCCGTCGGGAGAGGCAGGATATGATGATGATGATGATGATGATGATGATGATGATGATGATGATGATGATGATTGGTACAAATGTCAAAGACTGGCTGTGTTGGCCAGGGCTTTTAGGATCCAAACACCTAAAGGGCCAAAGGTGAACATTCTGGATGGCCAAAGGTTCCCCACTCCTGTCATAGAAGCTTAATTTTTCTGTTGTCAACAGCTTCAGTAAGGGGTGTGTGACTGGAACTGGATTCACAATGGAGGAGGAGGGTGTAAGCCTTTTATTGCGATCTTGGTTAAAATCCTCCAGTTGAAAATTCTGACTTTAATTGGAGAAGGAGATGTTATTGATGGCAATCTTACATGTCCTTCCACATTAAACAGTTGCTTGTGGGTAGAGTGCTATGTAAAGATGAAAGGTTTTCAAAAACAAGCAAGCAAACAGACAAAACCTTTCATCGCAAACTATAGTCTCATTCCTGGGCCCATTCACATTACACAGTTGTAGCGTTAGTATTCCAGTTTGCCTGCCATGGCTATGTTTGGTGAGGCACTGGAAAGCTTTGCCCGAGAATTCTAAATTGTTGTTGTTGTTATGTGCCTTCAAATCATTTCTGACTTGTGGCAACCCTAAGGCAAATCTATCACAGGATTTTCTGGGGTTGAGAGAGTGTGATGCGCCCAAGGTCACCCAGAGAGTTTCTAGAGCCAAGCAGGGAATTGAACACTCCAGAGTCATGGGCCAATGTTCAAACCATCACCCTATGCTGGCTGTCTAAATAATCTAAATATCCCTCTCTAAACTACAGATCTGAGGATTCCATAGGATGGGACCATAGCCGATAAGTGAATTTATAGCATTATAACTGTTAGTTTGAAGGGGCCTTTGACCCCTCCCTCCTGTCTTCTCCCCTGCCCTTCTTCCCACAATCCTCCTATCTGAAATAGAAAAAATAAGCATGCAAAACCAAACAACAACTTTGACACGATGTGTAGTTTGGCCCATAGCCAGATGAGAAAGATGAGCAGCAGAATCCCAGTGCCACCATCCTCTCTCTCTCCTGTAAGTGTTCCTGTGTCTTTAAGAAACAGAAATGCAACAGGTATAGGCCTTTTTAAAAACAGCAGAGGAAAGTAAAAATCAAGATGCTTTTATCTACTTAATTTTTCTAGATCAAAGACTGGCTAGAGAGCATGCCTTCGTACAAACCAGCTGTATTTATTTATCATTCGTTACATATAAATATAGCTCATGGCTGCTGGCCAAGTGTTCTTTCATTAAGTGTCTTGTTGCTTGATAGTCTGGAATGATTGGTTGATGGGAGACCGTACTGATGAGACGGCTTCCTAATGAACAAGAAAAAATCTCTGTGTCTCTTTGTATGTTTTTGTATGAAGGTAGTCCATCCAAGTCTTGAAAAGGTGACCCTGACAACCCCATAACTTGGGGTGAGAAGATGCAAGGGAGGTTCAAAGAGCAGCAGTTGCCAGTTTCAGAGGAGACAAAGGCAGAACAATTACAGACCTACCAGAAGTCTTTTGTTGACATAACTGGAGATAATACAGTGGAGGGTGGGAGTGGAAGGGAAAGAATAAAGAGTACTTTCTGGTGCATCATTTGCTGTGAAACAGTGCCTGTTTGTCACCATATCACACAGGCTGACACCCTATTAGTGGTCAACACACATGTAAGTTAATCATATATCTATTGTTGGCAATGGTGGAGGTTGGTATTGCATCCCTTCCTCTGCAGTAATCAAAGCCCCCCAGACATACCAAAGATCTGCTGAGCCTCCCACCCATGGCCATCTGTGCCTGGAGGAGAGTGGTAGTGACTGCAGATATATCTGGCTAAGTCCCTGTAGCCAGACATAAAACGATGGCATCACCAAATGAGGCCTCTGGAGGACCCCAGTGGACCTCAATGGAAGATATAATTGCTTTGAGTCTGGCTACAGGAACACAACCAGAGGCTTCAGTGATCACTCCTGCTTTTCTACAGGCTTGAATGCCCGTGGGTAGGGGGCTTCAGTGGCAATATGATAGGGCTGGGTGGTTGTGGTAAATGACTCAGTGTAGCATAATTGTGGGTAAGAGGTTGAATGTTGGACTATGGCCATTTCCACACTAGAGTGTTATAACGCTATGATTCCACTTTCAACATCGGTTGGCCCCTCCTGAAACTGCAAACCCCAGGATTCCATGGGATGTTGAAAGTGGAATCATAGCGCTATAACAGCCTAGTGCGGAAATGGCCTATGACTCTGGAAACCAGGGTTCAAATCCTTGCTCAGCCACAGAAACCCATTGGGTGACCTTGGGCAAATCACTTTCTCTCAGCCTCAGACGAAGCCAAAGGCAACCCCCCTCGGAGCAAATCTTGCTGAGAAAACCCAGTGGAAGGTTTGTCTTAGGCTGGCTGTAAGTCAGCAATGACTTGAAGGCACATGGTAACAAGCATAATTGCACATGTGAAACTGCTACGCTACACTGAGCCATGGAGTATTGCAGCCCCTGATTGAATATTTGCAAATAAGACCTACCATACATTACAGAGATGCCCTGTGTCTCCAGGGCTTTCTCATCCAAAAGAAATTAAGAGCGTAATCATATATGTGTCAACTGAGATGTAGAGTGGCCACTTATGTATCACTCCCCTTCTCTACCCCTGGACAAAAGATGATGCCTATTTGCATAATATTTGCAGATGCTGATTTATATGTATAGATGCAGCTCTAGAAAGAATTAGTATAATTTATTTAAATAAAAATACAGCCAGTCTTAGTGGACTGAAGAAGATTGACCTGGGGAACTGTTTGCCTGTTCAGCTTTTTGTCTAGATGTTATATACCCTCCCCTTGAGATAAACATGTATATATTACTTACAAATTGCTTACACCACACAATTACTTGAATTACTTTGTGATCATTTTCCTGTTCCTCCCTCCTTCCATGCTTTATGATGCTTCCACATTTTTGATATGTTAGACAGTAAAAGAAAAAGAAAATGGGTTGTCAACTCTGGCTGATGGGGAAAAAAACACACTCTGAGCATGTGAAGTTTTGTATTTTAAACACACATATAGCATAGCGCTATCATGACTACTGGAAATGAATTTGCTTTTGCTGTCTTGTCACTAAGTGCATTTACTCAGAAATGAGTTCCATCTTGTTGTTAGAAAGGATAATATATTGTTAAAGCAAAAATCATTAAATACACACTGTCAAAGTGGATCTAACAGGTCTAACATCCCTGGCTGTAAATATATATATATATATTTTTAAAAAAGAGAGAAAAAATATACAGCAAGCAGCATCAACCCTAGTGGACTTTGATTTCCATCACCTAGCCCAAATCCTTTCTGACATTGGGCATCCTTCATCATTTACCACTCTCCATAAGGAATGTGATTCTTTGCTAATTTTCTTCTTGAAGAAAGCAATATTTTAGCAATATTTGCAGACTATTTTCAGTTTGGGACTTATTCTGCAGAGAACTTCACATATGACATTTCGCGCAGAAAGCAAGATTTTCTGTGTAGGGCCCAGCATTTTCTTTGTTTTCTGTTTCGCATGCAAAAAATTCTGTTTCTTGTTAAAAGGATTCACTCGGGGACTGACATCTTTGTAAATGGACTTATGTCTGTGTTAAGTAGGACTGAGCAGTTTTGCAACATCTGTATTTAGCAAGGGGCTGCTGTTATGATACTATATAGAGCAGTGGTTCTCAACCTTCCTAATACTGCGACCCTTTAATACAGTTCCTCATGTTGTGGTGATCCCCAACCACAAAATTATTTATTTATTATTTACAATACCTCTCCCCCTGGCAAAGGCCGCCTTGCTGGCCAGGAACGGGGGGGCAGGGAGGGAAAGATGAGCCCGCGTCTCCCCCAGGAAAAAACTCCGAGAACCCCCCCGGGCTCTGCTTCTGCTTCTCTCTCGTTTCCGCTGGGGGGGGCAGTGTGGGAAAAGTTTCCAGAGTGTCGACCCTGGTGAGGGGAGGAGGAATCCCAGCGCCTTTGTCTTTTGTGCCGGGCACAGCTTGCCCCCCAATAAAAGCACCACCTTGCAGCTCCCCGGCCCTTCCGCAGTGCCCCACTCTGTGGCAAGTGGGGCAGGGGCCGTGGCGAGGAGGGGGTCTGCCCCCCGTGCTGCCGCTGCCCCCCCAAGCTGGCCCATTAGACAGGAGGTTCTCCCGGTAGCAGAGAAGGGGAGCGATTTCAGTCCCTTCTGAACAGGGGGCAGGAGGACACGAGTGCGTGGCTTGCGCTTGCACACCACCACTCCTGCTGTGATGACGCTGTGGCCACACGCGCTCCCACCAAAGGGGGCAGGAGGGCGCGAGCACATGGCTCGCGCTTGCACACCACCACCGAGGAGGGAATGGAGCCTAAGACCATCGGAAATACGTATTTTCCAATGGTCTTAGGCGACCTCTGTGAAAGGGTCGTTTGACCCCCAAAGGGGTCGCTACCCACAGGTTGAGAACCGCTGATATAGAGGAACCAGCCAAGTCACCATTGTGTACTGGGACTGCAGCACAATGGAACTGATGTTCATCGGGACACTGGCTAAGAAGTACAGAGGTGCATTGGTACCGTCTGGTGAGTAGTGGGGTGGTATTCCTGATGTCTCATTACACATTGTTGCAATTCAATAATAGGGTTTCATAACACCCCTGCTCCACAACTACGTATAAAATTTCACAACGTAGACTGAAATAGACAATTCTGGTCACTTTTTTCAGCACAAAACAAACATATGCAAATTTTCTGCTAAGTTACTCCCCACCTACAGCATTTTCTGCTCAGAAACAACATTTTTCTTCACAGAAATATTATTTTTTCCTGCAGAAAATCTATCTCTTGCCCAGAAAATGCTGTTTTCTGTGGAAATTTGTTACAAGCAAATTTTGCATAGAACAAGTCCTAAACTGCAATGATTTTTGTCAGTCTAAAATTTGTCCTTTCAGGGTAACTAAACACAAAAGAAACATGTTTTTTTAGCCTTTCTTTGAATATTTTTGAATATCTTTTCCATCAGAATTCTCCACATGGTAATTTGGCAGCCCATTCGGTGGCTGTGGGCCCCTCCACTTTGGCTTTGAAGTCCAGCCCTAACGGTACCATTGATTTTATACAGACCTCAGCCAATCCTTGGTCCTGAGTTGACTCTTTCCAGAACTTTAGGAAAGATGCTTTTTGGACTTAAAGTTCCCACCATCCCTCACCTGAGGATTCTGAAAACTGTAGCTCCCAGAGTAGTTTCCCCAAAGCTCTCAGTTTCCCTTGTGGATGGAGAGTTTTCCATCATCTGAAGTGTTTTCTGTCCTCAGAATGGAGATCTTGTATGAAGGTGCATTAGGCGAAGCCTGCCAAGCACCACTCATAGGCAATGGGTCAGAAATATTTTTTTTTCAAGAGCTCTCAGCTTAGAAATTGCAGCCACTTTGCAGCTGAAGCCTTTTTCTCCTCTGCCTCTGCCCAAGGAGAGGTTTGGTTGTTGTTGTTTTTAGCAGGGCTGGAGAAGAAGGGCTTCATTGTCTGGGAGCGCCAGGAGACTGATTGTGTGTTTGAGATGGGGGTGGTCCTGGTGGGACTGAAGCAGAGAGAGACAGAGAGAGAGGGAGTCAAACTGAATTACCCAGGAAATGTGGAAGGAATGGTTTGAGCATGTGAAGAAGGGGGAAAAAACACTAAGAAAAAGAGGCAAGGCTGTAATATGCTACCACCCCCTCATATTGCAATCAGAGCAAATTGCAGGAATGTATGCAAATTGGTGCCCATTAGCATGAGATTGCTTAATTTGCAAGATTTCTTCTGCTATGGAAAGAAAAAAAAATTCTGCTTCCAAAGAATTTGGAATCTTTCAGAAAGCATTCAGTCAGGGTGCTTTAGTGATGGAGACATTAGAATGCCCAGACAGGGGGTGGAAGAAAGAGGAATAAATATTCCTGGAACAGATCAGGGAACTGTCTGAAATGCTGGTCTCCAACTAAAACACTGCTAAGTACCCTCCTGATTTCAGATTAATTGACAAAATGTTCCCTAAGAGTCACCAGTTTTGTCTTCTCATCAATTCTTTTTAAAGAAAGTATGCATATGGTCCAAAATCCCATATCAGCTACCTACTAAAGTGGATTCTGGCCAACTTAAAGTACACTTAACTAAGGCCCTTTCTGCACATGGGAAAGGAACCACGCAAAAATGGGACTCATCAGATTTCTTCAGTATCCGGGCGAGTCCATCGGGACGAGAAGCAGTGCGAGCTCGTCACGCCGCACTGCTCCGGCATCCAAAATGGCGGCTTCCGGTTGGGGGAGGATCTCACCAACCGGAGAAGCTCGCCAGCCTAAAGCTCGCCCCCGGCAGATCTGTAGGCACGCACTAGTGCACGCCTGCAAATCTGCACCGGAGCGCGGTGACAGAGCGACATGGGGTCGTGCGCTCTGTGCTTTTGAAAAACCACATAAAAGAGGTTTTTAAAAAGCACGCTGCACGACCAGTTCTGGTTGCTCCGAACCGGACTGAGGTGCGGAACTACAAAAAGTAGTCCGCCCCAGTCCACTCCATGGTGCAGAAGACCTCCGTTGGAGGTCACTCTGCGCCATTTTAATAGCCTGGTGTGGAAAGGGCCTAAGTCATTTCTTCTGGCCTTGCCCCACAAACCTTATAAAAATGTCATTCACCCATGCTCCAATTGCCAGCAGAATGGATCTCTCTTCTGCTCTGTCCCTGTGCATCAAACAACATAATCTCTTTCTGAGTATAATTTCCTGGACATACTCTTCTGAAGGGGCAAGTATGTCTGAAGTTTTCATCTAATTGTGCCAAGGGTGGTGGTGATGAGGGAGTTTCGGTCAGTCTTTTCTCTCTTTCTTTCTTTTTTAAAAATAGAAATGTAAAAGTTGGTGCAGCTCCCATTCTGCACATCCTAATGTCTGAAATTTGATAGATGCATAAATACCCTAAAGGCACTTTCAACACTTCAATACCCTACAGGCACTAGATCCACTAGATCCCATCTCCTCTTGGAAGCTCAGCAGTGTTAGGTCTGGTTAGTACTTGGATGGGAGACTGGCAATGAAGACCAGGTACTGTAGGCTATATTTCAGAGGAAAGAATTGGCAAAACCACCTCTGCATACTCCTTGCCTAAGAAAACCCAATGGAATTCAACTGGTCACCATTAGTCAACGGGTGACCTGAAGGCACACACATAAGTGGGCTGCTTATAAGGGGTTAAGAGGCCACAGATTTCATCCACTTCTGACAAACAGAAATGAAGGTTGCAGCCATTGATGAATTTCCTATAATAATCAAAGGGAGGCATGGACATTAAGATTTCTGAATTCTGATTCTGATCTGTATCAAATTAGGTTGCTGCTGAATAGCTTGGAGCTGAATTTGACATTTTTTTACATTTAACTTAATTAGGTCTGAATTGAATTGTTGAAATGTCAGTGTACTGCACCCAGAATGTCAGGAGAACAGACTTTTGTTACTCTCCGAGATCTTATAAGGCAGTCGAGGGGTAGGGAGACTGGCCCAGGGGCCATTAGGTAGTTAAGTATACTTAAGTAGCTGGTCTAGAATTGACTAGGGTTTTTTTTCCACATCAAATCCCTCAGTTCTGACGCAACGCCCCCCCCCCAAGTATTTCTGTGTGGAAAAAATTCCTGAGACACTACAGAAGATGTGAATCCTGGGCAAAAACTGGGCAAAATCCTCATTACTCTGTTATTCTGTCTCCACCTCTTTCTTCAGCCAGGGGCCAGCTGAGCACTACCACTGCACTCCCTATAGTACATGGGTTGCTGCTACTGGAATGGGTTGATATGTGGGGGGCATTTTCCTTCCTCTCTGAAGCAGTGGGAGAACTTAGGCCACTCCTTCTGTGAGTAAACGAAGGAAAGCAGAAGACAGCAATAGGCGGGGAATCCGCTTCAAATTTTAGTTTGAACTTTAAGGGTGCTATCCATGGTTCTGAAGTCAAGTCTGCAAATAGGTTCAACCCCTTGGACAACTCTTTTGAAGTCTGGACTAAAGCCCAGATCAGCTTCACTGCCCTGCTGACATGAGAGCTGCCAGTTGCCATTGGTAGAGGAGAGGAGTTCTTAGTGCTCTTATGGACTCTCCCTCTGTCCAGAGGAGGGCAACCAAAACAGCAAAAGCCTGGAAATCATGACCTATGAGGAGGAGCATCTTAGGCAGTTGGGTATGCTTAGCTTGGAGGAGAGAAGATTAAGAGGGGACATCATAGCTATGTTTAAATATTTGAAAGGAAGTCATATGGAAGATGGAGCAAGCTTGTTTTCTGCTACTCCAGAGACTAGGACATGGGCAATGGCTTCAAACACCAGGAAAAGAGATGATAGGTGGAAAGCTCAAACATAAAATGCTATGGCAACCACAACTTCCTGTCTCACCAATGCTGTGTATTGGCCAGGCTTGTCCATCTGAAGTAATGGGAGGACAATGTGTGTGAAACCACCTTCAACAGGCACAAGTGCAGAGCAAAGGAAAAATGAATGGTAACAGAGCAGAGACTTTGGTCATTTCTGCCCTATACTGTTATAGTGCTATTATTCCACGTTCAAAGTCCTGTGGAATTCTGGGGTTTGTAGGTTACTGAGGCCAAAGAGCTCTCTGGCTGAGAATTCTAAAGGCCCCTCACTAAACTGCAGACCCTAGGATTCCATAGGAGGTCAGAAGTGGAATAATAGCACTATAACAGTGCAGTGCAGAAATGACCACATACCATCATTTTCAACATATTTTTTAAGAAATAGAGGTACCTTTCTGCGCAGCTCAAGATTGCTCCCTGAAATGTAGAAAAATGTAGAAAATGAAATATTTGTCATTCAAATATCGTTGACACAAGCCCACCTGAGTGCTCTGTTAAACGGAACAGATAGGACCTACTACAAAATATTACACTGACACCAATCCCCATGTGGCTCATGGTTTGTCCCCTCAAGATGCTCAATTCTCAGTGGATTTTAAAAATGTGCGTATGTTACTTGCAAACCTCAGGGCTCCACTGCAAGTCCTGATCCCTCTTCTTTGTTTCTCCATGACTCCCTTTTTGAGTGCATGTCTGTTGGCGCAGGGCAGTGTATTTGGTATTAGGAATGAGTCATCACTCATGGGGAGGGGAGAAGTGCCATTCTCTCTGAAGCAACATTGTTTGAAGGGGTGTCAATCTTCAGAAATGGGGTGTAGATCTTACCCATTTTGGTATTACCTTCATAATTTGGGAAGGGTACTTTTGGAGAGTCTAGGTCTCAAACCTCCCCCAGCCCCTGCCACCAGCATGATCATTAGCAAGGGAGGCTGGGGGATTCTAGGAGATGTCGTCCAAACAAAGCAACTTCTCCAGTCTACAGTTGTCATCTCACGGGACTCCCCTGTCTCTCAAGCAGCTTCGTAACAGTAGCAAATCGACAGTTGCCCTGCCTATGCTATGGGAAAAGCACTGCAGCCAAAGCTTGGCTATCGAAGGACTAGCCAGAAGCCCCTCACCCCAGCCTCATGAACCCCACTTCTGCTTATCCAAGGTGGTGAATTGCATAGCTCTGCAATAAAGTATGCCGGCAGATAGCATGGCATCTGTGTGAAGGTTTTTCTTTGAAAGACCAATCCTCCAGGTAGGAATCAAATCTCTGACTGAGCTTCCTTGCCCACCTGGCAGGGCAGCTGCCTCCATTCTCTCAAACTTTCCCCTTCCTGCCAAGTTTCTAGCTTTTAGCTCTGGCCGCTACAATAATCCAAGATACAGAGCCAATCCAAACATTTGGGCTCAGGGCCATGCAGACTGACTGTGTTTACTCCAAAGAGGCAGGATAATTTATAGTCCCCATCTGGCCTTGTGAAGTCTACAGGGCTGATGAAGACTTTTCGAAGACGCCAGACCACCCTCCCCAATCAGCTCTACAGATACAAGGGATAGAAGAATGGGGCAAAGAGAGACAGTGTGGGGTAGTAGGTATGGTGTTGTGGTGAAGCAAGGGCTCAAAGGGTTGAAGTGTCAGAACTTTTGGATTAGCAGGGGTGACAAAATGCATTTGGAGAAGCAGACTAGTTTTCCACAAAAGCTCCTGTGAAAACAAATCAAATAGTCTCAAAGGCAAAGCTGGATTCCTTCATTCTCCTCAGCCCCTTTTCCACTTTTTTTTAAAAACAGGGATGACCGTGGTGATGATGATGATAATGATGATGATGATGATGCACCAGTGCCCTCTTTCCTTACCCAGAGGCTATCTTCTGAGTTTAGCTGCTATCTCTCAAGTATCTGGAGGAGGCAGGGATGGTGGGTAGATGGGAGGAGAATTCCCCCAGCAACCGTATAATGTTGTGACTGATCCATGCTGTAGCATGAAGTCTTGTTTAGATGGCTCAGCCTTGAATGGACAATAAAATCCCACTTGCTTCAACAGAAATACTTGCTTCTGATGGAACTGAAAATGGCTAGGTCTGATGTATTTTACAATGGATTAGTGCAGCCACCTGCTTTCTTGACTTTCCTTAAGGGACTGTGATAATGAATGCCTGATTACTAAATTAGTATTCCTTGAATCAATATTGTGGTGGAGTTGGACCAAGGAGGCTTGCGTTCAAGTACCTCCTCATCCACAAAGCACATAGTTTCTCAGTGTCGCTTACCTAACAAAGCTGTTATGAGGATAAAATGACAGAGGGAAGATCAGCTTTATGTCATTCCGAGTTTCTTAGAAGAAGGATGGGATAAGAACATAGCATATTCAACTAAAGAAGAACAGAAAATACATAAAGACACAGTTGGCTTAGAAGATCATAATCTGAACAAAACAGGGCTCTGCAATTATTGGGAATAAAACAAGAAGATAAGTGTGTTTGAAGTGAATTGGGAAGCTCCAGAGTTAAAACAACCACAGTGTCATTTGGAAATATTTAAGAGGAGTCAGGAGTTTTAGTCTCTAGTCCCCTCATATACAAACATGAAGATCATCACATGGGCCTACCTTCAGGAGTATTGTGCAGATTACACAGATAAATTGTCAGAGATGATAGGTGGAAAGCTCAAACATAAAATAGTAGAAATCAAACGTTTCACTGGATCCAAAGAGCCAGAGATGGGTCGAGTTGTCAGCAAGGCAAAAAGAGAGCCAGAGGAGCAAAGGCAGCTTCTTCCACAGACTAGTTACTCAAGGTCTGTCTGCACTATACAGTTATATCAGTTCAACATCAGTTTAACTGTCCATCCTATGATCCTGGAGTTTGCAGTTTGATCATGTACTTATAGGACTGTACTAGAGCTCTTATCTCTGCCTGCAAGAAATCTAAGTACTTCAGCAATGTACAAATCCCAGGATTCCATAGGATGGCACCATTATTAAAGTTAAATAGAACTATAATTCAAGTACAACTTCAGGGAGTTGAGCCTAGAGAGATCCCATATAAAGCTACCAGGATCACAATGGCTCCCAAGGTCATTTGATTTCATCTTGGCTGACTGACTGCAGTTTCCCTTTCCTGCCACTGCTGGGAGGAGGTACTGTGGAGCAGCAAGGCTCAGGCCACCCTGTGTTTTCCATATGTAAGCTGTTCTGATGATGCAAAGAATAATAGTAAGGAGCTAGAGCATCGCTGAGGTCAGATGTGCCCAGTTGGTTGTCTATCTTTTGAAAGAGTGGGCACGTTGGACGGGCAGACTTAGAAACTGCCAGTGGAGACAGCTACAAAACAGCACCATGAATCTGTAGTAGCAAGCTGAGTGACCGGTTTAGACGGTTTTATGTCCTATGAAACTGATGTGGGTGATTTAGTGCTGCGCCAACATGACTCTGACAGCCGTTACATTACTGTAAACTATGTTTATGGTGATACAATTAGGGTTGCCATCAATACTGCTTAGCTGGCCTGCCGTTAGCATTGCAGGAATCTACAGCTGAACCAGAAAGGAGCAATTCTCTTTGGTGGAAGTGGAGCTCCATTTCACACATGGCCGGGGCTTTGTCACTCAGGGTCTGCAACATGAAACAGTCACTTCCATGGCTGATTGCAAAATGTGGCCTGCTTGCCAGAACTTGGGAAATGTTACTTTTTTTGGATCTCAGCTCCCATAGTCATAGCACAAACCATCAGGCACCATGCTGGATGGTGGACTTTGAGCATTACAATCTATCTAAAGTAACTTTTTCAAGTGTTGTTCCATACTCAGCAGTGTAGCAGGTAGCATCATCATGGCAGGGATGGGATTCTGAGAACCAGTGCCACATAGGTGCAGAGGCCAGTGTATGCATCTTTCTAATTAATGAGTACAATATCAAGGGTAGTGCTAGTCCTTGCTGCTGTGTTGCTTCCAGTGGGATCAACAATGTTCTATGTCCCGCTTATGGTCATTGCATTCCCAGCCCCAAAATGGGACCAGCTGAATAAGCCAGCTGACCAACCAAGAAGGTATAATAATTAAAGGTATATGAGATGATCCAGATTAATATAAGTTGGTGAAAGAGAAATTGGGGAGAAAGTTAGGGTACAGAAGGTTGATCTTTCTAACCCCATAGAGGCAAAATATGGTCATGTCTCTTTGTTTAAGCCTGGCTGTGCCTGAGGGAGTAAGCTGATATCCAGGGCTGTACTGTTTTCTTGAATGCAGGCATTATCATCTCAACAACTTAAGATATGCAGATGACACCATAATACTAGCAGAAAATAGTAAAGGTTTGGAATGATTCATGAAGAAAGTCAAGGAAGAAAGTACAAAGGCAGGTTTACAGCTGAATGTTGAATGTTAAGAAAACAAAAGCAATGACCAAGAAGATTGATATAATCTCCAAGCAGACAATGAAGACATTAACATAGTTCAAGATTTTCTAAGCCTTGGCTCAGTCATCAAACAGAACGAAGACCACAGTCAAGAAATCAGAAGAAGACTAGGACTTGGAAGGGCAGCTATGAAGGAACTAGGCAAGATCCTGAAGTGTAAAGATAAGTAATTTAATACGAAAGTTAGGATTGTCCATGTCATCATATTTCCATTTTCTATGTATGGTTGTGAAAGCTGGACAGTGAAGAAAGCAGATAGGAAGAAAAACATTTGAAATGCGATGCTGGAGAAGGGTCCTATGAACACCCTGGACTGCTAAAAAGACAAAGGAATGAGTCTTAGAACAAATCAAGCCTGAGCTATCCTTAGAAACTAAGATAACTAAACTGAGGTTGTTGTAAGTGTTCGGGTCTGTGACTAAGTTCTTACAGGATTCTGTCTGCAAGGATCCTGGCCTTGACCCTGTTCTTTGCAAAATCCTGCCCAGTTCTCCAGATCCAGCTGGCTGCTCAAATGCAGGGCAGCTGGAGCAGCCAGAAGCCAGCTAGATAAGGACTGGGTTTACTCTGCAGCCTTTGCCACAGCAGCGTGGTTTTCTGTGTTGTTTGTCATGGCTCTGGATGCCTCAGTGGTCCTATCCCTGCTGACCCCTGGACTCTGACCTTTGGCCTGCCTCCTGGACCTGCCTCTGACCCTTTGGACTTTTGACACCAGGTAGACCTCTGTTGTCTTGGACTCTGACCTCTGGCCTTTTTCCTGTCCCAACCCTGGCGCCTGCATCCAATATCCTTGCTGCCCATGTCTTGGGAACCTTGACAGCTGGCCTACTTTAGCCAAATCATGAGAAGACCTGACTCACTAGAAAAGACAACAGCGCTTTGCAAGGTGGAAGGTAGTAGGCAAAGAGGTAGACTACATTACAGATGGATAGACTCATTCAAGGAAGACATGTCCCTGAATGTGCAAGACCTGAGCAGGGCAGTTGAGGAGAGGGTGACCCGAAGGCCTCTCATCCTTAGGGTTGCCACAAGTCAAAGACATCTTAACAGCAGTTAACAACATCTGATATGAGTGGGTACATACAATCCATCCACATGGACTTAAATATCAATAAGAAATGTTTTAGACTTTAATGGTTACTATTCATATCAAGGTGGGCTCCATTATGTGAACCCCCCCATGCCTCCTGAAGTTGTACCATCTAGAGACCAGGGTATCACCTTCTCAGAAGAAAGATGGAGTACTTGCCAGCCTCCAGATGTTAGTCATCTGCAACTCCCAATAGCTTTAGCCAGCATGGGCAATATGAAAGATCAATGGGAGTTTAGTCCTGTATAAACTGGAGAGTCCTCAGATCCCCCCTCTCCTGCCTCTGAAGAAGGAGTCTTCTAAAGCCTTCTCCCCCTCACTATTTTAAGAACCAGACATCCTCCCTGTGTGATGAACTGAGGCAGCTGTACATTCCTGCGGAGAGAATGGTAGATAATTGAAGAGTCTTTATCAATATTGCATGGCTCCTTGCATCTTGCTGGTACAGTGGCTGGCGTCTGCCATAAACAGATGCCTTTGAAGGGCTTGCACTCTGCTTGTGCCGTGAGGGCATAGTCTGCTTCCGGCTACCGAATAATTTCGAACAAGAAGGGTGATCTTCTTGTTCCACAGAATAAGCTGGAATACAGAGATTGTAGATCTGGAATCACCATCATTTGTATTTGTGTTTTTAATGTGTGTTGGCAGTTTAGGGTTGCCAGTTTAAAAACTGGAGAGTGAACCTCACATGTGAACCCCTGTACCTTTAACCGTTGTGTAGAAGATGTAATTCCAGCATGTGTTGTTTGTTATGGAACCAGGTAACAAGGAATGCCTGTTGAAATTCCTTCTTTTGGCCAACCATTAAAGATAAAGGAGCCCTATCCAATTTTCAATCTGGTAATCCTAGGGAAGTGTATTATTCAAGGTTCTTTTGTGTAAATGATTCTGTTGTTGTTGTTGTTGTTGTTGTTGTTGTTGTTGTTGTTGTGTGTCTTCAAATCAGTCCCAACTTATGGTGACCCCAAGGCAAACCTTCAGGGTTTTCTGGGGCTAAGAGTGTGTGACACAGTCAAGGTCACCCACTGGGTTTGTTTGGCCAAGCAGAGAATCAAACCTTGGCCTCGATGGTTATGGTCCAACGCTCAAACCACTATACCCATGATGGCTTTCTAAATACAGTCAGCCCTCCGCATTTGTGGGTTCTACTTTTGCAGATTTGATTATTCATGGAGTATTTGCTGTCACCTCTGTTGCCTCATTATGCCATTTTTAATAGGGACTGCAAGCGTTGTGAGACTGAGAAACTGCGAATGAGGCTTGCAAGTCTCTATTAAAAATGATGTAGGACAGCAGTGGAGGTGGCAGTAAGCCCCACCAGCTGCCCACATCTGCCTTGTGAGGAAACTCTGATGTCTCAAAGGGATCCATGATGAGTTGAATATGGTAATCATACTTCTTTTTGAGTGTTAAATATGGTTTGGGAGAAACTAGAGTTATTCACGGTTTTTACACTTTCACAGGACCCTGTGCTTCTAGCCCTAGCGAATGTGAAAGTGAAGCATTAAGAACTATAAATTTCCACCTTTAATCTTAAGCTGTACATTAAAGGATGCAACTAGTGGCCTGCTGGATATTTTAAGCTACAGTTCCCATCAGCTTTGACCATTGGCAATACTAACTGAGAATGATTGGAACTGGAGTCCTATCTGGTGGGCTACAAGTTGATCATCCCACTACCACCTTCAGCCTGCCTCATTCAGCATAATGAGTAGTTGCCTGTTATTTACTTGACCATAGGCTGAGCCAAAGCAACTCCATAAAGAGAACATTTTGTGTGTGTGTGGAATCCCCCCACCTTTTTCAGTTTTTCTCCTTTAGGAATACATGAAGAATGGTTCCTTTTGATCTGGCTTCACTTCCCTGAGGAGTATCATCATATGGAGAGCCAGTGTGTTTTGAGCATTGGTCTATGACTCTGGAGACCAGGGTTTGAATTCCCACTGAGCCTTCAAATTATTTCCTATGGTGATTCTAAGCCAAATCTGTCATAGGGTTTTCTTCACAAGTTTTGTTTGGGAGCGAGGTTGCCTTTCTCTTCCTCTGAGGCTGAGATATTGTGGCTTGCCCAAGGTCACCCAGTGGGGATTCACACCCTAGTCTCCAGAGCTGTAATGCAGCACTCAAACCACTATGCCACACTGGCTTTCAGGTTTGTCATAGGCTCACCATAAGTCAGAAATGACTTGAAGCATACAACAACAAATATCATATAACCTAGTAGACTAGCTATGATATCATCACGTTCACTACATGATTACTACCTGACTCTAATCCAGGAAGCAACCTGCCTACGCTCAGTTGAGTTTTCTTGTGCTCATGTCACAACTATGGAATCAAGTCAAATTGTTTTACATTACATCAGGACAGCATCCCATTTGAAGCATCAGTATCAATTGCCTGGGATCTTTCCTATCACTAGGGAGTCCTGGTGGTGCAGCGGTTAAATGCTGGTACTGCAGCCACAAGGTTGTGAGTTCAATCCTGCTGGGCTCCAGGTTGACTCAGCCTTCCATCCTTCTGCAGGTTGGTAAAATGAGTACCCAGCTTGTTGGGGGCAATTAGCTAAAAACATTGTAAACTGGTTAGAGAGCTCTTAGCTGATAAGCCGTATAGAAATACACATGCTATTGCTATCACTACAAGGAAATCTGAAAAAAATTCCGATGCTGAATCCACCAAGTGCTGAATCCATCTCACCCTATTGAACAACCTTTCAGCTTGTTTACCAATCAAACCTGATTTATTCACAGTTCAGAAAATGGTTTTTTAAAAATCACTTAGGTAGTTATCATTCCAGTGTCCATTATTAGCTACCACTATAATCAAATGGTAAGCGTGTTTGTTTACTTTGTCGTTTCTCCAAATGTATGAAATAGTTATTTATAGCTGCTTGTTCAAAACCTAGCATCTAAATGCTACAGTCTGCTAGGTTGTTGTAAAAACTCATCTAAGTCGCCTTTTAAGAGAACACTGAAAACAATTCTATACACATAAAGGGATTTTTAAAAAAAATAAAAGTCATAGGATTAACATGAGACTTTCTTGCCCCCTACCCCTGCATCACTACCCATGAACAATGTGAAATGAGTGGCTACCTGTGTGCAAAGTAAGCTAGGGAGCGGATCTACTTGCTACTTGCCTGCTCATAAGTTAGTGAAGTGTCATTCAAAAAAGTGAGGCCTGTTTAGAAACTGCTTGGAGTAGCTTCTTCTCTGTGGAATTCCTTGTCAGTTGATATCAAGGATGTGGTATTTATTTATTTATTTATTTATTTATTTCCCGCCTCTCCATATGGATCGAGGCAGTGAACAACTTACAAATAGCATGTATTTCTATATATATTTCTATACATGCCCCGAACAAGCTGGGTACTCATTTTACCAACCTACGGAAGGATGGAAGGCTGAGTCAACCCTGGAGCCCGGCAGGATCGAACTCACAACCTTGTGGCTTGCAGTACTGGAATTTAACCATTGCGCCACCAGGGCTCCTTTTTCAGCATCTGCTAAAGACATTTTTATTTAGGCAAGTTTTCCACTATGGAGAGGGCAGGCATGGTCTTATGGGTGCAATGGCTATGGTTGCCAGATCTCAGAGCTTGACCCTGAACTCAGTTTTCATGGGGCATCACCAGGCAAGAGACAGGGGTGTCAGTTTTCCAGTTCATTTTCAAGCAAGAGGAAAAGGCTATGTAGACATCTCTAGCTCACCTAGTAGAGCAAAAGCTTCTGACAATTTTGTAAGGTTTAAGTAACTTTTTTTTGTTGCAACTTGCAAATAGTCTTCAGCAGGTCGATGTATTTGTTTAGTTAGTTTCTTCCTTCCCTCTCAGACAAGATGGCATCAGAGCTTACCCTTCACTGTGCTCTTTGTTCACCTCCTGGCTAGAAACAAGTAAACTAGATTAAATGTTGCTTATTCATTCGTCCCAGATTAAGTGAGAAAGAATAATCCCCCCATTTCACCTTGACCTGGGAACAGCCCCTTTAGCTAAGGTCTCTGTCTGAATTTCCAAACAGGAAAAGATGTTTGCAATATGTGTGTGTATTCGAATGACAAGACATGAGCAACTCTGTTTGGTTCTTAATGCATAACACCTAATGACCTCATCAGGGGCCATTCCTAAGTCTGCAGAACTCAAGGCCTGGGATGATTCTGAACTGGCAACCCTAGCTATTTGAAATAGGTTGAACTTTGGGCATTTTATTGTTTCCATTGTCATATACTATTTGGGAATCTCTTCAATGCAGAGCAGTTCAGAAACACAGTAAATAAGTAAACAAGCAGAAAGCAGAGGAGGGACTGAAAGCTGCGCCTGAATGGCAGACTGAGCAGCACATCAGTGCATATTTTTCCCCCGACTACAATCTTCCTACTGTGGTGCAGTGGTGTACTTAGGCTTGGCAGCACCTGGGGCAAGTGTGGAAGTTGCGCCCCTAGGTACTGCTGCTGCCTCCCCAAAGAGGCCAGGAAGGATGGGGGCGGTGACGGTGAGTGGGCGTGGAAGGACATGCAGGGGTGACAGTAGATAGGCGCAAAAGTGTGCGGAGGTGGTGGGTGGGCATAGAAAAGCACAGGGGGGTGGTGGGCAGGCATGAAAATGCACTAGGAAGTGGTGAGTGGGCATGGAAGGGCACGGGGGTGGCAGGCGGGCACAAAACTGTGTGAGGTAGTGATGGGTGGGTGCGAAAGTGCATGGGGGGTAGTGGGTGGGTGCGGAAAGGCATGGGCAGGCAGGTGCAGAAGGGTGTGAGGGATGGCAGCTTTCGCACTCCCTTGGGAATGGTGTCCAGGGCAAGCACCCCAGTTGCCCCACTCTAGATCTGCCTTTGCTGTGGTGAGTGAATTGTGGGGTACTGTTCTTCAGGATTCCAGTCATTCCACTCCACTTGCCTTCTCCTCTTTTCCATCTTTGCCATTCAATTGAGTCTCCCATGCTTGCTGAAAACACTTAGGCATTATTGGATTGCAGAGTTGCCAGTTCTCAGGGCCTGGCCCTGAGTCTCCAGTTTTCATGATCGTCTTTGGGTGGGAATTTTCCAGTTTTGAGGGGCCCAGCTCCAAGCAAAATGAAAGGGCTGTGTGAAGATCTCCAGCCCAACTAATAAAGCAGCAGCTTGCTACCTTTTTGCAAGGCTGAATTGATTTGTTGTTGTTATTGATAGGGTGTCTTGGAAGTTTGTCATTCACAAGGTCACCATGAGTCAAAGCTGACTTGATAGCAATCAACAACAACCAAATTGATCTGTTGCTGTAGCCTGAAAAGACTCTCCAGGGCATCTATATATATATATATTAGTTAGTTTCCTCTTTCCCTCCCAGTCATTATGTCTCCAGGACTTACCCTCCATTGTACTCTGCATTCACCTGCTAGCTAAAAGCAAGTAGGCTAGTTCAAATATTTCTTATTCCTTCTCCCTAAGTACCTGAAAAGGAATAATGCTCTCATTTCACCTTCAGCTAAGATTTCTCTATTAATTTCTTGACAGAAATATATGTCCTCTGTCTGTCTCTGTATGTGTGTGTTTTCATGATAAGCAGTGGGCAACTGGGGCTGGGATTTAATGCATAACATATAACAACATCCTCAGAGACTCTCTATAGTCCCCAAGTTTTGACTCAGCAGCCTCGGGGCTTGGGATGATCCTGAACTGGCAACTAAGCTTTTTATTTTGTTTTGTTTTCCCACCTCCTCATTGGAAACCCTCCTGCAAAAAAATAGTTTTTGTACTTCTGAAAATTGGAGGTTTTACCCAGTCTTGCTGATAGCTTCCTTCTTGTATGTAAGTGGCACCATTTTTGCTCCACAAGCATCATCACAATAACAGCTTGAACATCAAAAACAGACAGTCCTGTAATGGTGCCAGGGCTCTTGGGGGCAAAGCAGCAGAACTTTTTGATTAGGAGAGCCAATGATGTCATCTGCTGCCGTCTGTTGGACCTCTCTGCTGCCCTAAACCTTAGATGAAATTCTTACAATAGTTGATGGGGGAGTGGGGGAAGATGCATATTCCCAGCAACAATATATTGTTATTAGCTCTGTATTTGCATACGCGTATGCATACTTGTTGCCATACCTTACATCCCGACTCTGTGGGATGTGCTCTTTTCATAATTGAATATATTTATGGCTGGAAAACATGTTTGAAAGCACACTGACCGGAAAGCATGTTGCCAGGTCAGGCAGACTTTAGACATTGGCAATTCATACGTTCAGAGAAGATTAGGCAGAAAAACCTGATGCTAATGGAATTGTGATAATCCGTTCAACACATCAGGCCCTTTGCATACCTGAATACAACAGAAAGCAAAATTGTCCAGGTGAAGCAATCAGGGACCATCCCTTAATCTTGCTCTAAGGAAATCTTTCTTATACCCCCTGACCAACCGGACATTAAGAGATTGCCATGACTCCCATCAACGTTTTGTCACCTAGAGTTAAGGCAATCAGCTCATTCCAGACTTCTTTGTCAGTTCCACGGGAAAGCCATTACCACTTGTGAAGATAAGCAGCCAACCAAAGGGAATGTGTTTTTGCCATACATCAGAGGGGTCATTGACCATATAGGGAAATTGATGAAGAAACATGACATCCAAACAATCTACAGACTGATCAAAAAGATTCAACAAATGCTACGTTCAGCAAAGGACAAGAGGGATCCTCTAACTTCTCCTGGAGTTTATCGCATAACTTGCAGTTGTGGGCAGGTCTACACAGGGACTACAAAACACAAAGTCCAAACAAGAAATAAAGAATGTGAAAGACACTGAGACTGATCCAGCCAGAAAAATCAGCAGTACCAGAACATGTTATAAGCCAACCTGGACACAGAATGCTTTTTGAAAGCACAGAAATTCTGGACTGTTCTGACAACTGCTTTGTCAGACTACACAGAGAAGCCATTGAAATCCATAAACACATGGACAATTTCAACAGGAAAGAAGAAACTCAGAAGGTAAACAAAATTTGGCTATCAGTACTGAAGAACACTAAAATCAAGACTTAAAATATGCCAATGAACACCACCCAGACTCTGGAGGTCACTCTACAAGAAACAATACAATAGATGGCTAATGTACTTAACACACTGTTATGCATATCCCCTGACTAACAACTCAACCCTGGGGGATATCCCATTTAACAATAGGCCATCACACAGGACAACTTAACATATGCAAATTGCTTCCTCCCACCCGGGGACTACACAAGTATATATACTCTGTCTCACTTCCATGCCATCAGATCCTCTGAAGATGCCAGCCATAGATGTAGATGAAACATCAGGAGAAAATACTAATAGAACATGGCCTCAAAGCCCAGAAAAACCACAACAACCCATTACCACTTTGTCTAAGCACCCCCTTCAGAGTAAGAAATAGGGTATATAAACCCTAGCTTCAGAGCATTGGATGTAGTGCCCAGACAGCTGTTCTTCTGTGCTACCCTCAGACACCATCTGAATCCCTTTGCTTCAACCTTCATCTTCAGGACTGCTAACTATAATTCTCTCCACTCCTAATTTATCTCTGTCCAACTTTTCACGCCTCACTTTCTGATTGTCTGGTTTTTAAGAGTGTCTGATTTCTTATGTGTTTGTCAGTCCAAATAAAATACTTCATTTAACTTTTAACTGGAGTCCTCTCTACAGGTGGTACTGGTATACATAGGTGAAAAGATCCTACTGTTATCCTTCTCTCACAGGCCTCTTTTGAGCTATAATTCCCCCAAACTCTAAGGAGATGCTGGCATTGCTGGTGGACCTCAAAGTTCTCCACCTCTTGTGGTAACACATGACATAGCCCCTGTTTAAGTGCTATATATTTGGCAATTGTAAATACATGCCAAGGATCGTCCAGCCACCCCAAACACTTCTGATCTCTTTTGATTTTAGAGCTAAACAGGATGAAACCTGGTTAGTACTTGGGCGGAAGACTGCTGGGGCCCATTCATACTATGCATTTATAGTGCTATGATTCTACTTTAACTGCCATGATTCAGTTCATGATGTAGGGAGATACATTTGGAATTCTCAGTCAGAGAGCTCTAGTACCTCACTGAACTAGGATTCCATAGGATGCAGCCATCATGGTTTAAGTGGAATTTGTTCTTGCTGTTGTTGCTACGTGCCTTCAGGTCATTTCTAACTTATGGTGACCCTATCATAGGGTTTTCTTGACAAGATTTGCTTAGAAGGGCTTTGCCTTTGCCTGCCTCGGAGGCTGAGAGAGTGTGACTTGCCCAAGGTCATCCAGTGGGTTTATATGGCCAAGTGGAGATTTGAACCCTGCTCTCCAGTGTCACAGACTAATGCTCAAACCATTCTACTACCCTGGCTGTTAATATAGTACTACAGGTGTGTAGTGTGAATGAGTAATTCCAGAATCTACAGGGTAAGCTTAGGAAAGAATCTTGAAGAGCTGCCAGCAGGTATCCTAGGCAGTGCTGGACGAACGGTCTGATATAATGGTATAAGGGTGTAGCTTCTTATGTTTCACTGAAGGGTGTCCCATAGCCCCATGCCTCCATTGCCAGTTCGATAACAGTGTGAAGAGGACAGCCACTGCTATGTGTGAAGATGTTCCTCATGATTCAGAATGCTGAAAATCAGGATTCTAAATCACATGGAGAGTCTGCATGAGTAGATAAGGTCGTCTTATTCAAAAGATTCACCTCCACGTGGAGAGGGTAATAGAACTGATGTTGGAGGGCAACAGTGCTGGTACTGTTTCCCCTCTTCTTGTGTGCACTAAGCATAAATATACAATGGCCATTTCTGCACAGGGCGAGGGAATTGCCCCATGACGCTACTCACTAGATTTTTGGGCTCCCTGGTCTGGTCCACGCTTTTCCCTAGTAGTCTGTGGATGCTGCTCCGCACTGCTCTGGGAACGAAAATGGTGGCTGTTGGTTGGTCAAGGGTCTCGACCAACCACTGAAGCTCGCTAGCCTAAAGCCTGCCCCCAGCAGATCGCAAGCTCGCACCAATGAGAGCCTGCGAATCTGCATATGGGAGCAGGCTTGCAGTGGCGCGCTCCGTGCTTTTGAAAGACCTGTTTTTAGCGGTCCTTCAAAAGCACGCTGGACGACCACTTGGGGTCATTTGGGAGTGGACTGGACTGCAGATCTACATTAAGTATGTCCGACCCAGTCTGGTCCCAGGTGCAGACGTCCTCCCTGGAGGACGCTCTGCCCCTTTTAAAAAACCCTGTGTGGAAATGGCCAATGTTTCAGTAGGACTACACAGTGATATAGATATGGATCAAAATGACTCCCTTAATTTTTGGAAACTCCTTTGGGAAACGGCTAAGGAAACCATTAGGATGAGTGCCTCCACTTCAAAAATTTGCCACTATGCCACTGAAAGAAGAGGGAATGATAATATTTTTCCTTAGAGAAAGATGATAGGTATTGCAGCACCGGATGGTGAGACTCGTTGGGAACCTGTGGACCATAGCGCAGTTACTGTGATGAATAAGTCATAAGAGTTGTTCTTTGCAAAGAACTCCTTGTGCTTAATGTATGCAAACAGATTTCAGTTTCATGCCACTGGGCACAGCCAATCCCAGGAAAGCAATGCTTATCGTGGAATCTTTGAACGCAGCCGCATGAGAGAACCACAGTGTACGGATTCTTATTTCCCCCTAGAGCCCCTCCAGCTAAGGTCTACACGGAGCTTTACAAGCAAAATGAATGACAGGTGGATGCCCAATGGAGATGACATGCTAAATTAGATTTAAACCAGCGAGAGCTGGGAACGGGCTTTTACGTAACAACCCCTCTGTTTTCAAAGAGCCAGCACCACCGGCGAGCAATACAGTCTCTTTCCCAGCGCAGACCCTCTTTCATCCTTTATTTACATGGTGTGTGCCGTGGCACTGCCAGGGACCTTATGTCCTGGAAACTGAAAGTGTAACACCTCCGAGGGAGTTGGCAGCCTGACAAGGCCCTGGGAGCAAGCACAAGCTGTAAATGTAACCACAAAACACGGCACATTGGTGTCCTGCCAACATGCAAACAGTATACATTGACCCCTTTGGCTTACACATCTTTTTTTCCCAAAAGGTGATGCCAGTCCATGAATGCCAATGCCAGAGCTTCTTCTTTTATTTCTCAAATAAAGTCCAGTTGCTTGTAGCTGGATCTCAAACGTGTTTCCAGGTCTGCAGGTTAGTTATAACTAAGTAGTTGCTTATCATTCATTATCTAAGAAATGAAGCTATAGTTATCCTTCCATATTTTGCAGATTTGACTTTCACAGATTTGATTATTTGTGTTTTCTCCAACCCTTGCTCCTCCACCTCAGGTACTTCTTTTCCAAGAGAACCTTTCCTTTTGGTGGTTCCATTCAGGCTATGCAGCTCTTTAAAAAACCTCTAGTCCTCCTCCATCTCCACCAGCCACTGCCTGGCCAGCTAAGGATGTCTCAGAGCCTGGTTTCTCGACATCACAAACTCTGACCACACCCAATGAAGGAGATGAGCAAGAGAGGAAGTATAGGAACACTATACTGGCCCAATCCCTTTCTCTTTTCTTTCCCTCACCTGGGCCATTTCCGCACTAGACCGTTATAGCGCGATTATTCCACTTTCAACATCCTATGGAATCCTGAGGTTTGCAGTTTCGGGAGGGGCTGGCTGACCCCTCCCGAAACTGCAAACCCCAGGATTCCATAGGATGTTGAAAGTGGAATAATCATGCTATAACGGTCTAGTGCAGAACAGCCTTGGTCTGGACAGTGGGTGTCTGTTCTCTCCGCCATGCCTTGGCCCCCTTCCCCTCCAACGCATAGTCTGATATTTGCAATGTTTAATCTTTTCCTGGAGTCCTGCACCCCTAACCCTAGTGAATGTGGAAGGCTGACTATACAGCTATAATACATTTTTAATAACTACGTGGAGGATAATGCAGCTCCTTTGGTCACAAGACTGTAATGTTTTAGTTACTTGTATAATTTCATGGGTGTAACTTCACTAAGAGCCAGCATAGTTAAAGTATTTAAATGTTCGAGACCAGGGTTCAAATTCCCGCTCCGTCCGAGAAACCCACTGAGACACCTTGGGCAAGTTGCACTCTCTCAGCTTGTGAAGAAGGCAGATGGTAAACCTGCCTCCAAACAAATCTTGCCAAGAAAACCCTGTGATAGATTTGCCATTGGTCAGACATGACTTGAGGACACACAACCACAACAAGGACAACTACGCCTCACTAAACTATGTGGGAAGAATATCACCTGGTTGAAGTGCTTTGCTTTGTGTGCTGCTGTGAGCATTGAGGGAATATGAGATGGATAAGAAGAAAGTGTTTTTTGGACCAAAGACCAGAAGCCTGTGGTGTCTTTTAGTTGTTTACAAGTGAGGGGGAAGTGTTATATGTGCAATGTATGTATTATTGTTGTTGTTGTGTGCCTCCAAATTGTTTCTGACTTATGGTGGCCCTATCACAGGGTTTTATGAGGCTGAGAGTGTGTGACATTTCAAAGGTCACCCAGTGGGTTTCCAAGGCCAAGTAGGGAATCTAATTTTGCGCCATTTTTGCACTAGACTGTTATAGTGCTATTATTCCACTTTAAACATCCTATGGAATCCTGAGGTTTGCAGTTTCGGGAGGGACCTTCAGACCAGAACAATCAAGTGCAGAAATGGCCTTGGTCTCCAGAGCTGTAGTCCCTGGTAGTGGTAGGTTCAAACCACTACACCATGCTGGCTCTTGTAATGTGTAGCTTTGGATCTATAACTTTAACTAACTACTTTAGGATTAATTAGTTGCAACTCCATGAGCTCTGGTCTGACATCAAACCAGCAGCTCGCAGCAATGCAATGTTTATAGTTTGGTTATCATCATCATCATCATCATCATCATCATCATCATCATCATCATCATGTCTTTTCCTCAAAACTGAGACTCAAGGTGGCTTACTGGTAATTCTCGCCCCCTCCTTTTTATGCAAATTGGCAAAACTACTCTATTACAGTGTACTTAGATTTTCTGAGCAATCACTTGACACTTTATTAATATTCCTATGGCCATAGTAAGTGTCCTTAGTCAGCATCTGTGCAGACACGCTAGAATATTATAGCTTCTAAGGACATGTTCCTCTGAAAATCTTGTGTGTCCCTACATATCTTCACTTGCCATAGGCTTGGAATGGGCAAATAGAAAACTCACTCAGTAATCTGAACTGCTGAATCTGAACACCTCTGAGATTTGTCCAGAGTTGGAAGCAAAATAGGAGTTGAGACAGATTGTTTTTCTGGCTTAGTACTCACACTGCTACTTATGCGTTGCAGGGGAAAAGGATATGCCTCATCTCCAGAAACCAGGAGAAAAGAGAATCGTGTTTGCGTATGGTTTTGCATATGCTAATCTGTTCAGATAGGACAAATTTAGGCATAATTGCTGTAGCTAATACTGTCCCTTTCACCATAGTGGTGATGTAGAGTGAAGTCAATTGACTCAGACTCCAGTCAAACTCAAATTGCTTCAATGACTCAATTTGGACTCAACTTGACAGTAAATGACACACTGAGGCCCTTTCCGCATGCGGTGAGGGAAACACTCCCTGACACTGCTCACCGGCTTTTTGGTGGGTCTGGGCGAGTCTGTCGGGACGAGGAGCAGTGCGAGCTTGTTGCTCCGCACTGCCCTGATGTCCAAAATGGTGACTTCTGGTTTGGGGGAGGCTCTCCACCAACCAGAGAAGCTCGCCAGCCGAAAGCCCGCCCCCGGCAGATCTGCAGGCACTCACTAGTGCACGCCTGCAAATCTGCACCAGAGCGCAGGGATGGAGCGACACGGGGTTGCGCGCTCCGTACTTTTTAAAAACCTCTTAAAAGAAGTTTTTAAAAAGCATGCTGCGTGACCAGTTCCGGTTGCTCCGGAGCGGATTGAGGCACAGAACTATGAAAAGTAGTTCGCCCCAGTCCACTCCACGGTTCAGAAGACCTCCGTTGAAGGTCGCTCTGCACTGTTTTAATAGGCCCATGCGGAAAGGGCCTGACTCGACTCAACTTGTGACCTGTATATTTTTACTGACTGACTTGCTGGTCTTGGTGTAGTAACATAACACATTCATCCAAAAACCTTAAACTTTGAACAACTCTTCCATCTCTTCTTGCCTACTGATCACCTGACACCCTGTCTCAAGCCCAAAACTTGAGCCATTTCTTAGAGGGAAACAGCCAGCACATTAGTCAACGGGCTTGAGGCGAGGTTGAGGTCTGCTCAGCAGCCTGTCCATATTGCATATTGGAGGAACCTTCTAAATTTTTTCCTAACAGCAGAAGGCAAGATTACCTTCCCAGAGCACAGGGAAGGATCCTTCCTTCTAAAGCTTTGAAGCTTCAGTAGTGGACAGTAAGAAAGATCTTATTCCCCCCTTCAGAAACTGACTCCTAGACTTGACTTGGAAGTATCTTACAAGGACTTGAGACTCAGCTAGAGACTTGAAGGTAGAGACTTGAGATTGACTTGAGACTTGGAGTAAAAGACTTAAATACATCACTACACCATAGTAGGGGATGTCTGTGACCCGGGACCCTTCATACTACAGAATTATAGCACTTTCAGTTTAATCGCCATGGTTCTATCCCATGGAATCCTGGAATTTTAGGGAAGGGTACTAAGAATTCTCAGCCAGAGCACTCCCAGTGCCTCACCAAACTACAGACCCAAGGATTCCATAGGATGGTGTCAGGTACTCTGAATGAAGCCTGAATGTTAGTGTGGTGTGGCTAGAGATGTTTTTCCTGTGGGAAGGAAGAAGAGGTCAAAGCACCCTCACTTTGTCCTCAGTAGTACCAAGTGTAAGATTGGTATGTCTATCTATTTGCTGTATTTTTCCGGTCTTGTGGGAAAGCTCTGAAACATGGGAATCATGTCACAAGGTGTAGGTCTGGGAGTGGCTAACTCAGGTTAAAAAACTTACATCATGTGAAAGTTCTTCTCTTTGTTGTCTCTTTGCTTTGCTGTTTTTGTTGAAGTTACTGGACTTTTTTATGCTTCATGGCAAATGCTATCTGAAGCAGTATCCTGCAATGTATCAAATAAATTTTAAATTAGCCTAGACATACTTTGTGTGGCTGTGTTTCAGTCTGGGGCAACTGGCAATGATCCAGCCAAGTTGTCTTGCTTTTGCACTCTGCACATGCTCTAGAGTCAGTGCCTAGGCACCTTTACAGATGGAACCATGGCAGTTAAAGTAGACTAGTTATGTATCATGTAGTGTGAATAAGCTCCTGATGTGTTGTGTTGCAGCTCAGTTGACTACTCATTGATGGATGTACACTAATACCTGTTCTCCCTTCTTGTAGTTCTAAATCTTTTAGCAGGAATTGGAATAGACCATTTTTTAAAGAAGGGATGTCTTCAGATAGAATACTGTCCCATGTAAAGGATACAATGGCTACCATACCAATTACCGCTTTTTATATGTTTTTACTTCACCACCATCAATCCAACGTATCTTCACCACAGGCATAAGACACAAACTGTGCACTCTCACCTTATGAACTAATTTTTACTGACTCTTGAAGCCACTACACTTGCATTCTCTGCTGCTGCAGATGTATAAGAAAATGTGCTGCAAACTTGCATTAAGAACCTCACCAGAGGGTTTTATAATGCGTTGTTTATTAACTTAAAAGCTGAATAGAATTTGAATTCCATAGCCAGTTTCAATAGATTTATGTATTCATTGGATATGATTATGTCTTATCCAATGAGCTTCACTCTAAGTTGCGCACATGACCATCTCTTCCCATTTTATCTTCATAATAACCTTGTGAGGTTGGTCAACTTGAGTGAAGAGTGACTAGTTCAAAGTCAGTCAGTGAGGCCATTTCTGCACTACACTGTTATAATACTATTATCCCACTTTCAACACCCCTCTCCCTAAACTGCAAACCCCAGGATTCCATAGGATGTTGAAAGTGGAATAATAGCACTATAACAGTGTAGTGTGGAAATGGCCTGAGTTTCATGACTTACACCCAAATCTCCAAGGTAGCACAACAGCATTTCAACTAGCTTTTGGCTTTCTCACATTTCATTCCAGCTAGGGGCTATTTTGCTTCCACATTTGCCGTCTCATCTTCTCGCTCTTCAGAGCTCTCAGATAACAGAGAGTCTAACTCTCAGTCAGATCATGACAGATGTACATTAGGTCTGCTCCAGTCATTCTCTGCTCCTACTGAACTGTATTTATGGGTGGCTGAAAACTTTCCATTACTTGCTTTGTTGTTCCCAGCTAATCAAATGACAAATGGATCAAGCTAGGGTGAAGAAATAGGGTTACAAAGATGGTATCGTCCTTGCTTCCAATTTGCTCTCATTAAGACATTACAGAGCTTCTTAGTCCAGCTGCAGTGTGGGATGCACATCAGATCAAAAAGCAAAATGCAATCAAGAGAAAGGGGAAAACAAGATGCCAGTACAGTACGGAATGAAACAATCCATTTATCATAGAATCGAAGGAAAGACACTCCCTTATCTGTGTCTTGCTTTCCACTGTGTAGAGAAAAAGAAAAGAATCATGGGCATCACCCCAAATGGAGGTTCATTTTTTAAAAAGATTATTTATTCATTAGTTTCAAAACAATCAAATTCACAATTAGAGATGCAATCACAGTTAAAGAAATCTACATTCAGAGAAAAAAATGACAACTAAAACCAAAATACAATACTAACACACTAAAGTAAAACATTGTTTAGCTCATTAAACTGCAAACCCCGGGATTCCATAGGATGTTGAAAGTGTATAATAACACTATAACAGTCTAGTGTGGAAATGGCCATTGAACACTAACTAAAGCACTAAGCACTAACTTACCAAAACACAAAAGATCTCTGACCCTCTAAAGGCAAACTGTAATGAGAAAAAAAGAGGTAAAAAATATTATATTTTCAGTATCCAGCTAAGTAATCCTGCTAGAATTGTGAGTAACCATAGCCACAAATTATTGAATCATTAGATTTCTTATTGCTCAAAAAGTCCATAAAGTATTTCTAATCTTTGAAAAGATCTTCAGTGGTCTTATCCTTTAAAACTCACATTAGTTTGGCAATTTGGGCTAACTTAGCAACTTTAACAATCCATTCTTCCATTATCGGTGCTTCAGTCCATTTCCAGATTTGAGCGAACAATATTCTTGCTGCTCTTATCATATAAAGCCAAATGGAGATTCATTTTTGAACACTACACAAAACTTGGAAGCCCACCTGCATCACGAGAAGTTGCTCTCAAAAGTGACAGTTTTATTCTTTTTCAGAATGGGTGTCTGATAAGCAAAGTTGCAGTGTATCCTTCTTGTTTCTAGCCAGATAACACCCAGCAAGATCAGAAGGACCATGAGAGAATTCTTGATTTCCTACAGTGCAGGATGGTTTTGTAGGCCATCTGGTCCAATTCTGCTTCGTGTAGGACATCTAAGAAGTAGAGCATACCAAAAGATGAAGTAAAATCCACCAGTCAGTTCTAGGCAGTAGATGCCAGACCCTTTTTGTCAAGACATTTTTTTCTAAGCCAGGATCCTGTCACGTAACTTCTAGTTACACCAGGGAATGTTCTTTTAGAAATGTTGCAGTAGATCTCTTTGGCTAATAGCTCTTGCCCCACTTGTGCAACAGGAATTGTGGGGTTGCTGGTGGTGGTTCCACTTCCTCATCTACTGGTTGACTTCAGAGTTGGTCCTGATAGCATTCCAGCTATCCTCAAATACTTGAGGAAGAAAGAGCACCCTTACGCTGAGGATGAAGACCATTCTATCTTATCCAGGTGCATAATGGCTGCTGGAATGCACCTGGGTGCACTCTCATAAGCAAGCAATGGCAAGGGGAAGGAGCTGTTTTGCAGGAACTCCACATCTGCTTTTGTGCAGCTGGGGAAGCAGTGGGAAGGAAGGAGCACTTTCTCTGAAAACAGAGTAAATACACTGGTAGAGACTTGCATCAGTGCGCTTCTTTGACCAAGGCACAAATGTTCCTTCCAAATCTACCCTCCTGCAACTGAAGCCTATTGGATCTAGTCCTGTGCTTTGGGGCAGCAGAGATCCAGTTTTGACTCTCTCTTAGGTGGCAGCATTTCAGATACTGGAAGAGTGTTTCTTTGAACTAGAAAGAAAGGGGAAAACATGGCCACAAAATTCTCTTCTTGACAAGTCCAGGGATGGCCTATTTTTGCAGTCCCCACTGGAACTATTTGCAAGCATGGAAACATTGCCACTGAAACTGGCAGTGCTGATGCCTCCATAGACACAACTTTGTTGTGGTTATTTCCCATCAAATCAGCTTTGTCTAATAGTGACACTGTGAACTAGAAACTTCCATGAGCTGTAGTTATCAATAGCTCTGCTCAGGTCTTGCAGACTTGGGATTGTGGCTTCCTTGGTTGAATCAATCCACCTGTAATGCAGTCTTCCTCTTTTCTTACTGCCTCCCACTTTACCAAACAGTTTTCCAATGAGTACTTCATCTCATGATACATTCAGAGTAAGACAGCATCTCAGCTTCTAGTGAGGATTCAGGTTTAATTTGTTTTTGGACTCATTTATTTGCCTTTCTGACAGACCATGGTATCTGGAGAACTTTTATCCATCACTACATTGCAAATGAATGGCTTCTCTTCCCAGTCGTGTAGGAACGTGGGGGTGGGGGGCCATTTGCCCTGGGCAGCAACGTTTCTGGGGCATCTAGGCCTGTAGATATGCCCCCATGCGCCCTGGCCACACCTCCATGCACCCTGACCATGCCCCAGCACAATGGCCACGCGCCTCGCATTGTACCCCCCTCTCCACACACTCCAAGCTCTGTCTCTTCCTATTAGCTTTCTTCACTCTCCAGCTTTTCCAGCTATACATAGAAATCAAAAATATAGCACAGACAACCCTAACTTTAGTATTCAATAATATTTCTGTACACTTGAGGATGTTTTCTAGTTCCTTCATAGCTGTCCTTCCAAGTCTCAATCTTCTGATTTCTTGCCATGCACTGGTTAAATTTCTTCCCAAGAAAACACTCAGAATGTAGCAGCAGTGTTTATTGGACTAAAACAAGCAGCATAGCAACTTGTATAAGTTGCTAGGACTGAGGTGGCTTGGTTAGCAACAAGGTTTTATGCTGGAACATACAAATTTAGGTGTGAGTGGCATTGATTGATGAAGGCCATAAATGTCATATCAGCTCCACCAGTCCCCGATTCTTCCCAAGACATCCTGGTGTTTACATATTTTCATCTTCGGAACACAAATGCTTCCTGGGTTCTTATCTCATCCCTACTGGTTGTTCTCACACCATTTCATACTCCATCCCTTTGACATCTTGGAACCTTTGTACCCATACCCAGATACAAGTTACATACAGCAATTGATATTTAATACATCACTGCAAACTGCAATTAGCATTGAATATAGTTTACCATTAGCAATCTCTATTCCTTTTCATATACTGTCTAAACTAAGCCTAATGTATTTTCTATTGTTGACATGTCAGGAGCCAAGCCTCCCAAGGTTTCTTGACTGCAATCCCCATTTTGATTAATGACTGAGTTGAAATGGAGAAGATCTTTAACTATTTTGATGTCATCACCCACTTTAAAGATGTGGGTCTGTGATCATTATTTTTGTTTTATTTTTGTTTTCTTAATATTGAGCACTCACCCTACTTTTGAACCTTAACTTTCACCAGTAGTCATTCCAAGTCTTTGATATTTTCAGCTAGTAATGTGGTATCATCTGCACATCTTAAACTGTCAATGATCCTTCCTTCAAGTCTAATTCTCTTTTCCATATGATACATTCTGCACATAAATGAAACAAATAGGATGATACAATGCAGTCTTGTCTGACCTCCCGCTACCAAGGGATATCATTCTGTTTCTCCATATTATGTCCTAACAATGGTTTCTTGTCCAGAGTATATATTATACATCCGGACAATCAAATGTTGGGAGACACTCATTTCTTTTAGAGTGAGGCATAGTTTCTCATGATCTACACAATCAGAAACTTTGGTATAAACTGTAAAGCATAGGTTGATAGTCTCAAATGCTTTGGAGTGCTCCTTCAGCCAACATATATGTGCAATATGATCTCTAGTGTCCCTTCCTTTTCCAAACCATGCTTGAATGCTTGACATTTCTTGCTCCATATGTGGTAAAAGTCTGTATTCTACAATTATGAACATCACTTTGCTTGCTTGAGAGATTAATGTAGTGGCCTGATGGTTATTGCAATCCTTGGTATTGTGATAACTGAAGCCCCTGTCAGAGCTGCTGATGGCGAGCAGCAGCTGTTGGTCCCTGTTGCTCAGGGTGGAGATGATGAGCAGCAACTGTTGGTCCCTGTGGTTCTGGCTGGAGATGAGTTCTGCAGCTCAAGAGCTCCCCCTGCTGCCATGGACCAAGCAGGCTGGGACGTTCCTCTGCCTGCTCCTTTAGGGCAACAGGGATCTGATTCTGAAGATGGTTTGGAGCCTAAGTCAATCAGCCCACAAGCAAGGTGGAGATTCAAGAGATCTGAGCAAAGGGACGCTTCCTTGATTAAGTTCAGGAAGCAGTGACTAGCCACACCTGTGTCTTAGGCTATATAACTGCTTGCTTGGAAGCTTTTCTTTGCTTGTGGTAAACTTCTGTTAAGCCCTCCTCTTGCCTGGTCCTTGCTCTCAGCACCTGGTTCCTGCTACCTTGAATTGATCTCTTGACCCTTGGCTTTTGGAACTCTGACTACGGCTTTTGCTTGACGCTCTGGTAAATCAACTCCCTTGTGTAAAGTGCTTGCTTGTCTCCTCCTGGTTGGACTTTGCTGGTTCTCACACTTCCTTCTTTGGGCTGGCTCACTGCCCAGGTCTCTGACCTTGACAGGTATCCCCTTTCTTAATGATTGGACAAGTGTACTGAGGGCGTCCAGTCTGTGGCCCTTTGCTTTGTTTTCCATATTTGTTGCCAGATTTTGTTAGAATCTGGATAAAATTCCATCTCTATAGTCAAAACAGTTATATTGGTATGCCACTCATTGTTGGTGATTTCTTTCTTTCTAGTGGTTTGAGAACCTCTTCTACTTTGCTTTCTAAAATTGTAGATTCAAAAGGATTCCTTGAAGACATCTGCCAACTTTTGTCCCTTTTGTATTGTTCTCTCTGTGTTACTTCCATCATCTTTTTCTTTTGTCTTGATGATATATGTTCCCCTTTTGGGGACATAGCTTCCTTTCTCTTGGTTTAAATTTCCCTTTGACTTCTCAGATCTTCTGGAAAAAATCTCCTGTTCTTACTTTCTGTTGTTGTCTTCTTCTTTTATGCTCAACTACCTCTACAGTTACATTATCAAACATCAGTGGTGCAAACACACCCACACACACCCACACCATTTTTCAGCCTTTTAAGATGCTTTCTTGCAGACCAGCAGGGCTCTGTGGTATGGGAGAATGCTCTGTGCCATAGAGAGAGCTACTAGTTGCTGCCAGTTCACTGCAGCAAGTGTAGTAGCAATCATAACCTTGGCAATGGCAGTACATTTTGTAGAAAGTTGCAGTGGTGTAGTCCCCCAAAATGGGGGAAGGGGTTTCCAGTGCAGACTCCACTGTGAGAAGTTGCCTATCTTGCATACACTTCTTTAAAACAGTGCCACACATACCTTACATATCTAGTCCAGTTTAGTCTCTTCTAAATGTCTATAGTCTTTAGCACTGATCTTTCACATCATCTGATCTTTTTAATAGGAGACAGTGGGAACTGAACTGGGGAATTTTGGCATGCAAAGTAAATTTGCTCCTACTGAGTCATAGATACTTCCTTAAGGAATTTCTCAAGACAAGACCCCAATTTTTACTGGTTCATGAGTTTGTAAACCAGGGCCCTTTTCTCATGGCATTTCCGGTGCGAAAGGGCCACTTGATCGTTGCGCACATGTGAGGAGAAGTCCACACAACACACTCACATTTGAGCGATGCTCAAGGGCCTGATGCGGACCGTGCATGCATTTTTTCATTTTCGGCTTGAAGCCGAAAATGCTGCGTGGTTGCGCATCGCTCTAGGGCACCATGTGCACTTACCTGGCATGAGGAGCCTTGGGAGCTGGACCAGTTGTGCTTCCTGTCCAATGCAGGCTGGGAAAGGTCCCAGGCTGCACTGTGAAAGGAAGAGGCGGGGTGCTCGCATGACCAGAAAGCAGCTGCGGAGCCGACGGGACCAGGATGCGAGAGTCTCTCGCTGGAGGCTGCTCATGTGAGCCCCGCACCACAAAAAGGTAAGGTGTGAAAAGAGTTCAGGATGTCCCATGAACAAAATGAGAGTTATGTCCTTGAAGTGGTATAAGTTGAGGTGCAAGTTCACCAACCTCTTTGAGCACTAATTTTGTGGGTCCTCACACTGGCAGTTTAGAATGGGGGGGGACTGTAAATGAGACAATTTTTAGGAGGAAAAAGTGGAGAAGAATGAAAGCTGGAACTGAGGGCTAAACGGTTTAATTAACTAGTCAGAGATGCCACGTCACGAGCTGTACTGCATAACTTTATGAGTCCTTAGCTACATGGAAAAGGCACAACAAAACCCTGTGAAGATGTATATCCAGGCAACAGCAAGAGTGCTCCAATGTGTATTGGGCTCTTCTGATGGGCTCCAGCACTTCCAAGTCAGAGTCTGGATACTTATTGGAGCGTGCCCTGATGCCCATTGCTGCCCACTGTGCATTGGAACATGGCACATCAGTCACTCCATCATTGTGCAATGGAGGCCCGTACATCATAACATCACAGCAGTCCTTAGGTGAATATCGATATTGCAAAACTGCTCAGTTCTGTTTCCCGCAAGTGTAAGTCCACTTACAAAGACTTAAGACCTCTACTGAATTCCAGGCCCAGTTTTCAAAGGTGGCCAAGATGAAACAAATAAAGCAAAATAAAAATCTGAGTCCACTTGGTACAGCTAAAAACATTTCCCCATTTTGCTTTCCTTTATGAGAAATTGCCACAGTGATGTTGTCTCTTCCCTGGGAGAAACCTGGGCACAATTGGTGGTGGAAATATGCATGCATCGGTGCCTCTCTCAAGCTCTTTCTATCTCCCTGCCTACATATCCTAGTTAGTCAGTGTTCAAATGCTCCATGCTGCCAAAAAAAAATAAAAAATTGAAGGGAAAATGCAGTGGCAGGAGTGGCGGCAGAGGCAGAGGAGTGTGTGTGTTTTGGTTTTTCAAAAAAGAAACCCATATGACAGTTTGAACTCATTAAAACCCATTTTCCACCTGCTACTAATTTTCCTCTCCCTCCCAAAGGATGTCTGTTTGTTTGTACAAACAAGTGGAAGGGGAACTGTGAAAATTCCTTGCTGACCCTCATCAATAGTTAAATCATCTGGAGAGACATTCAAGAAAGAGGTGCATCTGTGCTGGCCACTGTTGTGGCCAAAACAAGGACAAGGCATTTGGACAATGGGGAAGAAGGCATGCAACATGAGCCACCCATGTCTCAGAAGCTGGCCAGGCTGGAGTAAACTGAAGTCGTTTGTAGGCTAAGAAGAACAGAGGATCCTGTGGAAATCTGGAGGAAAGTGAAGAAAGCATGGGATGTGGGCAGGCAGACACGCTCGCATGCAATCCGTATGTGTGAGGTTGGTTTCCAGTTTGGGGATCAGTAACCAATAGCCAACAAGCCTTGCTTTCTTGCCTTTCTGGATCTTTTTTAAAAAATCATTCCTTATTGCTTATGACCTCATTTAATGGCAGACGTCTTTGTTGTCTTTGTTCGCTTGCTGCAGTAAACAGCTATAAAGTGAGGTAATACGCATAGGGCGGTCCCATTAAAACATTTAATGAGTACAGACATAAATCTGCAGTGCATCATGTTGTTTTGGACCATATTGTGTCCCCCATTCTTCAACCTCCAAGTTGCATTGAAGGGCCCAAAGTCTGGCAATGGCAAAGGCGAAAAGCTGTGGAAGTGAGGAGAAGAAGCTGTTCATTAGGAACTATGAAATATATGTGTGTTTGTAGCAGGGTTTTACACCAAATACTCCATAGTGCAAGTATACCTTTGGCATTAAGAGGTTCTTAGCTACAGCTCCCATCACCTCTTAAGACTGACCCTGTTTGATGGGGCTTCTGGGAAATGAAGACCAGAACATCCATGGGATCCAAAATTTCTCTGCTTCTCCCATGGTGGGTAGACCAAAAGTGTCAAGGTCTTAACCACTTCCTGTAGAAGAAAGATTGAAATCTCAGGGTGAAAAGCTGAGATCAAGGTATGGACTATTTTTTTTTCTTGGCTTGAGAGATGCTGGTATTAGCGCTGCCTAGGGATGGGAAGAATATTTGAAAATATTCAAAAAATGACCAAAAATATGGATGATAAGAGTCCCAGACTGAGGAGAATCTGTGCAGTTGGAAACATATTTATGCACATGGTGGTTTTGCGCAGAAAACAGCATTTTCTGTGCAGGAAACAAACTTTTTCACATATTATTTTCTGTGCTTAAAGTGGTGTTTCCTGTGCGGAAAATGCTGGGGTTTTGCCAAAAACAACTAAAAAACAAAAGAAAAACCAAACCAAACCAAAAACAGATAACAAAATACTATGTGTGAATTTTGCACAGAATAAACCCCAAACTGCGAATAATCATTGGAAACTGCAGTTTTGACGACTTTCTTGCAGCAAGAATTGTGAAAAGATTTGATTGCTTCCTTTGAGAAGAGAACTAGTGAAGAACTGCATCTCTAGCTCTACCTTTGTGTCCATCAGGCACTGTCCCAAAGTCACCAGCCACAGCCAGGTTCTGCCCCTGACTGATAAGGGGCTCAATTCCTATTCCAACATTTCCTCCTCCTGTCTTATGCGCGACCAGCCCTGAATTCATAGGCTCTTCATTTTGTCTAAGATCAATCAATCTTTTAGTCCAACTTGCAAGAGAATGCCCATCTCACCTTATATGTCTGGCTGAGCCACACCAAGACAAGTCCAAGGCAGTGGACTAGCCTTGGGCTATTCTGCACAACACTGTTATATTGCTGCTATTCCACTTTCAACCTCCTATGGAATCCTGGGTTTGCAGATTAGGGAGGGGCCTTTAGAATTCTCAGTCAGAGAGCTCTTGGGCCTCAGTAAACTACAAACCCCAGAATTCCACAGGATGGTGAAAGTGGAATAACAGCACTGTAACAGTGTAGTGCAGAAAGGCCCTGAGGAGGATTTTTTATCTGAAGAGCTGTCTAATTGCAATTTAGTTGAAAGATTGTTAAAGAAAAGTAAGTAAGGAAAATAGGAGGCTGGATATCTCCTGTCAAGACAGGAGGATATTGTCCTGGACAACATCCTCAGCAGGTACACAGAGTTACCTGGTTTTTGTTTTTATTATGATTTTAATTATTTTAACCCCTTTTTTCCCTTTTGCCTTGTATCTCCTAGTTGTTTTATTGCATATCTCATTAGATTGTATTGCTATTAGACACCTTCAGTACTGTCTTTCTAGAAAGCAGAAAGAGGTAGATAATAATTATAATATTGTAGTTGCTACAGTTTCTCTTTCCACTTTGCTATCTGGATTGGGTTTCTAGATGCAAGACATGTGCTTGTAAAGTCCACGGCTGCATAGACAAAATGGTGGAGGAGTGTGCTTTGAGATTTACGTGTGTAGTTGTGGGTGTGGGGAGCAAGGGGCTGAGTAAACAAGCCATGATAGTTAACCATGCCTCGCTCCACTGGTCACTCCTGCTTGGAGACGGTTTTGGGAGCTGCGCCCACATGGAGCAATCATGTGCTGTTATGACAAGTAATTAGGGGGAGATGTGAAATGCTCAGAAATTACTTTATTAGGCTAAAGAGGCTCATAAAGCTCAGGAAACAAACAGATCTTTTAAACATGTCCAGACTGTGTGTGAAATTCACCTCCGCCCCCTATCCTCCCTAACCCTCGCTCACACCCCACCATCCACCTTGGCTGAAGAAGAAAGAGGTGCCTTTCCAGGCTTTTCTTATTGCCAGAAATGTTGGAACACTGATGCAGGAGAAGCGTTGGAAAAAGCCATTGGAATCACACATCTGTTGGCTCCTTAGTCAGCTGTCTGCCTCATGAATGTTGGACGATTTCTTTCCATATGCTCTTTGCTCTCTCGGAGTCACAGGGCTGAATGACACCAACATGGTAAGAATATTGGAGTTGTCTTTCTGGATTAGACCAGGGGTCTCTTGAGCCATAGAATCCTATGACTCAAGGAAGAGTCTTGTGCACCATCTGGTCAAAGATAGGAGGTGAAAAACCCTCAGTTTCACTTTCAGTGCATTTCTTTGAACCCTACCTGCAAAAAACCATCCCTTCATTCCTATCAGCTTGGGATACTATTTTGGTTTTCCCACATGGAATTCTGTATGTGTTTTCTTCACAATTTTCTATAATGTGCACATTTATATATGTGCTATTCCTAATTTACACATTTTGTACACATTTTCACCCTGATTAAAGCATGTTTGTGTGGATTTTTTAAACTGCATACTTTTAAAAATCCCTTTACACTTTTAAAATATATACATGATTTCATGCATACAAAATGGGACTCAGTTCTTACCAGTATCTGAATTTCTGAGGGTGCATTTTTTCTCACAGGGGTTGGAGGGTGTGTGTCAGGAACAGATTCACTCTTACACGGATCAACAAACTTAATAGAAGATTTATTGTAACATAGTAAGGGATGCTGTCTTCAGACGTTATAGCTCGAGAATGGAACGTTTTCCCCCCACCTTACACTTTAACAGACAGTTTCTCCTAAGATAGTTGTAAAAGAATGAACGTCATCATGCCAAACGGTTCCTTTGAAATTCCAGCCAGAAGGAATGGTTGGCGCCTGGGAATAGCTAACAGCCTACTATCACTATTTCCTCAGTCTACTGCTATCCTAAAACAATAAAACATGGAGGACTCCCGACATCCCGCCCCACTTTTTTAAAAAAATATATACATAAAGATACACAAAATATAGAAAATATCACGGAACAGTAGAAAGACAAGAAAACTAAATAGTAATATGAATGCAGTAGCAAGTCAGTCGGGGCGTTGAGGAACATCAGCCGGCGAAGAAGTCAGCGAAGGTGCCCTCTTCAGCAAACTGGAATGAAAAACAGGATGAATAGCCTTGAGGGAAGAAGGGAGATCTAGTTCAAAAGAGACATCATTAATAGCCCTTTTCACAGGAAAAGGTCCGAGAAAATGAGGGGAAAGTTTTTTAGACGGAGAAGGAGAGGAAATGTTCTTAGAAGAAAGGAAAACCAAATCCCCGGGCTGGTAAAGGGGATTAGGCTGCCGTTTACGGTCAGCGAAACGTTTGTGGGAAGCTTTAGCGGATGCTATAGCATCTGAGACGGATTGCCAAATGCCAGAAAATTTAGAGACCCAAGCAGAAACAGAAGGAGGAGCGGAGGAAGAGAGGGAGGGGGGGAAAGGAGAAGGAAGGAAGCAGTAAACTATTTCAAAGGGGGGTTTCCCAGTAGAGGTATGAACCGCAGAATTGATGGCAAACTCAGCGAACGGAAGGAGCGGAGCCCAATCATTCTGGTTCTCAGAAACAAAACACCTAAGAAATTGTTCAAGAGATTTGTTAACACGCTCAGATTGGCCATCTGTTTGAGGGTGATAAGCACTGCTGAGTTTCTGAGTTACTCCCAGGGTTTTCAGTAGACAAGTCCAAAACTTGGAAGTGAAAATTGGATCCCTGTCCGAAATGATCACCGAAGGTAGTCCGTGAAGTTTCCATACATGATTAACGAACAGGTCAGCCAGCTGGTCAGCACGGGGTAGTTTCTTTAGAGGCACAAAATGACATTGCTTGGAAAAGTGACCAGTAACAACCCAAATAACATGAAAGCCGTGTGAAGAGGGAAGAGACACGATAAAATCCCATGCGATGACCGACCAGGGGCTAGCAGGCGCAGGCAGAGGTTGCAGGAGCCCTTGAGGTTTAGATGTGGGCGATTTAGAAACGTTGCAAGTGGCACACTGCTTAATGTAAGTTTGCACGGAGGGGTTTAATCCAGGCCACCAAAAAAGGCGGCGAATCGCATGCAATGTCTTCAAAAACCCAAAATGTCCAGCGGGTTTGGAATCATGATAACGATGAAGTACCTGCTCGCGGGCAGCAGGGGGAACGTAGACCTTGGTGCCATAAAAGGGGAGATTGTCAACCCATTCTATTTTATCCTTGTTTGCCGATAGCCAGGAGTCTGCATGCGCTGCATGAATGATAGCATCGCGGAGAGCGGAGTCACAAAGAGAGGAGGCAGAAAGCCTTGTCTTTGCTAATGCACGAGTAGTCACTTGAGAAGCCAGAGAGGAGGCAGGAAACAAGGTATTGGAGTGGGAGGACGTAGCAGGGGATTCCGCAAAACAGGGAAGTCGAGAGAGAGGGTCCGCCAGTTGGTTAGTTCGGCCAGGTTTGAAAACAATTTTAAATCGGAATCTCTGGAAAAATTCAGCCCATCTCGCCTGCTTAGGGGAGAGTTTCTTAGCCGACTGTAAGGCTTGCAAATTCCTATGATCAGTCCAAACTTCAAAGGGGAGTCGAGCCCCTTCAAGCAAGTGACGCCAAGAGGACAGCGCAAAATGGATAGCCTTGGCTTCTTTCTCCCAAATAGGCCAATTAGCTTGTTGAGGGGAAAATTTCTTTGAAATGAAAGCACAAGGCCTGAGTGCTCCTGTGGTGTCATGTTGTAAAAGAACGGCTGCCATGGCAAAGTCCGAAGCATCCGTTTGCACAATGAATTGCTTACAACTGTTGGGAAAAAGGAGTAAGGGCTCAGACGTAAATTTAGATTTCAAATGGTCAAACGCCGATTGACACTCAGGCGACCAACAAAGTCTATGCGCCTTGCCCGCAGTGGATCCTTTAGGTTTCCGTAGAAGGTTGGTGAGTGGAAGCGTTATGGCAGCAAAATCCTCAATAAAGTTCCGGTAGAAGTTCGCAAAACCAAGAAATTGCTGCAGTTGCTTCACAGTTTTAGGGACGGGCCATTGCAAAATGGAGTTAATCTTCGAAGGGTCCATTTTAAGTGAACAATCTTGAATCCTATATCCCAAGTAATCAAAAGTTTGGGTGTCAAATTGGCATTTAGATAGATTAACCACGAGGTTGTTATCTATAAGCCTTCGTAACACTTCACGTACCAAGGACACATGAGATTCCATGGAATCTGCGTAAATTAAAATGTCATCCAGATAAATCAGAACCCCCTGATACAACAAGTCATGGAAAATGGTGTTCAAAAACATTTGGAACACAGATGGCCCCGATTGTAAGCCAAAGGGAAGAACCGTCCATTTAAAGTTACCTAGAGGAGTTGCAAAGGTGGTGAGCCACTCAGAGTCCGGGTCCATTCTAATCCTATGAAAAGCCTCTTTAAGATCAAGTTTGGTGAAATATTTTCCTTGAACAAGATGGTCCAAAACAGTCCGTATCAGAGGTATGGGATAACAATTGGAGGAAATAACCTGGTTAATAGCAGAGTAGTTAACTATCAGTCTCGGATCCGCGCTGGGATCTTTTCTCTTTCGGAAGAAGACAGGACTCGCCGTGGGGGCTGTAGAGGGCTTGATAAAGCCGCGAGCCAAGTTTTTATTTAGGAACTTCTTGAGAGCAAGGAGTTCTTTTTGGCTCATGGGATAAATTTTCGGTTTAGGCAGGGTGGCCCCGTCAACTAATTCCAGTTTACAGTCAAAGTCCGTGTGGGGAGGCAATTTGTCAGCCTCCCTTTCGTGGAAAGCCTTTTGGAAGTCTCGGTAGTGTGAAGGAATTTGTTGCAATTCTTCATGGGGAATAGAAAAGTTTTCATCTGAAGAGGACATAGTGCCAGCAGTCCAGTTTATCTGGGGGTTATATTCACGAAGCCAATCGATTCCCAAGACCAATTTGAACTGCATCGCCTTGGGAACTAGAAATCGCATGCTGTAATTGTTTTTGTCCATTTGAAATGAGATGGGCTTAGTGATTTTACTAATTACTCCCCCAGTCATTGAGGTCCCATCCATTTGCGTTAATTTGATGGGGCGTTCCAAGGGCTCATAAAGAGTTTTCAATTTTTTGGCCAATTTGGGGTGTAACAAACTTCTGGAGCAGCCAGAGTCAATTAATGCCCTATGTACATGCAAAGTCCCATCGCTGCCACTAATCGTAACCGTGGCGTAGAAATGGGGAATTTTAGGAGTACTTACAGATGTTCCCGCCGCTTGCCAGTCATCGCAGTCAGGTTTAGAATCTCCATCTATGTCAGATGAGGACGAAGAGGTGGTTCCATCATCGGGATCGGAGTCTCCTGTCGCCGCTGCAGGGTCCTTAGAAGTGCGTCTAAGTGGTTGTTTGGCGGCCGCTGTCTGATGTGTGAATTCTATATTCTTTGGGTCTGCTCGTGCTCCCTTAGTCCCAGTCGGAGCTTGGTTTCCGCGGCAGGTGTTGGCGAGGTGGCCCGGTTTTCCACAGTTAAAGCACATGCCCAAACGGAGACGTTTGTTCCGTTCCTCAGCATTGAGGACGGTGGGACCGCAAGGTTGTCGTTTTGGCACGTCTTGTCTTTGTCGGTTCAGCTGAACAGTCTGGGTTATGCCTTCCATTTCAGTAGCTAGTCTGACCCAACCTAGCAGGGTCTGTGGATTGGCCTGCATTAAGCACCCGTGTAGAATATCAGGATTTAGTCCATCTTTGTATAACTCAATTAGAATTTCATCACTCCACGGGACTTTGGTGGCCAGGTTTCTAAATTCACGGGAATACGTCCCCACATCGTTCCTGCCTTGTTTCATTCGTTTCAGTTGATATTTGGTGTTTTCCAATAAATGGGGGTCTTCAAAGCGTTCCCGCAGATGGTTCATGAAGAGCTGCAGATTTTCAGTTTCGGGGGCGCGGGAGTCATATAGGTTCGCTACCCAGTCTGCTGCCAGTCCTTTCATCCTCTGGCTTAGGTATCGAATTCGGGTCGCATCATCCCGAAATAGATGGCCGTGATCAATCATGAAATTGTTTGCCATAGTCAAAAAAAAAGAGAGTTTCTCCCCCTTCCCGTTGAAGGTCGCTTTCAGGTCTCCCACATTTCTGAGTAACAGTGGCGCTGGCGTGTGCCCTGTTGGTTGCTGGGGCGGACCAGGGGTGCCTGCCGCCGAGACAGCCGCTCGTGGTTCTCCTCCTGGTGATCTCCCTGTCTGCGAGGGACGGATGCGCATCTCGCGTAGCATGGTCTTGAGTTCGAGTATCTCCTCATCTTTTCTTTCCAGTTCGGTTTCCATTTGCTTTATCTCCTCCAAAAGGGATAGGTCTTTTGCTGATGTATCCCATCTAGCAGCCCTTCTGCGTTGTCTCAACGACGTACGTGGCTTTTCTCCCCAGACCCAGGTTTGGCCGCTTGTGGGGGTTTCCATAGCCTCGGTCAGGCGCAATTTTGTCTTGGTATCCAGGGGCACTTCAGTTTCTGTAGCTCCATCAGATTCTGCAGATCCTTGCTCTTCTTCAGTAACCGACTGGTCCAGCAATTGGTGCATTTTTTGAAAGGATTCTCGAGCTTTCTGTCAGGAACAGATTCACTCTTACACGGATCAACAAACTTAATAGAAGATTTATTGTAACATAGTAAGGGATGCTGTCTTCAGACGTTAAAGCTCGAGAATGGAACCTTTTCCCCCCACCTTACACTTTAACAGACAGTTTCTCCTAAGATAGTTGTAAAAGAACGAACGTCATCATGCCAAACGGTTCCTTTGAAATTCCAGCCAGAAGGAATGGTTGGCGCCTGGGAATAGCTAACAACCTACTATCACTATTTCCTCAGTCTACTGCTATCCTAAAACAATAAAACATGGAGGACTCCTGACAGTGTGGAATAGACAATTTCAGCAAGACTTTCACAGAACTGTGGAACTGGACAGTTGGAAAGGAGAGCAAGACATTGAAAATAGTTCACACCTATATCTCACATATTTGCTGTGTTCACATTCCTTTGGTAACTACTCCTTTTCTTTGGATGCCTAAATGTCCAATGGAGGTTTTAAATTACAGTCAGCCCTCCACATTTATGGGCTAAGCATTTACGGATTTGTCTATTCACCAATTACTGTATTTGCCACAGCCTACACTGCTGTCCTCCACCATTTTTAACAGGGACTTCAATGACACTTTTGTCTTTGAGAGGCAATCAGACTGATGGAGTGATTGAGTCCAGCCACACACATTCCATTACTTGTGTGTGGGGGGGGATGATGGGACTGGATAAGGGGAGGGCACTTGCATGGGCAGGAGGGGGGATGGAGATGGGATGGGGGTCCCCTTTGTCCCTCCTCCCACTTCTCACAAGCTGAACATGAGTCAGCAGTGTGATGCAGCAGTCAAGAAAACAACATAATTTTTGGTTGCATCAATAGGAGTATGATGTCTAGATCAAGGGAGGTAATGGTACCACTCTATTCTGCATTGGTTAGACCTCATTTGGAATACAGTTCTGGGCACCTCAGTTCAAGAAGGATATTGACAAGCTGCAGCGTGTCCAGAGGACGGCGACCAAAATGGTGAAGGGTCTGGAAGCCATACCTTGTAAGGAGCAGCTTAGGGAGTTGGGAATGTTCACTCTGCAGAAGAGAAGGTTAAGAGGGGACATGATAGCCATGTTTAAATATTTGAAGGGATGCCATGTAGAAGAGGGAGTGGACTTGTTTTCTGCTGCTCCAGAGACCAGGACAAGGAGCAATGGATTCAAGCTGCAGGAAAGGAGATTCCACCTGAACCTCAGGAAGAACTTCCTGACGGTGAGAGCTGTCCAGCAGTGGAATATGCTGCCTCGGAGTGTGATGGAGTCTCCTTCTCTGGAGGTTTTTAAGCAAAGGCTGGATGACCATCTGTTGGGAATCTTTTGATGGGTGTTCCTGCATAGCAGGGGGTTGGACTCGATGGCCTCTGTGGTCTCTTTCAACTCTATGGTTCTGTGATTCTCCATCCTATCCCCTTCCTCTCCATCCATGTGAGTGAGCAAGCAAGGGAATGCATGCATGGCCCATCTCCCTAGAACAGGTACTTTTTTTTGTGTGTATTAATTATATTTTGAGGACTTAACGATATTTGTGGTTTTTCCACTTTTGCAGCGGACCTGTGCCTCTAAACCTTGCACAAGTGGAGGGCTGTCTGTCCTGCTGTGCTAGGAGTTTGGGGATTGAAGGAAAAATGCCTCTCATTGGAGAGGCAGAATTTCTAGGGGAGGCAATTTCCTCATTTTGCCACCTCCTGTAGCTATACCCCCACCATTACAAAGTGGCTGTCTAGCCTCTGTTTACCAACCTTCAATGAAAGAGATCCACCATCCTTCAAACTGTCTTTTCTGCTGTCAAACACCTCATAGCATCAGTAAGTTCTTCCTAATGTTTTGATGAATTTTTTTCCTGTCTTGTGATTTGAATCTGTTGGCTTGTGTTCTAGTCTCTAGAGCAACAGAAAAGAAGCTAGATGTATCTTGCAAAGAAACTGAAGGATAGCTATCATTCACCTCCCAATCTCTTTTTCTCCAGGCTGAACATAACCCAAGCCATCAAAATTCTTTTCCACCCACCTTATTTGTTGTGGGAAATTGAGCTCCAGCACATCCCCAAGAGATCATTGTCCAGCCTTTAGCACTGTGCCTGTCCGCCAGTTTTCCAAATGTTTTTGTTTTGCTACAAAAGAACTTTCTATTTTTCTGCCCTCGGGCACTTCAAGATGGGGCTTTTATAGTTCAATTATCCTGGCTCATTCATGGAATTTTTGGAAGGTAGTGGGTCTAGACATATCCCCCCCCCCGCCAGTTTGTAGCCTTGCTGTATTTCCCCACTATTTCTTCCTTCTCGTTTTTCTTTATACACGCACACGCACAGAGAGAAAGAGAGAGAGAGAGAGAGAGTTTAGGGAAAAAACAGTTGCACAACGTCTTCTGATTGGCAGCTTTCAGAATTCTGCATTTCTTCTGATTTTCCTGGACTGGTATTTTTGCACTTATTTTATGCAATTGCAAAGGGCTGGGGGTTCTCTGTGAGTTTTCTTTCTTTTGTGATGTGTATGTGCCCTCAAGTTGATAGTCTATTTATGGTGACCCCATTAATTTCATAGGGTTTTCTTAGGCAAGGAATACTCAGAGGTTGTTTCTCCAGTTCCTTCTTCTGAAATACAGCCCACAGCACCTAGGATTAATTGGTAGATTCCCATCAATTACTAACTAGGGATGACCCTGCTTAGCTTCCAAGATCAGACAGGGTCCAACACCTTTAGGGTATACATGTCTCTTCATCACTGTGCGGCCTCCCTAGCTGTCTCAGGTTCTGATCTGCAACAAGCCCTGTGAGGAGGTTACTTCATGATGTCTCCTGAGCTTTAACTGGAATGAAGGAAGCTGGTGATGATATTGTTGAGCATCCTCCAGCTGTCCCAGTTTGACAGGAACAGTCCAGCTTGATCTTTTGCTGTCCTACTATATCAGCTGCTTTTAAAATGTCCCAGTTTCTCTCTCCTCCTTCCTCCGCTTTTCCTCAGCTTACTTCCATTGCTGCAAACCGAGTTGAAAGTGCAAAAGTAGTTTGCCCTTGACTAACTCATCAAGGAGGAGAGGAGAGGAGCGGCCTAATCCTGTCTTTCCAGTGTGCTTAGACTGAGGCCCTTACCGCACCATGCCTCAATAGCACGTTGTTCCTTTGAATCCTAGTACCACCATTTCTGTGATGGTATCAGGTTATTTTTCTGGTGACAGTGGGAGAGTAATATTCAAAAATTCCGACATTATTTTATGAGTCATCTTCCAATATTTCTGGCCTTTTGGCAGGACCATCACATATGGAAAAATGATCCTTCCACACCAGCACACTTCCAACAATGACTCTTGCCAATATTGTACATCTTATTTAAGAGACAAGGGCTTAAATGCCATCTATAGAACATTTTTAAATGATTTTCCTTTAACTCTTGGGCTAACATAAATTTTTGAGTTTTCTTCCAAGAGTCTTTCCATTCTTCCAGTTGTATTATGTGATGGTATCAGGTTGTGAATGCTCTCTACCACACCCTTTCAACTTATGTGGATGAGTAGTGTTATTGCCACCAGTGTTCCCATTGCGTTGCAGCGTCATTGGTGAATCCTTTTCCCTGCCTTTTCCCCACCCCACAGCTCATGATTGGTCCTGGCGTGTTGTTTTTTTTTTTAAAGCTATGCTGGAAAGGCAAAATTGTAACATCACGATACACCCATGCGCTATTGTGTTTTTGAGCTATAACACTAAAAAATAGTATTTAAAAATTAAAAAAAATTAACTCAAAGGAGAAATTTAAATTAAACATGGCAAGGTGATACATTTTGAACTTAACACGCCATGGGAGTACTTGCGGGAGGGACAATCTGGGAACTGTTATCACGGTTATGATATGTCAGGTGAGAGCACTAGATATCCTTTTGATATCAAATAATTTGGCCTTTGCCTGACCTTTCTCTGCCACCCTACTCCACGTGTTTGCAGAGGTCCCCCGGACAAGCACGTATTGGGCGCAGCAGTTAATGGTTGTACATTCCAAACCACATTCAGGCAGGCAACTTAAGCCTCTCCGATGCTTTAGGGAAAAACCTCCTTGCAAACCGGCTCGGATCTACACAAAGCCACGCAGCCAAGAGCCAAGCCATTCCTTTGTATCGGGCTATTAACAAACTGGTCACGCTATTGTCTTAAGAACTAAACCCATCATGACCTTTCCCAACTCCTTTGTCCACCTCCAAATTTCCTTTGTTCTCACTGAGCATAACATAGCCTGTAGGTAAAATCCACCCTATAAAAGGTCCCCACTTTTGGGACTTGCTTGGATCACCCTGGACTTCCATCCCGCCTTGCTGCAACTCTGTACAGTGAAGTTTTCCCTTCGGTTCTCCAGAACTGAGTCTGCCTCCCTTCTTGGAACCCCGTCTTTCTCTCCAGGACTACAAGACAAGGTGTCGTATTACCCATCCCTAAGCTCTCTGTTTCTGCTTCCAAGTTAGCTAGTGTGTGTGTGTTGTTTTATTTGCTGTTTACCTTTCAATAAAACTGTTATTTTTGTTACTTTTAAACTTGCTTGCCTGCTCTCTGACCTGAAGCCATAGACATTGGGTTAAAGATCCTTGCTAAAGTTACCCTGCCTCTTGTCTAGCCAAGAGAGTGCTCAAGCTAAATTCCCCCAACTTGTGTTTTTATTAGGTAATTTGGGTGCCCCTCCCGGGACCCCCAATACAGGGTAACAGAACATCCACACCACGTCCACTCCTGGATCAGCAACGACAGGAAGTGCTATCAAACACTGTTGAGAAGCGCATTCAAACAGCTAGTGGGATTGTGGTGGGAAAAGGGGTCATTACCAGCTTTTTTTTCAGCATTGAAAAAGGGTGAATTTCCAATGGATTACAATGCGATAGCAGCTGGTTAGCCATGACGTTGTGTGACAGCATAGATCCTGGACCGAGGACAACGTGTTACTCTGGTAGTATGACAACTTTGTGTGGTAAGGGCGAAAAGCAAAGTGCTGCAGCCTCTCCTAGCTGCTGGGTTCTTCCTCATTAATAACTTTTCCATCCTGACCACATTCTGATGTTGCTTAGTCACATGTCCCTGTTTTCATCTGTGAAATGTTGGAGGTCATGTGATTATGGCATGAAAGATGGAGCACAGTAACTAATGTTAAAAACAGAAATCCCACATCTGACCCACAAGAAGTCTACCAAAGTTTCTATCCTTTGTTTGTACCTTGGAATTTCTCTTATCTTTGATATCAGAGACACAATTAAACACAATTGGGAAATAGTCATTACACTCGTGTCCTGCTTGTGGGAGTTCCACAGGCCCCAGTAATGTGCCCTCAGCTCTGTACAAGGCAACATACAAATGGGAGCCTTATGTCTGTGGCAGTCATATTGGGTGTATTTGAGCACCTCGTTGGCATCAAGTTCAGCCGGATCGTATCTGCCTTCTCTTGGGTACTGTTGCGCCCACTGAAATGCACAGGCAACGTCTTATATCTCATCAACCATATTTAATTGAGCATTCTACTATCCCAAGATGTGATAATTAGCATGGCCACAAGGGGGCACTTGAAACATTCAAAGCTGTCTCAAAAAAGTGCTCTATGTTTAATCATTAAATTTTAATGGTACCAGTAGATGGTTTTGGTTGAAAAATAATCATAGAATCAAGGTATTTAGAGCTAGAAAGTGCCTCAAAGGCCGTCCAGTCCAACCCCATGCTATGCAGAAAAACACTACTAAAGTACCTCTGAGAGAGGACTATCCAACCAATGTTTAAAGGCTTCCGACAAAGGAGATTCCACCACCATTGAAGGAAGCCCATTCCACTGTCAAACAACTCTTCTCCATCATCATTTAAAGTAGTCTCCCTTGATTCAGGTTCTTCCAAATGTGTTGGACCATAACTTCCATTAACTCCACTGAACTCTACTGAACATATCTGGAGGGCATCAGGAAGGAAAAGGCCACTTTAAAAGATAAAAGATAAAACACCAATGTCAAAACAATTCTTCTACTGTAGGGATGGGGAATGGTTGACCCTTCAGATGATGGATAGGAACTGCCATAATTCTACACCAATGCTATGCTGGCTAGGGCAGAGTATTACAGCCCAACAATATCTGAAAGATTACATTCTCTATTGTTCTGTGGTCTTTATGCACTCAGACTTGACCTTATATTAGCATTTATGTAACACATTTTAGGTATTCAAAGTATATTACATAGACCTAAATTCTATCCTTAGTCTTGGCTAGAGAAAAACTCACTGAATCAATGGGATTTACCTATGTATTGACTCACCATTCAACAATTGATTGAATGGGTCTACTCTAGTTGGGAGATACCAACTGGATGCCAGTCATGATCTGTCTCAATAGTTCTTAGAACAACCCCAACCATATACGTTCTAAATATTATTCTTCATATTTTAGATGTCAGGATGAGTGAGAGGAAGAGCTGAGTACATTGGCTGGTCATGAACTGAGTTACTTTCTCTGGTGAGGTTCAGATGGAACTTCCTGATGGTCAGAGCCATCTGGCAATGGAATATGCTGCCTTGGAGTATGGTGGAGTTTCCTTCTTTGGAGGTCTTTAAGCAGAGACTGGATGGCCATCTGTTGGGAGTGCTTTGATGTGTGTTCCTGCATAGCACGGGGTTGGACTGGGTGGCCCCTGTGGTCTCTTCCAACTCTATGAGTCTATGATTCTATGTGAAAGACAGTCCCTCCAGTATTACATTTTTCCCTGTGTCCTTTGCTCTTCTAGCTTTGTTAACTTCATCTATAATGGAGTCGGGGTTCACAGGGTTGAAGCACTAGTACTTTTTGATTAGCAAGGATGATGACATCATCTGCCATCCCCCCCAGGCTCCCCTATTCCCTTTGAACTTAGCTGCTAACTTCACAGTAACTTGGAGTGAAGACGGCTTTTCCTAGGAAACAGTATATTATAAACTATTCCTGCAGTAATGTAAAATATTTTGTGGTAGTTTGGTCTTCAATGGACAATTACAATTCATTTATTATCAAATTCTCTGGTGCTGGTGAAGGTGTAAATTTCTAGAACTGGCTTGTTGATGTGTACAGTTGTCTTGATTTTTGGACTCTCCTTATGGGCATGGTTTTGGGAACTATCATAATGAACTCATGTTCTTCAGCATGTATCACTACACTACTATTCACTCATCCAAATGTCTTCTCAGCCCTAATATGGCTCTCTCCTTTTTCTTTCCATCTCACTGGTTTGGAAATGCTTCCCAAAATAGCTCCATGATGCCAAGACTGATACTTCTTTCAAACTCATAACCCCACCTTTTATTTTATGAAGAATACTTCTTATTTTCCATGCTCTACAACATTCCGTCTGACCCTGGTGTCATCCAGAGATGATAGACTAAAATCCCCAGTAGCCATGATGGGTGAGAATGATGGGAACTTCTGTCCAAATTTATATTTTGAATGTCAAATTTTTAAAGCATTTGAGCAACTTTTGCCTATGCTGGCATTCCTTGATCAATTTGGGAAGCGGTAAGTATAAAATCTTCCAGGCCTTCCCCTTCCCACTGCATGTTGTTGGCCAAAAGCTATCACATTATAAGTACCCCTGTGTACTTGGTATTTGTAGAATCATAAAGTTGGAGCTGAGAACCAGCATGGTATAGAGATCTGAGCATGGGATTAGGAGTCTGGGAGGCCAGAGCTTGAATCCCCATGCTGCTATCGAAATCTGATGGGTGACCTTTGGCCTCAGAAGAGGACAATTGCAGAGCTCAGCTGAACAAATCTGACCAACAAAACCTAATGATAGATTCATTTTAGGGTTGGCATAAGTGTAAAATGACTTGAAGGCACACAATACCAGCAACAACAAAGTTAAAAGGTACTTCAAGGCCCATCTCGTCCAATCCCCTGCAGTGGAGAAGACTCTCCACTGCAGGGGATTGGAGAAGTCCATTGCTAAGTACTTCTTATTGATGGACAACCTCTGCTTAGAAACTGCCAATGAAGAAGAGTCTACTACCTTGAATGGTAGGCTATTCCACTGTTGAATAGGTCTTACCAGTAATAAATATCATCCAATGCTACATACCAGTGCATGATAAAATACAAGACTGTTGAATATCAGACTCAAATATCACAAAATGTCAAATGTAGATATCAAATTTTGGATGGTATATTTGTCCAATATTTGAGTGTTTAGAGATTATCTGAAGAGTATTCCACCTTCAGAGTGGAAACGGTAAGGGTGAATTTGGATCCCAGTTCTTTGGCCCTTAGGTTCATATTAGCCTCTGGGTATGGTGTCAGTGGGCCCCTGCCAATCCATTAAGAAGCTTATTAAACTTTGATGTTCCAATTTAACACTTATTAGCAAGCATGGTGCCCTTTAGCATACGAGGGGAGCCTGGTAAATGGAAGGCCCGGCTCCCAACCTGAACTCTTAAGTGGCAGGGTTTAACTTTATGGCACCAATTAGCCCTCCTCTTAACTCTGTGGGTTTATTAATGCCTGCCCACTTTCTAACCACAGCTCTAAAGTAGTAATGGGAGACTCTTGCTCGTCTTTTTATGGCATGCACTTTGGGTCAGAATTGGACAGAAAGCTTTACTCCTTTGAGGTGAGGAGGTAGCGTATTATCCCAAATGGCTAGACATTTGATTTGCCAGATGTTATGTAAATCATTTAAGAGAGGTAGAAAAGTGGGGCCTGGTTCATAGGAATAGCAAAGGAGGTAGCCAAGGAAGGAAGTGGTAGTGGTGTTAAGGCAGGACTTTGGGGTAGAAATTCAGGCAAGGTCTCTCTCAATAGTGTGAAAATGGGAGTTGTGTGCAAAGTTAAACACCATGCTTGGAATCCTGGTGGGTTTCTTATACATGTCTAATTTCACTACAGAAGTTTGACTGGATACAGAATGCCCCATATTGGGTTCAAGGTTGCAGAAGCACAGTTGTGCATGGATGAGCATTATAGATTGGGCACTGCCAGGTCAGCTTTGCTTTCCCTGCCATGCCAGGTAATGCCATGCAATGTAATGCCATGTAGTACTTTGATGTTTGAACAATGGTGGAAGAGGATGGTGGAACTGAGTGAGAAAGAGTGTGCTGGGAATGTGGGAATGTTCTAACAATCTTTGATAAGAGGTAACAGATGCAGCTTCAAGGTCATGCAATTGGCAGGCAAGATGAGAATGTGTTTCAATAAGCTGACAAATAGGATGCTTGTGTGTTCAAATTTGTAATGTTACAGCTTATAAGATACCGCAAATCCAATAGTTGTTTAGTCTTGGCAATTACCAAGGTGTACTGTTGTTGCCTCAGTGTTCCAAACAAAGATTTTGAACCCTCTAAGTCTATTCTCTGAACTTGGCGCTAGCTAGCACATGAAAGGCACAGATGCACATCATCAACATAGTTGCACATGAATTTTTGGTTTCACAAGACCACCATTCACTTATCAGATGGTGTTGGGCAACCACCATATACCTCTGTGGATATAATGTTACACTCTGTCTCCTTGATGTAGCACATATAATCTAGAACAGTTATTTAATTCTTTGCAAATTTTCTTGTTTAGGAAAGCAATAAGTAATTGTAGTGAATTTCTTCCTACCATAAGGAAGTCTTTGAAAACCACACAGTTTTCAAAGCTGATTTGCAATTTGGGCTTTATTCTGTACAAAATGTACATGTAATTGATTTGTGCTGAAAACAGCATTTTCTGAGAAGAAAATAGTTTTGTACAAAAATATCATTTTCTGCACAAAAATATTATTTTCTATACAAAAAAAGCTGCACAAAATGCTGCTTTCTGTGCCAATCAACCATGTGCAAATTTTGCACAGAACAAATCCTTAATTACATTATTTTTAGCTGCTTTCTGTGGACAGAAATATGTTTTCTGTATGCAGAGTAAGTCCCAAACTGTAAAGTTTTGTAAGCAAAGGGATATTGTAGCACTTCTGAGACTGAGAGCAAGAAGTTTGTAACACAAGTTTTATAGACTGAGGCTACTTCATCAGATCCATCTGATAAAGTAGACTTAAATTTACAAAAATTTATGCTACAAACTTCTTTCTCTCACTTAGAATGGAAGGTGCTATAAAATGCTATAAAACCCCTTTGTATACTGATTCAGACTAACACGGCTATGCCTTTGAATTCTGTGGAGATTCCTGTGAGTCCAGGATTCTTGCCGTTAGGGTTTCTCAACGCTCAAAAATGTTTTCCAACCCTTTTTTGAATATTTTTTAAAAATATTCTTTCCATCCCTAATCTAGACTTGAGCTTTGAGACAGTCCCACAGTCCTTGCAAGGGATGATGTGGCACATTATGAAGTAAGTAATATTTATATTTCAAACTGGCATTGTTGCATTCATTTATTATTAGAGGCTTGACCCCTTTTTGCTGGGAGAAAAGCTTGAATCCCCTTTGTGGAAAGACGAAATAAGAAGAATGAATAAATAAATAGCATCACAATTGAAACAGGTCTGTTAGAAAATGAATCCCAAATGTAAAATTATCCAACTGCCCTGTTGGGCCAGGACATGGTCCGAATAAACTATGAAAAATATTTTTGAAGCTAAGCAAGCCAATGGGAGGTTGCCAGGAAAACCTGTTTGCATAACTTCCTTACGTCCCATGAAAAAAAACCGAGATGTAAATAAACACACTAAATAAAGCAGACCTATGTTTGGCTTATACATCTCAGAGGTTAGAGGTTGTCACATGTCTCCATACATGCATGCATACACACACACACATACCACACAAACATACACACACCTTCACAAAGAAATCTAGCAAGCCAGGGGCTAGGCTTGAATCTTTCCACTTAACATGATAATTTCCTATGTGGAAGGACTGTTTGGCGTGGAGGGACATAGCTTCATGGAATCCTCACTTCAGGGATGGCCCTAACCATTAGGTAGATGAGGGAGCTCTTTCAGATGGCAGATGCTGAGAGGGGAAAAGAAGGGGCTGGAGGTGAGAAGCCTATGCCTCATCACTTGTCCAGTTCTCCCTAAGCTAGTCTGCTGACTTTGGGCAGGTTAAAGGGTGTTCTCACACTGCTAGTGTTGAAGAAACACTGAAGTATCAACCCAACCAGATTTTATGCATAGAATGGGGGTGGTGGTGGTGGAATCCATCCTGTTTCTCACTTCAGGAAGCAAGATGTTTTGAACAAGTCCTGACTCCCTTGGAGCATGAAAATATTGCCATGGTCACAGGATTCCCAGATTCAGAGGGTAAGGTAGTAGAGTAGGAAGAGGTGTCAGTGAGACAGGGAATTGCCCTCAGTGCCAATACTGGACAAGACCTCTTTCTCTCTTCATTAGGAGTCATCTTGCTGCCACCTTCCCTGACTGAGGAAGTCATGTTGGCATCATCTTATGCCAAGGACTCCATCCCAGAAGCCTATCAGGGTCATAATCACAGTCACAGTCTCCTGGTACTGTTGGAGTCAGCTGTTCTTGAAATATATAAGGATTCTTTAATTGAGAGAGAATCTCCTCCCAGTAGAAGATGAAGCTGACTGCTCAGAACTAATCTAAAGCCCTCCTTAAATATGAGGCTTTAACTTGACCTTAAAGGGAATGTATATTCTTTATGATTAATATATGTTTTGTTTCTGGAAGATAATGTGCATCATCACCCACACTTGCAGACTAGACTTGTGTTTACCTTCCAAAGAGTGATTACACCCAGACAGATTGAAAAGTCCCAGATTTTGTTCCTATTCTTTCCAATTTTTTATTGGGTTAGAATAAAACTGACCTGTGCAGCTGGTATAAAAAGACTTTGTTCATAGTGGGAGCTGATAGAAAATATTCTGGGGTAGACAGAATGTATATTGATCTTCAAAATAAAATTGCCATGGTGGCACTCTACCAAATTGTAATTCATTGGGGTTCCAATAGCACTCTAATTATACAGCATGATAGGAGCCCTGAACACTTGTTATGAATTCCTCCAAGGTAACATATCTGGGCCGGAACCAAATCTGGGACCACCAGCAGTACAGCTGACAGTCAGGCTTTCCCACCTGATCAGAAGTAGGCTGAAGTCAGAACCAAGAGATCCAGACTTTGAATCTAGGCAACCAGAAAACCCCTACTGTCTTTTCCCCATCTCCTATTTCACCCCAGCCAGCCTTGTAAGAAAGGCTCCTTGGTTACCCTTTCCCCAGTTGAATGATGCCATTTTCTGAGATGTGATGGTCAGAACTCTACCCAGCACAGCTGGGAAACATGTGCTCCGTCCAGACGTCATTGAACTGCAGCTCCCATTAGCTAGCTGAGAAATAACGGGAGTGGTAGTTAAAGCACATCTGAAGAGTCACAACCAAGTATGGCTGTATTCTACAGATTTGTATGAAGGCATTGTGATACTGGCAGTTTTATTTCCAGTCCTTTTTCTAATACTCCCTAGCATGGAATGTGCCTTTTTCACAGCTGCTGCACACAGCAGATTATATTGCATATATAAATTATATTGCATATTTGTGCACACTTAAACAAATTTTTTAAAAGGCAGGCTTAGCATCTCCCCTAAAATTGAATTAGGGACAGCAGTGTTTTTACTAGAAGCTGATGCCAGAAATTAGCCGTTCTCTTTAATAAAGAGGTAACTGTTGGTGCTAGGATACTTAACACTAGTGCTTGCAACTGTCTTTGTCACAGAGGTTGACCTGCAGAAATTAGCAAACAATCCTGTGTAGGGTCATGACCTGGATAATTTCATTGGGGGATTTCTTCAGAACAAATCTCTGTTAGGGACAGAAGCAAGCCAGGCTTTTCATTCCCCCTCCCTGGGCATTTGACGGATCACACTGGAACATATTGAGTTTGATTGGTTTATAGCTGCTTTGTGAAACTAGCCAGGGCAGGTAAGCTAATAGCATCTTTGTGATTCCCACCTCATCTTTTGCAGTTCAAGTGTTTCCAACCCTTTTGGTTTCTTCTGCACAATTTGCATCAGAAGCTGCTTGGCTACATAATCACAATACTTCAGATTTATATAGCCCATTACAGTGTTCAAAAAGCACTTCGCACCCATTATCTCATTCTGCCTTACATCAGCTTTGTAATGTAAGTCATTACCTTTACAACAACCCTTTAATGTAGGTCATTATGGCCTATGTGGAGATGGAGGGGCAAATCGGAGAGAGAAAGAGAGTCAGAGAAATGTTTATACTGTACTACTACTTACCCATTTTGGGCCAAGACAAGTTTTTTTTTAAGCCCCTTGTTTGTTCAGCTCTTCATCTATACCTTACACAGAATGGAGAGGCAGTGCAACATAGGCCCTTTCCGCACAGCATTTGCCATGCGAAAGGGCACCTGGAGCGTCGTGCAATTGTGAGGAGCGATCTGCACAACGCACTCACAATCGTGTGATGCTCCAGGGGCCAGCAAGAGCCGATTGTGTACCTTTTCATTTTCGGCTAGAAGCCGAAAATGGTGCTTGAGTGCACATTGCTCCCAGGCCCCGTGTGCACTTACCTGGCATGTGGAGCTTCCGGAGCTGCGCCGGTTGCGCTTCCTGTGCCAACACAGCCTTGGAAGGTCCCAGGCTGCACTGCGGAAGGAAGAGGCAAGGCTCTAGTGCAAGCAGGCAGGTCGTGTGGAGCCAAAGGACCTCCAACGTGAGAGCCTCTTGCCAGAAACTGCTCACTCAATCCCCGCACCCCAGTGCCAGAAGAAGGTAAGGTGCGGAAAGGGCCATAGTGTTGAAGTGATAGATATGGAAGTCAAGGGATCAGGTTCAGTGCCCTCATTTGTCTGTAGGGTTGTTATATCTCAACCTTGAGTGTCCAGTTTTCATCCACATGGAAGACAAGGGTGCAAATCCAGTTTTGTGGGATTCAGCTTCGGGCAAGAGGAAAGGGCTATGGGAAAATCTCCAGCTCAGCTATAGAGCAGGATCTTGTTAAAGTGTGTAAGGCTTCCTTGATTTGTAGCTGCAACTTGCAAAGACTCTCCAGGAGATTTATGTATTTACTTACAGTGGCAGAGCTTGGAGTGAGTGGAGGGGGTGGTGGGAGGAGGGTGGGGCTGCATTGCATGGGAGCATGGCCCTAATGTGTGGGGCGTGGGCATGGTGTGTGGGTACATGGCTGGGGCATGCGGGGGTGTGGCTACAAGCCAGAATGCACCAACAACTTTGTCGCCCAGGGCGAAGTGGTCCTCCACCTCCCATTCTTATGTGACTGTTTACTTAACTTCCTCCTTCCAGTTGTTGTGGTGCCAGGGCTCAGCATCTGCTCTGCATCCACTTTCTGTCTTAATTGTCATTTAGAAAAATACATTCCCTCTTTCTCTTTCTGTCCATTTGAATAATAAGCTGTGAGCAGCTGGACTTGGTACTTAATCATAACATTTAATAACTTCACCAGGGGGCATCTCAAGGTCTCAGATTCTGGCCTAGAAACCTCAGGGTCTGAGATCATCCTGAACTGATGACCCTATTCCCCTGTGAAAGTTGCTAAGTGATCTTGGGCCATCCTCTGTCTCTTAGCTTAATCTACCTTGCAGGGTTGTTTTACAACTGGGTAGGGTACGAATGAATGCTAAACATATAATAAAAGAATGACCAAAGACAGTTCTGGTAAGCCAAGTGACTAAAACCTAAAATGTTGTTGTTCAGGGCTGAACCCCCGCCCCAGAGCCAGAGTACCTGGCGAACAGAAAGTCCAGGAAGAAATTAAAACTAGCCTTCTTCCCTATCTGATAGGGTTCTCCATTCCCTGTTGTAACTATTCCAGGATGCTGATCTACTCAGTTACTAGGCCAACTCAGGCTAAAGTGTCTGTCAAGTAAAACAGAGGCCATTTCAAAGGCCCTTCCCTAAACTGCAAACCCCAGGATTTCATAGGATGTTGAAAGTGGAATAATAGCACTATAACAGTCTAGTGCAGAAATGGCCAGAGTGACAGATGCACTAAAACAAAGGTTTATTAATTATATGCAGATATCTAACTGGCGACAGCAACAAAACCCAAGGCCAAAGTAAAGTTAGCTCATGGTGCCTCAGCTGACTAAAGCAGTCCATCATAGCCACTGTCCAGAGGGGGGCCTCACAATCAACAAAATATTGGCCTCAATGGACCAGTTTCCTCAGCTAGAGTAGAGCTGGCGCACCCGCACCTGAAATGAGACAATCATCTGATCTCTCTGAATCTTTTTGTATGATCCTCTTTTCTTCTAGAAGGTGCTGACCCTTTCCCAGGTATGTATGGGAGGGAATTCACCCCATCCAAACCAACAAAGGAACAGATTCCCAGGTATTCCCACAGAATTCATAGAGCTGGAAGAGACCACAAGGGCTGCCCAGTCTAACCCCATTCTGCCATGCAGGAATATACAAACAAAGCAGTCCCAATGGACAGCCATCCAGCCTCTGTTTGAAAACCTCCAAAAAAGGAGACTCTACCACACTCCAAGGTAGTGCATTCCACTGTCAAATTGCCCTTACCATCAGGAAGTTCTTCCTGATGTTTGAGTGAAATCTCTTTTCCTATTGTTTGAAGCCATTGCTCCCAGGCTCTGGAACTCCCTTCCCAAAGAGGTCAGACTGGCACCCTCCCTGCCTACCTTCTGGAGACATCTAAGGACATTCCTAATCTGGCAGGCATTTAACACATAATTATTATGTAGAACGGTGTTGGTTATTTTAATTGTCATTTGTATGTTGTTTTTAATAGGTATTTTAATACATATTTTAATATCTTAATATTGTTTTAATCACTATCATTGTTTAATGTGTGTTTTAACTTTTGTATAAAATAGTTTTAACTATGTTCTCTTTTAAGGTTTCTAAGCTGCTTTGAGTTCTTTTGAGAAGAAAGGCAGGGTAGAAATAAAGATGATGATGATGATGATGTCCTAGTTTCTGAAGCAGCAGAAAAGCAGTGTACTCCATCTTCAGTATGACATCCTTTCAAACAAGGCTAACTTGCTGCCTCTTGATCTTTTCTTCTCCAGGCTAAATATACCCAGATAAGGATGTTTCTATGATGGAACCATTCCTACCTAAATGTTTAGTGTGAGCTGGCCTTGCTCAGCCTGTCAAAGAAGATGCACTTGCTGAAAGCTGCATTATTAGTCAAGATTGAACACCATTTCTTATGCACTTTGAGCACTTCTGATGTGCATTGGGTTCCTCTGATACACGTTGGATATTTCTGATGCCCATCAAGCCCTCTGTTGCACTCTGGTACTTCCTAGCGAGGGCCTGGATGTGCATTGAGAATGCCCTGATGCACATCAATGCCTGTTGCACATTGGGGCCATGGAACATCAATGACCTCGCTAGCTGCAATGGTAGCCACTATACTGACATCACAGAAGTCCCTAGGTGAATAGGGACATTGAGAGATTACTCAGTTCTGCTTCCTGCAAATGTAAGTCCACTTATGAGGATGTAAGTCCCATGCTGAATTCCAGCCATTAGCGTTTGCTACAAGCCTACTTAATTACCTAGCAAATGCCTAGTTACTAGGTTATGGAGTTCTTGAGCATGTAAAACACATGCACAGAGAGAATGTGAGAGCCAATTCTCAATCCTCTGTAATTCTTCCAGAAATTCTAAATCCCTACAACTGTCTACTAAATCCTGGGAAATGCCTCTGCCCTCTGACCCTGAAGAGTAGATTGTTGGCTCCCTCAGCAAATCTTGGGCAGAATTTCCAAACCAGATCATCAGGCTCCCATCATCAAAAAGAGGCCTGCAACTGCAGGAAGAGGTGCTAACTCTTTAAAAGCCCTCGAGGAAGTGGAGTTCTAAGAAGAAGTCTCTTGACCAGGCTACAAAAGCTAGGCAACTGCTCCAGGCCAATGTTGGGGTACTTTACTTTTTCCATTAGTTGCAAAATTACTAGCTGTGACCCTAAATCCAAGTCAAAAGTCTGCCATACTGTGCAAGGTCTTGAATTTGTTCTTTTCCAGATCACCACTGATCTCCTACCTTATTTTGTGATATTATTACTTTACTTTTCTGGGATGAAGGGGTCCCTCCTAGAACAGGACAGAGCATCAAATGGCATCTTCTTTGGGTAGCAGCTTGAATGGACAAACCATTCTGTATCTACTCTATGTCAGTTACATTTGGTTGGGCTTAAATGAGTTATTAAGGAATGCTGATTTATTTATTTATTTATTTATTTATTTATTTATTTATTTATATCCCACCTCTCCATATGGATCGAGGCGGCGAACAACTTACAAATAGCATGTATTTCGAAACATTTTTATACATGCCCCCAACAAGCTGGGTACTTATTTTACCGACCTGCGAAAGGATGGAAGGCTGAGTCAACCTTGGAGCCCTGCAGGATCGAACTCACAACCTTGTGGCTTGCAGTATTGGCATTTAACCACTACGCCACCATGGCTTTTTACAAAAGACCTGCTTGTAATTGTGATGAAAACTGCTAGAAATGGTTGTATTGTATGTGTGTGTGTATATGTGTGTGTGTGTGTGTGTGTATCACAATCAGCACTTGCCTAAAAATGTACCAGTGCCTCATTATGGATCATAAAAGCCTTTCTGGTTTGGATCAAAGCACCCCACAATTGTCAATGAAATGTTTTTGGGTGGAAAGCCAGCAGGGTAATGGTCTGAGTGTTAGACTAGAACTCTGAGAGACTAGGGTCTGAATCTCTGCTTGGTCATGGAACCCCACCGAATGACTTCAGGCAAGTCCCAGCCTCTCTCAGCCCCAGAGGAAGGCAAGAGCAAACCCTGCTCTGAACAAACGTTGCTAAGAAAACCTGTAATAGTTTTGTTTTAGGTTTGCCATAAGTTGGAAATTACTCAAAGACACACAACAGCAACAGACAAGTAGGCCAAGAAATTATGAAATGGCATTCTCTCACTTTTGTTTCACTTACCAGCAGGTATTCAGTGGCACACTGCCTCTGAAGCTTGAGAGTGCATAAGATGGGCACCATGACTAGAAACCACTGAGAGACGTTATCCCTGTGAATTTTATCTAGTCCCCTATCAAAACCAATTAAGGTAGTGGTCATTCCCACCCTTGTGGCTGCATGTTTCCTAAACTGAATTACCTGTAGTGTGCAGAAGGGTTTCCTGTTAGGTGTCCTGACTCTCTGCAAATTGGTTTCATCAACTGTAGGAACGGAAAGGAGTTTAATACCCTTCCATCCACTTGACCAACATTGTGTATAATTTAATAAATCCTGAGTGAATCTTCATCCCTAAATTGCTTCCTATAGTAGCTTCCACTGCTACTAAACAGACAAGTTTCTTGCACTGTAGCTTTTCTTTGCAAGTAGAGTTGTTGAGTGTCCCTTATTATAAGGGATATCCCTTATTTTAGAGCTGCAAAGTGTGTCCCTTATAGGTCAAGCAGGTGTCCCTCCCTTGTTATGGCTGGAAAGCTTTTCTTTTTACATAGGCTGAACAAGATGTCAAAAAAATGTAATTTGGGATATGGGATTTTCATAAAAATGTGTGCACTATGCAATTTAGGAAGGTGGACAACATGTTAATTTTACAGAGAAACACATGACTAAGTTAACTAAGATTGGTATTTTCCTCTTGTATTTAGGTACAGGCTTCTCACACTAATCTGCCAGCTTAGGGACCAGAGCTTTGTCAGAAAGCAGAAATGAATGAAAAATGGAACCCATATACTGTAGGGGACATGAAGGACTTACAGAGGCTTGCTTGGGACCGACTGTGCACGTACACTGCTTACGAAGTCTCTCAGCTGGCTTGGCACCTTTTCCTCCCACTGAGCTCACTTTGCAAGCAGTGAATGCACAGTCCCAAGCAAGCCTCCACAGGCAAAAGGAACTAATGGAAACCCACTGTTTTGGTGCTTCTGATACAGACAAATTCCATTAATTCATCCAGAGGATCCACTCTTCGGACTCTGTGCGTGTGTGAGCAGTCTCAAGCAGGCCTATGTAGGCAAGAAGAACTGACAAAGGAGCAGACTCCACATCGAATTAATAGAACTTCTCCTTAACTTAGAAGCTTCAAAAGAGTGAGTTGTCAGATAACGAGGCATCAAAAGGCAGCCAGTTCCTGTAGAACATAACCTGCGAGTAACTTCCTGGGGATCCAGGAATGGTTTGAGCATCTGATATAACCCTTGAGACTTGAGTTTGGTTCCTTACTCAGCCATGGAAACCTACTAGGTGACTTTGGGCATGTCACACTCTCTCACCCTCAGAAAGCCCCATGACAGGTTTGCCTTCAGGTCACCATAAGTTGGAAATGACTTGAAGGTACACAACAGCAACAGTTACTTCCTAGTCAACCCTGTTTGTCATGAATTTTGACTGTCCTTCCTTGCTTTTTTTTGAAAACCTGGCAACACTATTTGTAAGGGAGGTGGCCCTGTCTTCCATGCATATTTGTTGTAATTTTGACACCCTTGCTAGCTGTGCTATTATCCTTTTTCACAGAGGGCAACCTAAACCAAGAGGAGTACACTAAGTATGATCGTGGAAGCAAGCACAGCTCAAATGGAGGCAACCCTCATTTGGCCGTTTCTAGCTGACCTTCCTAGCAGGGTTATTGTGACAAGAAAGAGCTAACACATCCTTCAGTTCAGTAATAATATCCTGGAACAAATCCTTCCCACATCCCACTAAAGCTTCATTGTCTGGCCTGAGCATGTTGCCTGTCTGTTTGCTTAGCAACGCAACTCACTATAAACACTTCAACCCGGTGCTCAGCTTACTGTATTTGCTGCCTGGTGAGCAGAAAATTCCTTTCAAGGTCTCTTTTGCCACCTGAGCTTATTCCGTGGAGGGAGGGGATGAGCAGGTGCAAATCAAATGCGTGTGAACCTTACCCTTTGTTTCCTCTCCTTTCCCATGTATCTTTATTTTCAATCATTTTTTTGACTGGCGAATAAAGAGGTCACACAACACGCCCACTCACTTGGTACACACAGGTGTAAACCCATGTGCATGCAAACAAACAGAACCTTTTAAATAAGCTTCTCTTGACAGTGGAATAACAGGGGCAGGCAGGTATTCGTTTTCCTTCCCCGGCTTCCCCAAGGCTTGGACTCTTCCCAAGGAGCTTGCTGAGGGAATGGATAGGTACTTGTGGGGAAAATGTTATATACTTTGTCTCCCAAAAACTGATCTGAAACTAAAGAGAATGGAAATGGACAAATGATTGGCTCCAATTAGAGAAAAATCATTGGAGACATTTCTGAAAGACTGGAAATCGCTTATAGACTTTTTCTGGAAAAAGGGAAATGATTTGGCATTTTCTGCTTTTGACAACTAGGAAGATGTTAGCACAAGTGAACTATGTAGTGTTATAGAGGGAGAAGTTTGATTGTGCTGCAAGCATGTATAAAAAAAATGAAAATAAAGAGATCAGACACAGTTCATGGGTTGAACAGAACCACTTTATTTAAACTATTAATCTTTGGCCCTTTCTGCATGGCATTTGCCATGCAAAAGGGTGCCTGGAGTGTCGTGCGATTGTGAGGAGCGATCTGCATGATGCACTCACAATTGCGCAACACTCCAGGGGCCGGCAGGCACTGATCGTGCACCTTTTCATTTTCAGCTGGAAGCTGAAAATGGTGCGCGATTGTGCATTGCTCCTGAGCCCCATGTGCACTTACTTGGCATGCGGAGCCTCCAGAGCTGCACTGGTCATGCTTCCTGCCCCAGCGCAGCCTGGGAAACTCCCAGACTTTACTGCGGAAGGAAGAGGTGGGGCTATCATGCTAGCAGGCAGCTCATGCGGAGCTGAAGCAACAGGGAAGCGAGAACCTCTCACCGGAGGTTGCTCACGCGATCCCCACACCCCAGTGCCAGGAAAAGGTAAGGTGCGGCAAGGGCATATGATTTTCACTACAAAAACTGTGAGATTTGCTGAGGCAAACATACCCCAACCCTCCCCCTCTTAGTTAACCTTTGGCAAATCCCCTGAGCTCCAGAAGCATCCAGATCATTCAGTTGTTGCCTGGCCTGCCCTGTTAACCTCCCCCAAGTCCTGTGACTTAAAGTGAGGTTGCAACTCAGGTAAACCCCATGAGTTGGTCCCCTTCCCCACTTCCTTAGGTCCTGCGACCCAAAGGGGAAATTCAAGAGACCTGCCTTTTATGAAGTGGTGTCCTTCTGGTGCTCACTGGTGTGCCAATCTTTCCCCCATCTTCAATCAAACTGACAATCAATTACTTTGCCAAGTGACCATCTATTTAACAACATTATCCTAGGAATCATCCCACAGGCCTACAAGATACAGGATAGGGCCAGAGAAGAAGAAAAAACCTCAGAAAAGGGGAGAAAATTCATAGCCGGCCCCTACACAACCAGAAAATGCCTGCCCTGCACAGTAGGATGGGAGGGTAGGCTGAACATCTCTGATGGAAGAGAGAAGTCTTGATGGAAGAGAGAGGTCTGCCCCTCTGATCCCATGCCATGGCACTCAATATCAGGGAGCCCTTCTTCCCTGCTGGCCTCATTCATTCTCAGCTGGCTGAAGACATCGGCTGAAGATGTCTTCTCCTTGGGCAGTCAGGTATGAGGATGGAATGTGTTTAAACTGTTTTTAAGCCTGTGCTCCTGAACAGAATGTGTTGTTTAATTGCTTTTGAAATGTTTAAATTGTTTTTTATTATTATAAGCCCCATTGGGTCTCATGCCAGGAAGGAGGGCAGATTATAAATTGAAACAAACAAATAATAAAATAAGTGCAATACTTTTGGATGAAAAACATTTAAGAAGAGGCAGGCAGGCAGGCAGGGTGGGGAAAGGGCAGGCTTGTGGGGGGGAGACTTGTAGTCTCCAGACTTGAAGTTTGAAGAACCATCAGTCCTTTGAAGATCCTGAGCCCCTTCCTGCCAAAGGAAGAACTCTGCAGTACTTCCTGGGGTTTTCTGCCCGAAAAGCATGTCAAACTACCCCAAAACATATGCAAGCATGGCATTTTACCCTCCTTCAGGCACCCCAGACAAACCCTTCCCCTACTTCCAAATACTTTTTTGGCCAGATTTCAGCCTCAAACTGCTATTACTTCTGGTATGCTCAAATGTACCAGTATGTCTTGTGTGAGGGCAAAGGCACAAACACTGCCCTTGGTCCCTGGCACATTTGCCCATCCCAGTCTAGGGAAAGGCAGGCACCCAAGAACAGTCAAGCTCACATGGAGATTTATATCCAAAGGGTAGAAGAAAACCAGCACACTGATCACGAAGAACATGGAAAACTCCCATGCTATATATTTGTTGTTACTTGACATCAGATCAACTTCAACAACCGTTTGAGAGACCCCTCAGTCACTAATAGCCCTGCTCAGGTCTTGCATTCTCAGGTTTCTTTGTTTGAACCAATCCATCTTTAGTGGGGGCTTCCAGTTTTCTTACTGCCTTCCACTTTACCAAATATTGCTGTTTTTTCCAATGAGTCATATTGTCCCATGATATACCCAGAGGATCACGGCTTCAGTTAAGTCATTTTAGTTTCTACTGAGAGTTCAGGTCTAACTGGTTCTAGAATCCATTTATCTGCCTTTTAGCAATCCATAGCATCCACAGAACTCTCCTCCAGTACCACCCTTCAGGTGAGTTGATTCTCTTCCTGTCCAACTTTCACACCTATGCATAGAAACTGAAAGCACAAAGGCGTGGATGATTCTGACACTGTGAGATCTTACCTTGTTCCTTCAAAGTTACTCTGGCAAGTCACATTATAATTCAGGACTGTCTTTTCTGATAGCTATCAGGTCTCTATTGTGCATTATGCATCACCTGATCCTACAGGTCTTCCAGTATCTGAGCAGAGATTTGAATCCTAGTCTCCAGAGGTCTTTAATAAATAAATAAATATTGACATATTTAAATATACATTTGAATGGAGGAGACATGATAGCCATGTTTAAAATTTTGAAAGGTTGTCATGTCGAGGAGGGAGTGGGCTTGTTTTCCGTTGCTTCAGAGACTAGGGGACAAGGAGCAATGGATTCAAGCTGCAGGAAAGGAGATTCCACCTGAACCTTAGGAAGAACTTCCTGATGGTCAGAGCTGTCTGGCAGCGGAATATGCTGCCTCGGAGTGTGATGGAGTTTCCCTCTCTGGAGGTTTTTAAGCAGAAGCTGGATGGCCATCTGTTAGGAGTGCTTTGATGTGGGTTCCTGCATGGCAAAAGGTTGGACTCAATGGGCCCTGTGGTTTCTTCCAACTCTATGATTCTATGATTACCTACAAAGTAGAGATCTAGCACTTCTTACATGCAAAGCATACGCTGTCTCATCAGACTACAGGTCCCTCCCTTAATTAACAGCAACATGAGCAGAACATTCACTGGATGTGTAGATTTTCAGGAGAGGAGACATTTAAGCCAGAAATGGGTAACTCGTGTTCCCTCCAGATGTTGAACTGAAGTCTTTTGTCTTTCACCATTGGCTATGCTGGCTATGGCTAGTGGGAAATGCAGTCCAACAGCATCTAGAAAGCCACTGATCCCAAGCCATTTCTTCAAAGCTCTGGGAGACAAACACCTTCTCCCCTCCAGATCAGACCAGATCAAATGGGCTTAAAGCCAAAGCATTATAGGTTTCAGCCAGCAGCCTCCACGCATGCTCCTGTGAATGCGTCTCATGAATTACCCGCCCGCCCAGATGACAGGCTGACATTTTAGCTCCACAACATTCTCCTATAATTAGTTGAATCTCATGCAACACAGGGAAGGGATCCATTTTACACACACATTATCGTAATGCCTTTAAATAAGATAATTGATTATGCCTCTGCATAAGAAAATGAAATATTCTGTGTAATTAAAAACGGCATTTGGATTCTGGCGCTCTGACAGGTGAGGCTGTGTGACATTTTTATAAAATACTTAAAAGCGAAATTCACGCCCACAGAGAGAAAGAGAGAGAGAGAGAGTTCACCAACTTTTGAAAATGATCCAGTAGGCTGATTTGAGGCTTGCCTAACTCAGAAGGGGATGGTTGAAAGAATTTTTCTCCTCAGGACCATATAGCTACCTTCCAACACTTCACAGATGAATACTAGGGCACAAGTGAGACCACGATGGCAGAAGTTATTGATGAAGAGGAACACATAAGGTATGACACATGCAACAGTTTGCTTTTGCCTGAGCATACTGGGAGGGGCATGACTCCATCTCTCCATTCTTTTCTCCTTGCTGAGTTAATTGAGTGCAAACTACTTTTGTACTATGAATTTAGTTCGCAGCAAATGAAGTCAGCTGAGGATGAGGGCGGAGGAGGAGAGAGAAACTAGGACATTTAAAGCAGCTGAAAAGTGGGATGGCAGAGGATTAATTGGGACTATCCTTTTCAAATCAAGACAGTCAGAAGTTATGCCATATGGAGGTTTTTTGTTTTTTGTTTTAGAAACCTGAAGCCTTCCTTTTGGGGAAGAATCACAATTTTGCCTTGAAAGATAGCTCTCTGCCAGTGGTGTATAGGGTCCAAGCCTTGCAGGATGAATCCCCATCCCCCATTTTTTTGTGTGTGTGAGCAGGGACTATGACATCATCAGTCATTCTTCTTGGACTCCCCATTCCTTCTGAGTTGCAGTCTCAACAGAAGCTGGAAGGGAAATAGATTTTCCCTGCAAAAATGTATCATCATGAATTCTCCCTGATTCAGTCATTTGGGTTGCCTTGGTCTTGAGTTGGCAAAACCAACAGCTTTACAGAGGACCCCCTCATATTGGAAATGAGAACACCTAGAAATTGCTTTCATTCGGCAGAACTGCCTGAATTTTTGAACTTTGTGTAGAGGTGTTGCTACAGAGAAGGTCCTGTGAAGGTCTAAAGTTCCGGAAAAAAGAAGAAGATCTGCACCACTACAGCAGGGGTGGAAATTGTGTGCATCCCTCCCGAAACTGTTGATCTACAACTCCTAGTTCTTCTCCTATCTGTTTCCAAATGGTAGCGGTGATCGTATGAGGCAGCTATTGCATACCCTCAGATGAAAACCAGGACACATGTATAAGCAACGTTTGGGCTATTTCCGCACTAGACTGGTATAGCGCTATTACTGCACTTTCAACATCCTATGGAATCCTGGGGTTTGCAGTTTTGGGAGGGGCCCGCCAGCCCCTCCCGAAACTGCAAACCCCAGGATTCCATAGGATGTTGAAAGTGCAATAATAGCCCTATAACAGTCCAGTGTGGAAATGGCCAGAGTATGGCCAAGCTGGCAAAAGCTACTAATATAATGTAACTTTAGTCTCCAGAAGTCCTTAATAAATAAATATTTGAACACTTAAATAAGTATTTGAATATTTCCATCTAAATTTAAATATTTAAACCTTAATTTTAGTCTTTGGGGTCCTGGGCAACTAATTATATTTACAGGGGGCCCCGGTAAAGAAAAAGTTAAAAACCATTAAGGAAGAACATATCAGCTAGGTGAGCCTTCCAGTGGGAGACCATTTGGCGTTTCATTTACAAACACAAAATATCAGTTAATGACCTTCTTTGTAAATGAAACACTTTCCAAATGGTCTCCCAGAGGGCAAACAACAGAAGAGGAATGAGGTAATGTGATAAGTCCTAACCAAAACTGCTATTATCCTGCTGCAATTGCAGTTTACCTGCCTTGTGTGATAAATCCTCAGTTAACTTAGCAGAAGGAGAGGCCAGACCAGCTGAGGTGAGGCAAAGCAAGGCAAGCCGGGAGCAGAATGTTATTATATGGGAGAAGGGAATGCCATAGATAACCTGGACTCAAATCGAGTAGGGCTTTAAAAGTGACAACCAAGACTTTGTGTCTTGTCCAGAAACTAACTGGCAATCAGTGGAGTGATTTTAATACAGGTGTAACATGATCACTTCTAGAGGTGCCACTTGTTACTGCAGTTCCTAAGCCGCACTTGGAGTGACATTAGATATCATTTTGATATCAATAATTTGGCCTTCTCTACCTATTCCTCTCCAAGTGCTGCGAGGTCCCCCGGACAAGCTCACAGACAGGCATGACCACTAATCGCTGTAATATTCCAGACAGTACAGGCAGGCCAGAAATAGCTGTCCCACCGCTTCAGGAGACCTCAAGGCAAGTACCCTATTATGTATGCACGCTACTTACAAAGAACTCCCTGCCCCGAGCAGGCAGCTTGGTTAGGAGAATCCTCATCTGTCAAGCACTCTGTGTTTGTATACTGTCTGCTCCTTTGTCAATTCAGACTTAACTCAATCATGCTAAATTCTGACCTTTCGGAGGCTTTGTCTCCAGCCCGAAACTCATTGTTTTCCCCAAGTACGGAATAGCCTGTGGCCACATTTCTCCCTATAAAAACCCCTGACTTTGAGAACTTCCTTGGATCGCTCCTGACTTCCATCCAACCTTGCTACCGCTTTGCTTGGTGAGCCTTCCCCTCAGTCCCACATACTGAGACCTCATACCTACAAACTCAATCTTCAGACTACCCTGGCTTCAGGACAGGTGTAGTATCACCCAAACCAACAACTCCTCTAAAAATCCCTCTATCCCACTCCAACCTTTATTTCTTTAGTTCTCTGCGTGAGTGTGTTGCATACACTGTTTGACTGTATTTTAATAAAGATCACAATTATTATTTCAATTCTGTTTGCTCCTTGACTCGACCTGACTCCGTAGACATTGGGTAAAAGATCTTGCTCCATTGCCCTGCCTCTCGCATTGCCAGCTTGTGCTCTGTGCTAATTTCCCCAACTTATATAATTGAGAGCGCATTTAGGTGTCTTTCCCGGGACCCCCAGAAAACAGGGTAACACACTAACCAATCTACAAGCAACTTTCCCTAGAAGTGGAAGTAAATAACAATAACCACAAGACAAGAATAACACAGTGTCATAATTCATCTCCTGGAGGAGGAGGAGGAGGAGGAGGAGGAGGAGGAGGAGGAGGAGGAGGAGGAGGAGGAGGAGGAGGAATGCCAAGAAGCTGCAGCTTTCTCTGAGCCCAAGGAGATGGGGACAGGGGCAGTAGGGATTCCTGCTCCCCAGCAGGACTTGACAGAGGCTGCAGATGGTGAAAATGACACACCCACTTCTGTTGTTGAGAGAGAACAAAACACCATGCCCAGCACTGGTTAAATAACAAATGCTGACACAATTAGCACTAATGAGGCATCTGTGGCCCTGAAGGAGCTGCTGATAAATATCCTGGCAGTTTTCTCCCAGCCTTAGTGCTGACAACTGTCTTATCTGGTTGAAGGGCAATACTCTCTCATATTTCCTATTTTGTCATGACTTGGACTGGCCACATTTGGACTATTCTGCTTACTCTTTGCTAGCTTATATACCTGGATTTTTGACCTGCTGATATGACTTCTGGACTACCTTTGTGCTTCTCCCTTCATTTTGCTCAGGTAACCTATGACTGATCGGAACTGGATGGATTACTCTACCACCTCTCATACCAACAGCCTGCTGCCTGGGGCATTTGCTGACTTGTTTTCAGAACACACAGTAAATAACAAGCAATTTGTTGCTCTTTCATGACACCCAGACCTTTGGCCTGGAATGCCTGCCTCTTTCTGCCCAATACTAGGGCCATCCTCAAGGAGAAACTATGATGGTGTTACCAGGAATTTAGAAAATACTGGATTATCTAATCCAATGAATCAGAAAGAAATCTTTCTCTAAATACTGCAATTCATTATTACATCCAAAATTTGAACCAAAGCCAATCTTGCCATGTGCCAAATAGTCCTTAGGAAACAAAAATTGTATTTTAATAACCATTTTAAATGATCACTAGGCAACAGCTTTGGAAATGGCAGGCTTAAAATAAGCTATCTGGAATGGTCAGGCAGTATAGTCTTGAAAAACCTGCAACATCTCCTTCAGCTATCTCTTCTTCAATGGTATGCGCTCTGAGTGCTGTTAAAGTGCAAACGATAAACTTTATTTACAGCACGGGTAAGGAAAGGTAATGGAGAAACCTAAACTTGAAATATATACTTATCATCTACTGTAATGCAAAAGCGGATAAGAACATGACTAGGTAATACCTGATAACTAATAGGCAATAAAGTTTGAACTTCTGTATTCCTCTTAGAAGTCCTTGTGAAGCTGCATATGAGTTTTTTTCTGGGAGGTTTGCTAAGGTTCTCAGTTTGGATACAGCACTAATAAGGCTGGTTAAGGGGCAGACTCAAAGAAGGGTTATAGCTGGTGATCTGTTCCTAAATTTTAAAGTGCAAATGCTTGTCATGAGTCTGAGTAGCCATGCTCCCAAGGAGAGTCCAGAACTGCAGTTGGCTATGTTGATTAAGATGTACAAGCTATTTCTAGAAAGTTTCATCTCTGCCAACCACAGGTCTTTTGTAAAAATAATGGGGCTTAGTTATCCTCAATATTTCACAGAGGACAACTAAGATACATGTGGTCGGACAATACTACCGTGTGATCAAGATGGCTGAAATTATCAGTTAGGAAGAACATATAAGGCAGGAAAGCTGCAGCAGTTTGCTTTTGCCTGAGACTACAGGGAAAAGTAAGATTCTACTGCCTTTCCTTCTGCCCCTTGCGGAACTAATTAAGAGCACACTATGTTTGTACTTTGAACTCAGTTTGCAGCAACTGAGATAAGTTAGGGGCAAAGGGGGTGGTTTGCAAGTCAAAGGAGGTAATAATCCCACTATATTCTGCACCAGTAGCCTAGAGAGCAGGAGAGGTCTCCTTCTTTGGATGAGGCTGGATAGTTACCTAATGGACATACTTTAGCTGTAGATCCTGCACTGAGCAGAGGGTTGGACTCGATGGTTCATGAAGCCCCTTCCAACCCTCTTGATTCTGAGATTCTATGGAAGGAGAATAGGGACATTTTAAAAACAAATGAAAAAAGTGAGATGATAGAGGATTAATCAAGACTCTCCCTGTCAAATTGGGACAATTGGAGGATATGTCACTTAGAAGAGTTCATCTTATACAGGGTCTGGAAAATGTGACCTGCAGACTGCATGTGTTCCTCTGATTTCCAACCGGTTTGTCCTTTTCAATATAGTTTCATTTTGCCACTCTGTTTAATGCAACAAACAAACAAACCACACTATCTATTAGGAACCAGAAGTGACCATCTCAGTAATGTCTTAATTCTAAAATAAGTATTTTTGGGAAGAGACTTAAAGAGCTTTCTGGGAGTGAGATTGTGTGATTTAACCTTTTTGGGACAAATTAGTTTTGCAGTTATGGTTTTAGATTGGGGTGCAGCTCACCAAGAATCTGGGAAAGGCAAAAATGAACCCTAGACTCCCGAAAGTTGCTTCTGCCTGATCTAAAAGAATGATGAGAAAGTAACTGCAGACATTTCCAACAGACATCTGTGTCTCACAAGATCACCAGATCAAAAGAGGTCAACCTTCCAAATTATGCAACATTTTGCTTCAAGGGTCAAAAATGTGTCACCAGAGGATAAAAAAATATGTGTGAACTCTAGAGATGTAAATCTTTGCTTATTTTCTTCTTGCCCATGAAGACTTGTAGAATTTTTCTCCCCACTGGAACAGTTTTCAAGGATTTTGTACATTTTTTGATGATTGGTTCACATTTGGGGATTTTCCATCCATCCATCACTTTATTTATATCCCATCTTTCTTTCAGGCTGAGTCTTAAGACAGCTTATTAAACACAGAGAATACAATAAAATATATGTAATTAAAAACATACAAAATTATAATTAAACAGTATTAAACAGCCGCAGAATTAAAACTAATCAAGATCTCGCTTTAAAACAGAACAAAAACATCACAGTTGACTCTCCATATCCACAGATTCTGTATCCACGAGTTCAACCAACCATGATTTTAAAACATTAAAAACAAATAAACCCAAAAGCAGAGTTTGATCTTGCCATTTTATATAAGGGGTGCCATTTTGCTGCTCCATTGTTTATAATGGAACTTGAGCATGCAAGAATTTTGGTGTCCATGGGGGATGCTAGAAACAAACTTCAGTGGATATTGAGGGCCTTTCTACCCTACACTGTTATAATACTATTATTCCACTTTCAACATCCTGTGGAATTCTGGGGTTTGTAGTTTACTGAGGCCAAAGAGCTCTCTGGCTGAGAATTCTAAATGCCTCTCCCTAAATTGTAAACCCCAGGATTCCATAGGGTGTTGAAAATGGAATAATAACACTATAAAAGTATTGTGCGGAAAGGCCCTGAGATCCCACTATATAGTATTGTAAAAAGCCCACCTTTTTTTGTTAAAATCAGTTTCCAAAGGCTGGTTTGAAAAGAAAGGTTTTGACCTGCTACTGAAAGGAAAACAAAGAAGGCACCATGCTAACTTTCCTAGAGAGGAAGTTCCAAAATGTGTGAGCAGCTACAAAGAAGGTCTTCTCCTACATTCCCACCAGCTGTGAAGCCCCTCCTGTATAGATCTTAAAGCTCAGACAGGCTCATATGGGAAGATGCATATGTGTGCATGTGCCTTCATGTTGCGTGTTGACTTATAGAACCCCATGAATTTCACAGAGTTTTCTTCGGCAAGGAATATGCAGAGATGATTTTGCCAATTCCTTCCTTGAAAATATAGCCTACAGTACCTGGTATTCATTGGTGGTATCCCATCCAAGTACTAAACAGGGTTGACCTTATTTAGCTTCCAAAATCATATGGGATGATATGATCCTTTAGATATAATCCTTCAACATTGTGAAGATTTTTGTGCAAAGCCCACTTTTGTACAAAAATTTGTTTGTTGTATATAATGCAATGCTTTTCTGGAAAAGGCAATGCTTTTTTGGGGAAAAATTGCTTTTATTGATTGTCCCAACAAATAATGTTGTTTTGTTTTGCATTTTCCTCTCATTTTTTTCAATATGCTGATTAAAGTTAGTTTCACACACACACATCCTTCAACCTGTCCCAGGCCAAACAAAATCATATTTTAGAAACTGAATGTGAAAATCTGGCCACGTTGAAAAGATCACATGTGATTATTTTTTTTACTTCCTAAATCAACACTTGCTTATCTGAGTCAGGCTTCCCATCACCTGAGCCAAGTCACGCCAAATATGTCTCAGGATTCAGGATGTCAAGATCCTTATCCAGCAACTGTTCTCTTTTTGTTTTATTGTCCTCAAGGCTGCTGTGGGTTACACTAGTTTAAAGTAGGAGTGAGAGCTATATGGCCCTCCAGAGGTTGTTGGACTGTATCTTCCAGCATTCGTCATCGTTGGCTATACAGGCTGGGAGCTGCAGTTACTTGCAGTCCATCCAAATCTGGAGAAGCATGGCAAGGCTGTCTGTATTCTTTACACAGGTTAAGCATTTTATTTCCATCACACTGGACTTGTTTTCAGTTAGCCCCTTTCTTTTCCTTCTAACAAATCCTCTGAAGAGCCATCTTTGATTTCTCATGGATTTAGGTTCACCACATTGCAGTCCTCCAATCCAGGCAGGCTGCGCAAATGGTCTAAAGAGCAACCCATAGAGCCAGTGCAGGGTGGATAATGGAAGAGGCAGCAGACAATAGTTTCCATCTCTCACGCACTTCTCCCATTCTAGCAAAGGTGCTGTTGCTACTGAAGAAGCATAAACAGTGTTTTTCTTGTCATAATTCTCTCCACATGGTCACCTTTCCCTGTGCAAAATACAAGGGAGGAGGGAGTAGCAAGTCTGTGTATACAACAATCAGCATGGTGTAGTAGTTAGAGCATTGGACTATAGCTCTGGAGACCAGGGTTCAATTCCCTGCTTGGCCATGGAAATCCACTGAGTGACCTTGGGGGTATCAAAGGCTCACAGCCCCAGAAAACCACATGATAGGTTCATCTCAGGATTGCCATAAGTTGAAAATGATTTGAAGGCAATGACAACAACAATGAACAAATAGGCTTCTAGCTGCTATGCTTTAGAAAACAGACTTGCAAGCATCTGAGAAGTCTCCTGAATTCCTGGAAGCCAGAGGCAAGACTAGGAAAGATTTTGGAGGGATTGATTTTCTGTTTAACTATGTGCCCTGGCCCACTGGCTGCAGACAGAGAATAAATAGCACAATATTTTATTTATGGCAATTTATTCACTTTTCAACGAAAAGGACACTTTGCATCTCCTCTTCGTCTCTTCTCACCCCCAAACACACACAACTCTATTGGGATTTTCATAGATTCATTAGGAATCTTGCAAAGATAAAAGAGTAACTCATTAAACTGAGGGAACACATCCCTTGCCAGTTGTTCTCCTCCCAACTGTCTTCCCCATGCCACAAAAACAAACAAAAACAAAACAAAACAAAACTTGGCTTTGTAGGTAGAAATTTACAAAACTCTGAAAGTGTTAATCATTTTTAGCAAAGAATGGTCTTGCTCAAAAGGGTTGAATCCCACTGACAATGGAACATTATGTTTGAAAACAGAGTGAATTTACATTTCAAGCTCCCCACCCTTCAAAGATTCATGCCATCTTCACACAATTTCAAATGTGGCTTATGAACGGGACACTCAGGCCTGAGATATGCACCACAATCTGAGGTGAGCACCACTTTGGGACCAGTTGGTGGTCAAAATCAAAGAGTGAGTCAAACCAGCAGGCAAAGTCAAGAAGCCAGGAGGTTGGATCTAAACTTCAGATATCAATATCAAAGCTGAAGGCCATTTCACTTCACCAGGCTTTGGGAATCTGACTATTGTATAAGGAAAGGGCTTTTATTAGTGTGCTGTACTATTTTTTTCCTTGCCTTTTATTAATATTATAAAAATAACATTTTATATTTGTTGGTGTTAATCTTTGTCAGCCTGGAGAAAAAGGCAGGTACATATATAAATAAGAAAAGAACAATAAAGATCAGGTGAGAACAGGGAAGCCCTCTAGAGCACAAGGAGGCACAATTTTTCCAACATTGCTCAACTAGAAACTCTGTTATGGGCCTTCCTGCCAAAGAGGTCCAATGGCTACTTTGCATAGGCAAAGCCAGTGCAAGCTCTGGACTTACTTAGAATCATAAAATTATGCACTTGGAAGGGACTTAGAGGCAATCTAGTCCAACCTCTTGTCACACAGGGATACACAACAAAAACACTCCCCCAAGATGGCCATCCCACCTCTGTTATAAGAGCTAAAGAAAGAGGGAGAGAGAGAGAGGATGAGAGAGAGAGAATGCACCACTTCCAAGGCAATCTATTTCACTATCAAACAAATCTGATGGTAAAGAATGTCTTCCTAATGTTTAGGTGGAACTTCTTGTAATTTGAACTCTTTGGTTCAAATTGTAACAAAAGTTTCCACCTAAACTTTAGGCAGGAAAGCTTGCTCCATCTTCTGCATGACTTCCCTTCAGTCTTCTCTGAGTTAAACACATTCAGCTCCTCATGCTGTTCCTCACGGGTTTGTTTTCCATTATTTCACCAGAAAACTGCCATTAGCAATTCATGAGGCAAGGAACCTGCAGGACCAGCCATACCATTGGGTAGAGTCAAGATGTTACCTCAACCAGTAGATGCTAGGAAGTGGCAAAAGGTTCTGGATGAGAAAGATGTAGCTCTGTAAGGCTTATCAGCATCCACAGGCTAGTTTGCTGCCTTCTGGTGTGGTATAGGATGACCTCCTCTCAGCAGTGACAGCAGCAGAAAGACAGATAGCTTGTCAAATGAGTAGAGTTTAGTTCTTTGCCTGTGCACTTCTGTGCCTTCCCCTGCCCTGGAAGCTGTCAAGGCCCTGGAAGGGCCACTGCAAGATGACATTTCCAACCCCCTCCCACAAGTGTTCTTTGGTGCAACAATAAGAAGCAGTGAACCTGCCACAACTCCTCATTGGACCAGAGATTGCTAGCATGTATATGTGTTGGAATCATCATCCTTCTGCACCCCAATTGCCAGCAGAACAGATCTCTGTTGTCCAAGGCAGTTGCAGGCTCTTAGGGTAGGATTGAGCATCAGGCCAGGAAATAAGACATAGTTGTTTCTTTGTACATACATCCATGAGGTAGAACCTTGGGCAAAATCTCTCTCTTTGCGCACTTCATATCCCAATAATCCTGTGAGATGGGCAAGACTGAGAGAGAAGTTCTGGCCCAAGGTCACTCTGTGAGTTTCAAGGTCCAGTGGAGGGACTCAAACTGGGATGATTTCTGCACTACACTGTTATAGTGGTATTATTCCACTTTCAGCATCCTATGGAATCCTAGGGTTTGCAGTTTAGGGAGGGTCATTTAGAATTCTCAGCCGGGGAGCTTTTGGCCTCAGTAAACTACAGACCTCAGAATTCCACAGGAGGTTGAAAGTGGAATAAAGGCATTATAACAGTGTAGGGCAGAAAGGCCCTCAATATCTGCTAAGGTTTGTTTCTAGCATCCCCCATGGAAGATCCCATGATAGGTTAACCTTAGTTTGCCATGTTGGAAGTGACTTGAAGGCACACTATGCTAGTAGCAGCAGAAGCAACAGCAACAATGGATTTTTTTTTTGATTTTTTTTTTGCTGTATCTGTTTTAGCATTTGTAGGCTGATTTGAGTCCCAGACCATGAAAAAGGTGGGATAACAATAATAGTAATGATGATGGAAAAGGGAAGTGGTAGTAGTAGTGGTCATTGTTGTGCTTTTGGTGGGTCCCAAGGACTCACATGAAGCCTGCACATCACAAGTTCTCCACCCCTCCTCTAAGTACTACTCTGCACAGATCCTGCATTTCCGTCTCTCAGTTGAACCTCCTCCACAGGATTATTGTGATGTGGAGAAGAGTAAACCAAAGCTGTGACACTTAGACATGAGATGACATGAATCGTTGAAAAAGATGATAATGCTAGGTGAAGTGGAAGGCAGAAGAAAGCTAAGGAGACTAGTGGATTGATTCAATCCAGGCAGCCACAGTCCTAAAGTTGCAAGACCCGAGCAGGGTAGCTGGCAATTCAGGATTCTCTCATTCCTATGGCTGCAAAAGTCCAAGTCAACTTGATGGCAAATAACAGCAATTTAGATAAGGGGAGAGCTGTGCAACTTGAACTTATGAGTGGAAAGAAAGACTATAAATGTAACTAATAACAAATCAAAGATGGCAGGTGTGTAACAGGGGTGGAGCTGACAGCAGCAGATCAAAATAGTTCCCTGTTCTTCTACATGGTAACTTTGAACAGCAAAAGGGTTGCCCCTAGTTACAGAGCAGGCTTTCTTCAGTTGGAACAAGACTTTTCAAATGTGCTTCAGCTGAACTGGGCCTGTGGACTCTTCTGTTGTAAAGGACTGAGGCTCAGGCTTCTTCAATAATGCCAGTATGGTCAATAAAGCTTCCCCCGCCCCCCAGTATATAGATTCATTATTCATCACCTGAAATCCTAATGTGCATCTCTTGGTTCACAGTGTTCAGTCTCTAACCAGGAAAGAATTCAGCTTGTATATCAGGTGCTTGGTGTTTTTTTGGTGAAACACATTCCTTTCTGACAGTCTACCGACTTCCCTTCCTTCTCCAAATTCCCACACACCCACCTTCCCAGTTGATTGCTTGTGAATCATTGTGTTTTGCTCATGCAATTTTTTTGTTGTTGGGAGAGAGAAGGGCCAAATAACCTTTTCGAAAGGTTTCTAAAGTGCTTTCTGCCGTTTGGATTAATTGCAGCTCACAACGCTCCTGCAAAGGTGGCAGTGTATTACTCAACAGATGGAGAAATGAAATCTCCAAATAAGGGGATGGAGTGAGTCAGCCAACAAGTGTAGGTGGAAACAGAACCTAGAAATGTAGATGACAAAGCCATCTCTTTCTGGGGGCTGGAATTTAAGGTGTGTGTGTGTGTGTGTTTTAAATAAATGTCCTAGGCTGCTATGTCAAAGATAGTTCATTTCCAACTGAGGTGTGGATTATAGTGGAGGAAGTCTGACAATAAGACAGTCTGTTGCAAGAAACAAGGTAATGAAAACTTTCTTGGCTTTCCTTAATCTGATGTCCTCCATATGTGGGATGATACAGTGTTTGGTTGAAAGATTCTGAAAGAACTAGGGTAGGACAAGCTGGATTACACCAGTGAGCTAGCCTGACCTGAGTTTTTTTGCCTGATCTGATGGGGCTATTGAGGTTTCCTTGGTGATTGCCTCCTTCGGTGAGAGCTAAGTGATGGTAGACATCATAAGTGTCTCCTTGATATCCCCCAGCTGCTGCATTCAGGAACAGTACAGGATTTATCCTAACCAATGGTGCAGTGGTAAAATTTGAAGTTCAGACACTTATTGTGACATCTTCCATAACCATGTTACCAAAAAGAGATGATCATTTTTTAAAGGTAAATGGTGGTCTAAATACCATAAAGGCATCAGATGCCATTTAATGTTGGAAACTCAGCAAGGTTAGTACTTGGATGGGAAACTGCAAATGAATACCAGGTGTCGTAGGCTGTATTTCAGAGGAAGGAACTGGAAAAACCATCTTTGAGGATTTCTTGTCTAAGAAAACCTTGTGACATTCATGGAATTGCTGTTAAGTAAACAGGCAACTTGAAGGCATATCCGCTCCCTCCACAACAGTTCTAGCAGTTTCCCTCTCTATCAGGGACAAATATTTTGGAAGACTAATGCGTCTTAACTGCCAGTCTGAGACAAAGTTACCTCAAAATACTTTATACAACAACAGAGATCTCTCACATTATATTATTGTTGGAAAAATCTACATCCCATCCTCCACAATTGTGAGGATTGTGATTAAAGCTAAGGGAGAACTGAGAAGTCTAATAGAGCTGGGGGAGGATGCAATCATCACTTCTACTGAAAAAGTTTTGATGCTCCAGATTTGCAAGCTGTGGCTCTTGAAAGGGAAGAAAACACCAATATGGCTTCACTTAGACTTAGAAGAATTTAAAACTATACCCCTTCTGAGCAAATGTTGCCAAGAAAACTCTGTGATAGATTTGCCTTAGGGTCACCGTAAGTCAGAAATGACTTGAAGCCACACAACAAGAAAATGAGTGCACTGGATTGATTCATAAATTTCATGGACTGACTTCCAGAAAAACAAGTGTGAATCACACAGTGAAAGTCATACCCAGCCTATCTCTTCCCCCCTGAAATGTAAGGGTTAAAGGCCTTCAGATAGGAAAGAATGAGGATTGGATTGTTTACATGGAAGGAGTCTGTGGAAGGCTAGTTTTGATGGCTAGCCTGGGAAGATACCCCAAACATCTGTCTAGGAATGTTAGTTGGATGGAAATTTACTCAGCACCTGTGCAAAGTATGAATGACCTGGCAAATTTCAGGACAGTATTTTAGAGTGTACACATAGTGAACTCAGGCCCCCCCATTTTGTTCAGATTCTGGTTTGTCAGAGTGTCTTTCTTGCAATAAAGTTGGATCTCCCATTCATCTGTGTGGCCTTCTAATCTTTCCTGAAGTTAATGAGGGAAATAATTTCCCTTCATTCAACCACACCACTGATCTTAACATTCAACCCAACCAATTTCCTGACTCAACTTTTATGGGACTATAATCTACCTGTAGAAGTCCTTTCTTCCTGATGGGAGGTGTGTATGTCACCTTGAAATCAGACTTAAAGCAAAAGCCTCGGGTGGGGATGCTAGGATGACAATATTCTATCAATTCTAGCACCTTGGATAGCTCCATAGGTACTTAGGTTCACATTGTCTAATCTGGGATTGGAAAGTGTGCAGCCCTTCAGATGTCGTTGAACTCCAAGCTGCCCTAGCTAGCTGACATGGCTGGTGATAAGGAAAGATGGAATCTGCAGTTCAGCAAATATTTGGAGGTGGCACAGTTTTCAACCCTGGGCTAGTCACAATTGTGCCTGCTGTGTTGTTGGTTTTTTTTTTTTTTAATTACAAGACTTTTACCTTCCATTTCATTGAGGGTTTAATCTGCTGCAGATCAATTTTGAATAAAGAGCCATTCAAACAACTTTCATTTCAAGAAAATCCTACATGAATGTGCTGCATTTTGGTAGTTAGAACTCTATATGCCAGAAAGTTTGAAACTAGGCTGAAATTTGAAATATTGACATAGAGATTTGAGTGTTAGATCATGATTCTGGAGACCGGAGTCTGAATCCCTGCTCAGCCATGGAAAGCCACTGGGTGATTTTGGTCAAGTCATATTCTCTTAGCCTCAGAGGAAGGCAAAGGCAAACCCTCTTTCAGCAAATCTTGCCAAGAAAACTCTATAATATATTTACCTTGGGATCTCCATAAGTCAGAAATGATTTGAAGCCACACAACAAGAGAGTGAGTGCGGTGACTTGATTAATAAATTTTGCAAGGCATCACTCATTTCAGCTGTTGTATACATCTTCTAGGATGGCCATAAGAACAGGCATAGAGAATGGGAAATGGATTTAGGTAGACAGCTTAATGTGAGTGAAATGGATATGCCATAGATACATGAGTTGTTTCATATGTACTGAGAGAAATGCATAAACATGTGACATTGTACAAAGACCAAATAGAAAGGCATAATATGCTTCAAATTCACAGATTCCTTTAAGGACATACATGGTGGGGTTAAGACTCACATGCTCCCTTTATCTTCTTTGCAGCTTCAAACCCCAGACTTCCAAAATCCAGTGGCCTGGAAACAAAATACAGTCAGCCCTCTACATTTGCTAAGGTTGGAGCGCAGAACCTCTGGAAAAAAAATGGGAAAATTGCAAATATCAAAATGTACCTGTGTGTCTGTAGGAATGGGGGATGAGGCATGGTGGGAAGAACAGAAGCTCAGGGTCCAAATCAGGTCAAGGAAAGGAGGGAGAAAGAGGTGGGTCAGGGGGTGGCTCTATACTTCCTCTCTCATCTCCCTCCCTGAGTGTGGGAGGGCATCAGGAGAGAGTCTGTGGTGCTGAGAAATTGGGCTATGAGCTATCCTTAGCTGGCCAGGCAGTGGATGGTGGAGAAAGAGGACCAGAAACAGTTTTTAAAGGGCTGCATGACCTGATTGGAGCTCCCAAGAGGGAAGGCTTCCTTGGAAAAGAAGTTCCTGTTTCCTGTACTAAATGAGCATATCATAGTTACACACATCTTGGTCTTTATCCAAAGTGATATAGAAGACCTGAGAACCAGCATGATGTAGTGGTTTGAGCTTTGGACTACAACCCTGAAGACCAGGATCTGATTCCCTGCTCAGCCATGGAAACCTACTGGGTGACCTTGGGCACATCACACATTCTCAGTCCCAGGAAACTCTGTGATAGGTTTGCCTGAGGGTTGCCATAAGCTGGAACAGCTTGAAGACACACAATTTTTTATCTCCATAACAAACCTGTGAGATAGGTTAGTCTGAGAGGGAACATCTGACCCAGGGTCACCTAGTGAAATTCGTAGCTCAGTGAGGATTTGAACCTGAATCTTCTCAGTCCTAGTCTAACACTCTAACCTTTATGCAACAGTAGTTTTCAGTGAGAGTTGGATATTTTCAATCTCATTCCCACTTCCTCAATTGTAAGATTCAGTGAGAGACCCACTGTGGTTTGAATGTCGGACTAGGGCTTTGGGAGACCAGGGTTGGAATTGCTACTCAGCCATGGAAACCCACTGAGCCTCAGAGGAAGGCAATAGCAAACCCTGTCTGAACAAATCTTGCCAAGGAAAGGCCACAATAGGGTTTCAGTAAGTCAGAAGTGACTTGAAGTCACAGAACATGCCCACACACAGAATCATAGAGCTGGAAGGGGCCACAAGGGCCATCCAGTCTCTGCAAGGATGTGTTCTGAGTAGACAAGTTTAAGGCCTTTTCGCACGTTACCCTTTTGCGTGACGGGGGAGGGTGTCTCGTGCGAGAAGCCTCATCTGAAAAACTCCTTCGTACTGCAGGTTGCTTCCTGTTAGTGCGACCGTCGCCCTAGTGCGCCGCCCCTTCGTTCTGCAGTGCAGTCTGGGAGTTGTAGGCTGTGCTGAGGGAAGGAAGCGCGACCACTCCTGCTCGTCAAAGCACCGCACACAGGTAAGTGCGTGAGGGCACCACGAGCATTGCACAAGCGCGGGGCATTTTTGGCTTAAAGCCAAAAATCAAAACATGCGCACGCCCCCTGCTTTAGCCTTGGGAGCGTCGCGCGAGGGGGAGTGCGTCATACGGAATGATGCTCCCACTCACGCAACGTTCAAGGGGTGCTCGCGCAAGAAAAAAGGATGCGAAAAGGGCCTAAGACTGGTGTTACTGCAAAAGCATGGGGCCCCATGAGGTCCTATATCAGAACCTGCAACTAAAATGTAAAAATGAGGAATTAATTAACTCAAATTAAGAATATTGCAAGAGGAGAAGTAACTTCAGGACCTTTTCACTTTTGTCTACCAGGTTACTGCAAAAGAAACTAGTCAGAAAACTTATAGTACAATTTAAATGTGTTTTAATTGGGGAAATATACATGCACATACACAGAAATAGACACACACACGAGCAATCACACAAAGCTCATTTGAAAGAAAGTAAGGAGGATTGGATGAATAGAAAGAGACTTGGGTTATAGTTACCATCCAGAGGGAAGCACAGAAATGGTAATGTGGCTTGGACTGATGTCCAAGGACAGCAAAGGGTCTAACTGACAAAGAGGATCCCTGACATTGAAAATGCTGTAAGGAAGACCCAAAATCAGGATCCCTTTATACCAAAAAAATCTGCCATGGAGGTCTGACTTTCTGCTTGGAGAACAAAGGATTTCTGGAGGAGGGACAAAAGGTGACAGGATGGATTGATGGTTCTAATGTATTAAGGAAACATGTTGATGAATTTAGCATGCATATGACAAAAGGCTTTGATGGCGGTGTGATCAGAGATCAGGAAAGAGTCACAGTGAAAAGATGAGACAATTATTGATTTGGTGGGAATCTCCCTGTTTTTGAGTTTGAAACAAATAGGTGCTAGAGAACAGAAGACGTTTGTGCTTGGAAGACTCCAGTAGGACATGTACCCCACAGGGGTCCTGGCTCTTGCCTCAGAGAGGGGCTATTGTTTATTGAAAGGATTACAACCTGGCATTAACTCAGGTCTTCCTGTTTACGAACTTTACCTAGAGTCATGTTAAGGCTTTTCTTCCAGCTCTCCACATGGTTCATTCCAGCCATAAGAAAATGTGATTCATATTTTATGCTGATTAAACAAATCTGACAATTAATATATTTGCCAATTAAACCATATCAGAGCAGTGGAGTTACACTGGCCCTGTGAGTGACCATTGGTTTATAGTGTTGTTAAGGAAAAGTGATCATGCCATTCACCATTTTATAAATCTCCCTCCCCCAACCAATCTGCCCCTCCCCACTCTGGTACTTTTAGAATTGACTCAAAGTCTGTTTCTGGCACACACAGAGGGAGACAAACAAACACTTTCTCTCATACACTGTGTGACAATCTCTCTCCTACGTGTTCTTATATATTCACATGTGCTCTTGCCGACCCAAACACCCCCAGACTATCCCACTCTCATAACACTATTTCTCCATGACTGTGTGTCTTAGAGAAATACAATGAGATTAATCATTCCCTTTGAGTAGGAGGACATTTGTGAGAGGAGGAAGAGGAGGAAGAACAAGCATCAGATTCTGAAACCTGTTAACGCAGCATGCTCGACTTGGAGATATTTTTTTAAAAAGTACAGTAAAGTAATTGGTGTGTTGTTGCAAATGTTGATGGGGGTGGGGATTGAATTATACAGTGACCATAAGATAAGAGCTTTCATTCCTTCCACTTAAGCAGTGAGAGTTGATAACCTTATGATTAGTCACAACGAAGCAACTGCCTCATGCAGCAAATGCTGAGATACAGCAGACGAGTCACCATTCTGAGCTCCTCTCCCATTCTGCTGGAGACCAAAGCTTGCTGTGCCTAAGTTAGCATGTAGCCCTCAGCTGCTATGGAGGACACTGTCCCATCTCCAGTGCTGGAAGTAGGAAGCAAATCTCAGTCCAGCTCATTTTTACATTTCTGTATGTGGAACAACATGTGGCTAAGCAACATCAGAGTGTGGACAAGGTGGCAAAAGTTCTTAAAGAACACACAAGCTAGGAGAGGCTGCATCAGTATGCTTTTGCCTGAGCCTATGAGGAAGGTCAAGATTCTGTCTTCTCCTTTCCACTGCTCCCCACCCTGGTCTTCTGAGTAATTTTGCACTTTGAACTCAGTTGAAGCAATTGTAGTAAGCCAAGGATGGAGGACACAAGTGGGAGGAGTAGAGAGAAACTGGGATATTTAAAAGGCAACTGAAAAAGTGGTATGATAGAGTCTTCCTGACAGATTGGGACAGTCGGAGGGTATGGTGTGTGCGGAGGTAAATACCCCATCCAGTAAACTGGCCCTGCTCAACTGTGCTGTTTTGACTTCTCAGTTCATTGTTTTGCAGGCTATTTTGATCAAGGTCTGAGGTAGACATGAAGAGGGGCAATCAGGTTTCTAGCTTCATGGATCATCCCCAGATCCAACACCATACTAGGGGAAGGCCTTGTGACAAGACACTGTTTGGTGAAGCCCACACCGAATTGAAGCTGCTGTAGACTTTCTCTCTTTCTGCTTCAAAGACCGTGTAGGAAGATGGGGAGATAGGAGAGATGGGACTTTATCAGAGATTCAATTCTCCCCACAGGCCTAGAAGGGAATGCAAGATATGACAGCTCTTATACTTCCTGGGGTGATGATGCTCCAATATGTGACCCTTAACTTTCCTTGTGTTGTCTCATTTTGGGTTCTTTCCAGTTCTGGTGTCAGATGTGAGGCAAGTTGAGGAGAAGAGTGTCTAGAGTAAAGAAGCAAGAGGAACTTCTTTCTCTTCAGATGTAACGATTTGAACTTCCAGAAGTGCTAGCCAGCATGGCCAAGGAGGAGAGATTTTGGGAATTATAGACCAAAGCATCTTTGGTCATCAGCCTTGTCTTATAACTAAGAAGCATGGAAAGTAATATGGGAGATAAATGTGCTTCCATTTTGGATTGAAAAAATCTCCCTATCCTTCCAGCCAAGATATATGAATAGCACAGCTACCTATAGAAACAGCACTGTTCAGTAGCTATGGATTTGCTGTGTATGTAAATAGATCCCAGGTGTATTCCTCAGTATTTCCAATTAGTAGAAAAACTCTAGAACTCCAGAGGCTTAGTGGTGTAAGCCACACTGAGCGACATGGACCAATGGTCTGACAATGGCTGAGTCAGCATCCTATCCAAAGATGAGAAAAGTTACTTTTTTGGACCTTGACTCTCATAATTCCCTAGCTGCCATCTGACTAGGGATTCTGAGAATTGTCATTCAGAAAGTAACTTTTGGTGCTTTGATTCTTTATCAACCTGGCTGCCTAATAATCAATAATCTACTTTAGCCAGATGGGTGAGTGAAACATTGTAAAATGATTTTTGTTTGTTCCTTTGGTCATTTATTTTGAGTTATAATGAGCTGTTTCATTAGTGAATCCCCAGTTGGTGTAGACATTTTGTTTAATTAAGCACCCATAACGACAATGCTTTGAAGTTCCCAAAACCAGAGAGGACCTTGCATGAGTATTTTGACCACTTGACAAATATCAACTTAAAAGAAAACATCCGCCAGGCAAGGTTCCAAACAGCAATGCTAATCTCTATTTGGGCAATAGTTTTTCATGTTCATTTTGTACCTTTACTAACCTTAAAAGCCCTATCTTCTGTTCCTAGGATGCTGGATCTCAGGTGTGTGGCTGGATATCGACCAAGTTCCTGTTTCTAGGATACGTTGGGAGAAAGTCGTGCTCTCTAGAATTCCATTGTAATTTGACAGCAGATCAGTAACAAATCAAAGTGGCTTTTCCTCATTAAAATTCAACACATTGAAAGCCATCCTCTTGAAAGCTTCCCTGGCTTTTCGTGCTTTTCCAAAAACAAAACCCAACGGGCAAGACAGGGGGAGAAGAGGGGAAGACAAACAAGGTAACATTTCTGCTTTCCATCTGTTACAATTATTGCATCAGCTTTAATTACAATGGAACTTTTCCACCCTTTAAAGTATTGCTCTCCCTGTCTTCAGCTGGCTCCATCATCCAAAATGCTTCCCCCCACCCATGCATTGAAAGCAGCCTGTCATTAACAATCATACTGCGTTTCCTCCTCTCCCTCAACTTTGAAAAGTCCCTTAAGATGCAGAAAACAGAGAAAGAAAGATCAGGAGCTATAGATGCAACTGAGGATTTGTGGACTTCAAAGGATCTCCTTTCTATCCTCATTTTTTCTCCTTAAATCAAAAGTTTTGTATTATTTATTTATTTTGTATTATTTATTTGTCTAGTACCATCTATGAACATAGCACTGCCCCAGGGGGCTTACATGGGGCTTACAGTCAGATGCAATAGGAGTCATCAGGGACAGAATGTGTAACTATTTTACTTACATAGAGTAACTAGAGCAGGAGACCAGGCAGATGAGAACATGAGAAGTTTCCTTATACTGAGTCAGACTGTTGGTCCATCTGAATTCAAAATGACTTCGATAGATGGGGAGCTGGGCCAAAACTAACACAATGACTTTCAACAGGGATAAATGTAAGATGCTACATCTAGGCAGGAAAAATGAAATACACAGATATAGGATGGGTGATTCCTAGCTTGAAAGTAATGCATGTGAAAAGGATCTAGGAGTCTTAGTAGACCACAAGACAAAAATGAGTCAACAAGGTGATGTAGCATCCAAAAAAGCCAATATGATTTTGGCCTGCATCAAGAGGAGTATAGCGTCCATATTAAGAAAATTATTAGCAATACTCTATTCTACTTTGGTCAGACCTCACCTGAATACTGTGTCCAATTATGGGCACTACAGATGAAGAAGGAAATCAACATGATAGAAGGTATCCAGAGAAGTGTAACCAATATGATCAAAAGTACGGAAACAAATCCTTATGTGGAATGACTTAGAGTGCCTGATACTTTTAATTTGGAAAAGAGAAAACTGAGAGATGACATGACCTCTATCTTTAACTATCTGAAGGGATGTTATGTAGAAGATGGAAGAAATTTGGGTTCTGCTTCTTCAGAGGCTAGAACATGGACCAAGGATATGAGAGAAATGGGAGAGAGAGAGAGAGAGAGAGAGAGAAAGAGAGGGATCCCACCTAAACATTAAGAAGAACTTGTAAGAGCTCCTTGACAATCCATCATTTCCTTGGAGAATGATGGACTCTCCATTTTTGGAGGTGACCTGGACTAGATGGTTCTTGTGGTTCCATCTAGCGCTATGATTCTATGATTCTACTCCAGTGTTATGAACTCTAATTGACAGCAGTGTCTTAGGTAGAATTCTTTCTTAGCTTCATTTGGAAACCTCTGATATTTCCTAGTGGTTTTCCATCCAAGTACTGATCAGACCTGACCTTGCTTTTCTTCCAAGGTCAGATGAGATCAGATGTGTTCTGGGGAGTTTGGAGGTTGTTCAAAGGCTTTACATAAAAGATGGATCCTGAAGAGAGATTTGAAGCTGGTACCACCAAGGTATTTTTCGAAGAACTGAAAAGTACCTTAAACTGCTAAAGGGATGGGTGAAATTTCTGTTTCAGCATTTTTTTGATGAGATCATGTATGAGATGGAAAAAACTTATGGTTAAAAAGAACAGAAAAAACATGGCAGAAGCCAAAGTGCATAGGACTTCCATCCAGGCCTAGGGCTTTGATTGCTTATCTCCTCAAAGTTCCTCTTTGAATCCCTATGTTTTCAGCTATGTTTGTGGTGCTGCATTAAGGCTGCCTCTTCTTTCTTGCTAAGAGTTTCCTCACTTTTAATACCTATATGGCAGGCAAGTAGCACAACCTGGTCTTTTTCATGCTGAGAATAGCTACAGAATTTGGTTTGTGCCAATGGAGGAGAATTTTGTATTGGATGAACTGGACAAAATAGCATGGAGAACCCTAACTTTAGTATTCAATGATGTATCTTGACGCTTCAGTATCTTATCTAGTTTCTTCACACCTGCTCTTCCAAGTCCTAGTCTTCTGATTTCTTGACTATAGTCTCCATTCTGATTAATAACTGAGCCAAGGTAAGGAAAATCTTGAACTATTTCCATGTCTTCATTGTTTGCTTTAAGGTTATATATATCATCTATGGTCATTATTTTTGTTTTCTTAATGTTTCCCACTGCTGTCAGTAGCTTTCCAGTCTCAGGCCAGGATCTTTCAGAGTCCTACTAACCTGAGGTATCATGGTGGTTGGTCACTTGCATGCCAGTGGAGCAGTCAATCAATTCTAGGTTTTCTCTGAACTTTAAAGGATCTATTAGGTGCTGAACCTAATTGAAGGGGAATAGGCTTTAGTGTCTTGGGTTGCTCCTTTAAACCTCAGACTAAAGTTCAGAATCTACTCATTCCATTGACAAAGAAGCTACCAGCTACCATGTGTGTATGATCCTTTAAGCCACCTGTAGACTTTTGACAACCCCATTAATTTCATAGGTTTTTCTTACTCAAGAAATACGCAGAGGTGGTCTTGTCAGTTCCTTCCTCTGAGCCTACAATACCTGGTACTCATTGGAGGTCTCCCATTCAATTACTACCTGGGTCTGACACCGCAAGCTTCTAAGATCAGATGGGATCTGGTATCTTCTGGTGAGATATTTTACATAATGTGGTATAGACTGGTCCTGAAATCTTTCAGTAGTCTTTTGTACCATTCTGTAAAGTAGATAAGTGTTGTTTCCCCCATATTCCATATAAGAAGTAGAGTGAGAAGGGTTTGCCAAATGGTTCTTACAAGTTGGTGAGAAGAGGTGGGATATGTACTCAGAGGTTGCTGCTTCTCTGCACATTTTTAGCCATTTTGCAGTTACTCTTAAAGGAAGCCAGATTTCAGGAGCAAAAATGTTTTTCAAATTCCGTATCCTCTAACTCTTTCAGTTTGGCAGGGATAGCCCTGATGAATCCACTGCCATTCTGCTTCTTCAGCTGGTTTTAAAATGTCCCAGTTTCTCTCTTCCCCTTCCACTTTCCCCCTTTATTCTCAGCTTCCTTCAAATTGAGTTCAACAGGCAGATATAGTTTGTACTCAATTGCCTTATCAGGGGGGAGAAGAGAGGAGGGGGTAAGATCTTGCCCTTCCCAGTTGACTGAGGCAAAAGTGGACTGTTGCAGCCTCTTCTAGCTGGTGTGTTCTTCCTCATTAAGTACTTTTGCTGTCTTGGCCCCACTCTGGTGTTGCTCAGCTGCCTTTGTCCTTGTTTCTATCTATGAAATTTTGCAGGGTATGAAATTTGCATCAAGGGTTAGTTTTTGAGGGTGAGACCCTTCTTCTAAAGCTGTATATAGTTGAGGGGGTGATTCTTCCCATTAACTCCCTTTCCCAGTGAGTATTTGAACAGATCACAGGCTAATACAAATTAGTCATTCTTTCTCCTGTATTGTAATCACAGAGAAGGAATCTGCACTAGCTAACCCAGAAGGAGACCTTAGTATTTGGAAAAAGCTAGATAGTGTTTGTCTCAGGGCCCTATCATACTATACCATTAGAGTGCTATTATTCCACCTTAACTGCCATGACAACATTCTGTAGAATTCTGGGGTTTATTATTCCACTTTCAACATCCTACAGAATCCTGGGGTTTGCAGTTTAGGGAGTGCAGAAATGGCCAATATATACCAATTTTAAACAGTCCTGCTCTCTTTTATCTTCTTTTTCGATAATTCATTTCCTCCTTTTTTTTCTCTTCTTTTGGCTAAGTAGCTACCCCCCAGGATAAGGCATCATCTTGGAAGAGGGGGAAAAAATCAATTTATTTTTCTCAACAGCTAGCACAAGATCATGCAGTGTGCCATCTGAAGAGAAATGCAGTTGGTAAGAGCACTAAATACTTGTCATTACTTCTTGGGCTCGTTCATGGCTCAGATCTTTCCTCCACATCTCATACCAGTCCTTTTGAATGAAACAAAAAAAGCCTACAACTTGAGTGAAAAAGCCTGGGTAGAAGAGTGGTTCCTTCCATCTGTTCTGTTCCTTTGACAAGCTGCCTCTGACAAGTTATTGTTCAGATAAATGTTGGAGGAAGACCAACAGAGAAGCTGCAGCTGGATTCTCTTTAGCAGGTTGGGATATACTTGCCCCCACCCCAGTTACCAAGGAAGAGTTATTCTTTTGCTTTTCAAGGGGAGATGCGCTGGAAGTTTAAAATGGGCACTTTCAGCAGCCTCCTATATAAATGCTGGTCCAAGCCCACAGCCAGAAATGTTGGGTTGGGAAGGCCTGAGCATAATGATGACACACCCTCTAATATTTCAGAGATGACCACTGGGACGTGTGCGACCAAGCAACATTAGTGTGTGGTCAGGATGGCCAGAGCTGTTAATGAGGAAGAACAGACAACCTGCTGAAGTTTGCTTTTCCCAGAAACTTCGGGGAAGGGCAGGATTTGCCCCTTCTATTCCTGCCAAGTAAAGTGAGTACGAACTACTTCTGAATTCTGAACTCTGTTTGCAGCCATGGAAGTATGCTGAGGGTAGAAGGAGACAGTGGGAGAAAGAAAGAGGAACTTGTCTTCTTACCCAGCCTAGAGTCTCTTCCTCTTTAGCTCGGTTATGCCCTTTTTCTCTTGCTGCCCCCTATGCATGGAATTGCCTTCTGGTGACCTTGCAAACTGCCCTTTCTCTTACTGTTTTAAATCTAAATTGAAAAATTTTTTGCTTTCCAAAATTTTTGGAATGTTGGATTAGCCTTTATTGTTTTATTGGCATTATAGTAACATTATGTTGTAGTAGTTGTAATTGCATATACCTTTGACTTTTTTCATTTTCTATATCTTCATTTTATTATGTATTTATCTATGTCAACTGTTGTATTTTAATTTTGTAAAGCGCCATGTACATGGATGGCACTATTTAAATAAAGTATTATTATTATTATTATTATTATTATTATTATTATTATTATTATTATTAGCTGGGACATTTTAAAATCAACTGAGAAAGTGAGACAGCAGAGGACTGTTCCTGCTGAACTGAGACCTTTGGAGGATGTGGTAGAGACTTCTCCTTCACCACAAGTATTTAAATACAGGCAGGATAATAATCTCTCAGGCATTCTTGGTTGTATCCTACATTGCAAATCCTGCATTGAGCAAAGGTTTGAGTTACTTGACATCTGTTGTCCCTTCCAGCATTATGATGCCAGGAGGTTCATGGTTAAGAAAATTCCTTGTCCTAGTTCAGCATGGGCAAACTCTGTAATGTAGGGACCCTTTTTTCAACCCCTGGATCTTGTGGGGATGACAGTAGCACCCTAAAATGAAAAACCTTGGATCTGGGCAGAAAGAAAGGCCATTTCCACACTACTTTGTTATACCGCTGTTATTCCATTTTTAACACCCTGTGGAATTCTGGGGTTTGTAGTTTACTGAGGACAAAGAGCTCTCTGGCTGAGGATCCTAAGTGCCCCTCCCTAAACTGCAAACCCCAGGATTTCACAGGAGGTTGAAAGTGGAATAATAGCACTATAACAGTGTAGGGTAGAAATGGTTAAAGAAAGAAAGATGCCACACCCTGGCCCTTTCTGAATGGCATTTGCCATGTGAAAGGGTGCCTGGAGCATTGCAATTGTGAGGAGCGATCTGCACGACACACTCATACGATGCTCCAGGGGCCGGCAGGCGCCGATCGTGCACCTTTTCATTTTTGGCTGAAAGCCAAAAATGGTGTGGGATCGTGCATTGCTCTCGGGCCCCGCGCACACTTTCCTGGTGTGCGGAGCCTCCAGAGGCACGCCAGTCATGCTTCCTGCCCCAGTGCAGCCTGGGAAACTCCCAGGCTGTACTGTGGAAGGAAGAGGTGGGGCTCTCGTGTGAGCAGGCAGCTCATCTGCAGCTGAAGCAGCATGGATGTGAGAGCCTCTCGCTGGAGGCTGCTCACACGATCCCCGCATCCCAGCACCGGAAAAAAGTAAGGTGTGGAAAGGGTCCCTGTTTTAGAGGAGAATTGTGCCTCCTAGAGCCATGTCTTTCCCAATGTTGGCAGAAAAATCCATTTTTGTACACAGGGCTCTGGGATCCTTAGTGAAGGCTACATGATTCCTACTCCTGTTACATGGGATCCCCAACTCCCTAAGCAGTTCCTCATAGGGCATGGCTTCCAGACCCTTCACCATTTTGGTCGCCCTCCTCTGGACACACTCCAGCTTGTCGATATCCTTCTTGCATTGAGGCACCCAGAACTGGATACAGTATTCTAAATGTGGTCTAACCAATGCAGAATAGAGTGGTACCATTACCTCCCTTGATCTAGACACCATACTCCTATTGATGCAACCAAGAATCACGTTGCCTTTCTTAGCTGCCACATCACACCGCTGATTCATGTTCAGCTTGTGATCTACCAAGATTCTAGATCCCTTTCACATGTACTGCTATCCAGCCACGTGTCCCCTCTCCTATATTTGTGCATTCCATTTTTTCTGCCTAAGTGTAGGACTTTACATTTCTTTCTGTTGAAATTCATTTTGTTAGCTTTGACCCAGTTCCCCATTCTGTCCAGGTCATTTTGAAATTTGATCCTGTCCTCTGGTGTATTAGCAACCCCTCACAATTTGGTGTCATCTGCAAATTTGATCAGCATGCCCTCTACTCCTTTATCCAAGTCACTGATGAAGATGTTGAATAGCACTGGGCCCAGAACATATTGCAACGTATATTGTGATATAGTCCAGAGTCAATGTCCCCCCATCCACCCTGCAACAACTGTAGAAGATGAATGGGGAAAGGGATAGTAGATGCCTTCACTTGGGCTTTGATTTCCTTTGGAGTAAGGCAATGTCATGAGTAATAAGTCTTCTTATACAAGGCTTGGCTATGGTTTCGGAGCTTGGGAGAAACATCTAGGAGGCCACAACCTTGCCCATGCAGCATCTGCCCCCTCTGTCAGTTACCTCATTCTGCCCAGTGGTGGAATCAGACCTGATGCCAAGCCTATGCTGAAGCTTCTAACAGCAGCTGAAAAATTTTGATTGCCACAGTATCATTTCAAATACCTAATCAAAGAATACCTCTGCTGAAGCAACTGTCTTCTATGGCTGGCTTTGTATTAGAGATGTTAAGTTAGGGCAGTTTACTCCTTCATATGTGTTTTTGTGGTTGTTTTAGGGAAGGAAATTTAATACCTTCCTCATACAAAGATTCCCCACCTGCTCCCTTCCACACCCATTTAGCGGCCAGGGGAGAGCAAGGGAAATCTCAGAAACCCCTCACTATTGGCCATTCTGCCCTATACTGTTATAGTGCTATTATTCCACTTCCAACATCCTACGGAATCCTGGGGTTTGCAGTTTAGAAGAGGAAAAATATGGCATAGTTCCTTGGTGAAACTTCATATTATGTCTCTTGATGTAGGATCTTGGCCAGTGTTAACAAATGAAAAATTGGGATTCGTCACAAGAAGATTTGTGATGGTCAAAAAAAAAAAAAAAGCCTTGCTCAAGAGAACTGAGTCTGATTTTTGTAGAAAGAAACAGGAATATTTTCAAGGATGTTTCCCCCTAAAATTGGCATATTATTGGCAACCAATCAGCTGACAAAGTGTAAGCCATGGGCTGAAGGGCATTAGAGACAGAGAAGAATATAATTATTCATTATAAATATGTAATAATGATCCAGGCTGTTAGGACAATCTGTTTTATACACAGCTTTGTTAACAGGCTCCAGCTAAATTATTTCAAAATCTGGTTGATTTTTTTCTCTGAGGCTATCTTCTTTTTTATTAAATTAGTACCTTAATTCAGCTAAGAACATTAAAAGCAATCCTAAACTCCAGGGGTCTAAATCCAACTATTAGTCCCAAATAGAGAAATATATATTGAACCAAGTGAAGAATAGTAAGTCAACATTTATGTAAATTCTATTGATGTAATGGATCTTCTCTAGATGGGATGATTCATTGGATTTAGGCACAGAGGTGTTGATAGGAGGAAACTGAGACAAAATTAACCTTTTGCTGGTGTTGTAATTCACTCTCTGGAATCCTAGGAATCTAACACAGAGGAGTTGGATTGTGAGGAGTCTCTGGCTCCAGTTGATGGCTGTCTTCCCAAGTTTGAGAAGCTGGTGGGCAAAGCAGTTGAGGACACACTGAAGAGTCATTCCTTCCTCTGAGGTCTAGAAAAAAGAGAAGTAATACCTTTGTAGAAGTCAACATCTATTAAATATGAAATGCTGATTAACCAAGTGCCTGTCATTCAGAAGCAGTCAGCTCTAAATCCCCCATCACTGCGGGGAAACCTCATTACTTGCAACCATTCCATCTCCCTGACTGGCAGTGCTCTGTATATATTTCTTGGGGTTTTTGATTTCTGGATCGGTAACATTTAATGGCTCCTTGTCTTACTCTTTTTGGCTTTGGTTATCTAGACTACTGGCTTCATGGAAAAACTTCTGGACTATTTGAGATCTTGCCCCAGTGTCCAACTTCATCTTCTCTTCTATGAACATCTTGGATTACCTGTGCTTGACCTGGACTGAACTGATTTACCTGTAGCTGCTTCTGCTACAGTAATTTCGGTTTGGACACTTGTTGTCTGTAGGCCCAGGACAACCGGCAGAGAGTGGTTCCACTGGCAAGGGAGAAGGTATGCCCACGCTGTTTGCTGCTAGCAGGGCCCAGTGTGTGTGTGTGTGTGGCTGGTAGACCCTCAAATTAGGCATTCTTGGGGTTAGGGCTTAAAGAACAGCCTCAGATCTGCTGTATATATTCCAATCCTCACAAAAGACTTCAGAACTGGGCTCATAATCCACAGAGCTAATGTGTGTTATTCCCCGCCCCCCCGAAACCAATAAGGAAATACTGCTGCAGAATTTTCAGAAGAAAGATTTCTGTCTATTGTAGCTGCAGTCTCCACTGGCTGATGAAACCCGGCAGGACTTTGAAAGAGGTGGATCATACTGTTACCCTGATTTCTGGGGTCCCTTGGGGGACACCTCAATGTGTTCCATGTGATGGGGAATGGAAACTAGCCAGAGCACAAGCAATAGCAATGCGAGAGGCAGGGTAACCTAGCGGGGTCCTTTTACCCAGTTTTTACAGGATCAGGCCAAGCCAAAAACCAAACAAGAATGTCCAATTAATGATTTTATTGAATAAAAGTCTCACCCACCAATGCAACCACACACACATGCACCCAAGAGCTATTAAGAAACAAAAGAAAGGAAATTGGATAGGGGAGTATTGGAGGGGTACAGTTGGGGTAATACTGCACTTTTTCCTGAAGTCCTGGGTCCAGGAAGGCAGTAGAGAAGTGGGGCTCAGCACAGAGAGGGCTGAGGGGATCACTCAACGGACAGAGAAAAGGTCTGCTGGAGTGACTGGGAGTTATCCAAAGAACCACTCAAAAACTGGAACTATTTGTAGGGGAAAAAGTACCTGGAGGACTAATCCTTTCCCGGGGAGAACAATGGATGTTGGAGTGATAACAAAGCTCCAACATGGTAATTTCCTTTGTGTGATGGGATTGCAAGGTGTTGCCAAAGTCTCAGGATCTTCGGCTGTGTTAGTTTGTTGTGTGACTTCATGTAAATGGTCCTCGCCTGATGGAATATTTGCTCAACTTGGGGCAGACACGCTAATCCCTCAAGTTGGCTTCTCAGGGGCTGAGGACCCTTTGTTTATTATGGGTTTGCATAGCTTGAGGTCTCCTGGGGCTACGTGACTGGGGATTTTACTGGCCTGACCTGGTTTTCGATCTTTGACCATTGCTGCCTACGTGCCCATCTAGGTGACCTCTCAGGCACATTGAATCATATTTTAATATCAAAATTATAGACTCTGGGATAGGGTTTCTCCATCGAAGTAACAATGCACCAGTTTACCTCCACAATCCCACCATATTAAGAAGGGTTGGGACTGGGAGAGATAAAGAGATGGAATTGCTCTGTTGATCGCTTTGAAATAATTGAGATCTAAGCACACAGGCAACTGGATTGCAGTCCATGTCTTTAAATTAATTTCTCCCCTTACACTGTGCAAATGGTCCTGTATTTAGAAATATTTCATCATTCTAGCTCTCTCCCTTTCTGAAAGAGTCATAACGTGGAATATACTGTTTTCACAGATTCCACACATGAGACTCATGCTTTCACTGAGTTACTCACTATGACTGGAAGATTCTGTTGCTGATCAATTGCCACCATAGCCATCAGTGTTTGTGTGAAGTCCTGCTGTTATTGTAGTTGTTGTAGTAGTGTGCCTTCAAGTGGTTTCTGACTTATGGTGAACCTATCACAAGGTTTTCTGAGAATATGTGATGTACACAAAGTCACCCAGTGGGTTTCCATGGGTAAGCAACGGATCCAACCCATGCTTATTGTTACCCCAAGTTCTGGGGGTCCCGTGGGGGACACCCTGATTTACTCCAAGATATAAGGTTGGGGAAATTAGTGGAGCACTAGCAATGGCAAAACGAGGGGCAGGGTAACCCAGCAGGATCTTTTACCCAACTTTTACGGGGTCAGGCCAAGCCAAGAACCGGACAAATGTATCAAATAAATGGATTTTATTGAATGAAAATGTTCTCACGCACCAACGCACTCACTCACTCACTCACTCACTCACTCACTCACTCACACAAGACCTTATTGAGAAGCAAAAGAGTTGAAAAATGGATAGGGGATATAGCAAAGAGATTGTAGATGGGGTGATACTGCACCTATCCTGAAGTCCTTGGTCCGGGAAGCAGCAAGTGAAACGGAACTCAGCTGTAAGATGGCTGAGGGGATTACTCAACTAACAGAGTGCCAGTCTGCTAGTGTGGCAGGGAGTTCTCCATAGAGACCCTCAAAAACTAAGACTATTTGTAGGGCAGAACTTACCTCGAAGGCAAATCCTCTCCCGTGGAGGACAATAGCCATAACAAAGGAAGAATGTACAACAAAGGCAACTTGGTTTGCATGATGGTCTTATGATGTGTTGCCAGTATTTCATGATCTTCAGTTGCAATGGGTTATAGTGTAAATTTATGTAGATGGGCCTCGCCTTGTAGGATTTTTCCAGAGTCAGAAGTACTCAATCTGGGGAAGACATGCTAATCCTCTCAAGTTGGCTCTTCTTTGGCTGAGGACCCTTTGTTTTTATCGGTATGCACAGCTTGAAGTCTCCTTGGGCTCCGTGGCTGGGGATTTTACTGGCCTGACCTGGTTCTCGGTCATTCAACCATTTTTGCCTACGTGCCCATCTGGGCAACATCCCTGGCATGGTGAGCATATTTAATATCAAAATTATAGTCCCTGGGATAGAATGTGCCAGTGGGGTAACATCATCGTCCTGCATTCAAACCACTATACCATGCTGAGTTTCTTGACCCCTTGCTATATCTCTCTACACTTAATTCAGTTCATCCACATTTGAAGAGAGCTCTTCACAATGCATTTTGGTTTCATTGCCTTTAACAATATGGAGCCTTCCACAGGTTTGGCCATATCACAGCAGACTCCTCTAACTCTAGGTAGTTTTTGAGTAGCTTGTAAAATGACTGGTCCAATAGAAATCCTTGGCAAACATCACTTCTTACATCATTCCAATAATGGCAACTGTCCATATTTATTCCTATTCTCTATTTCCTGTCCTTTAACCGGTCTGGGATTCACAAGATAATATCTCCTCTCATCCCCAAACTGTTTTGTTTCAGGAGCTTTTGTTGCAGGAGTTTGACAAAACCTTTTTGAAAATCCAGGTAGACAATAAAATCAGGCAGATCACTACTATTCACAGGCTTTCTGACACTCTCAAACATCTCTAAAAGTTTAGGCTGTTATCCTGTTCAGTAGTTATGAGATTGTGAGCTGGGCTTATGTTCTTGCAACTACTGGGGTTTCTCATCTATGGTCATTAGTGACTGAACATGATCGCTGAAACCCACCTTTTTCAGCCTGGTAGCACCCCAATTAAAGGGTTTTTGAGGTGCTGCAAATTGGAGATCTAGGAAACATTGGCCAGCATCCTGTACTGCAGTTACAGATTCATAAGCTAGAGTATGCACTATACTCAGTAATACTATGTGTCCCTGATCAAGATATGTTTGTCATAAATGTAAATGGCCCCCCAAACCTACCTTTGCAGCCACACTGAGGTCCTTTCCGCACCGGGCTATTTAAAAGGTGCAGAGCAACCTCCAACAGAGGTCTTCTGCACCGTAGAGTGGACTGGGGTGGACTACTTTTTGTAGTTCCACACCTCAGTCCGGTTTGGAGTGACCAGAATTGGTTGCACAGCATATTTTTTAAAAACCTCTTCTTAGAGGTTTTTAAAAAGCACGGAGCACGTGACTCCGTGTCGCTCCGTCACCGCGCTCTGGTGCAGATTTGCAGGCATGCACAAGTGTGTGCCTGCAGATCTGCTGGGGGTGGACTTTAGGCTGGCGAGCTTCTCCAGTTGGTGGAGAGCCTCCACGAACTGGAAGCCACCATTTTGGACACCGGAGCAGTGTGGAGCGACGAGCTCGCACTGCTCCTCATCCTGACACTCAGGAAGTCCGGTGAGTCCTGTTTTTGCCCGGTTATTTTACCACATGCGGAAAGGGCCTGAGTGATGGAAGTCTGTTCAATTGCTAATTGAGGTGTAGAAGGATGAGGTTCCCAACCCCCTCCTGCCAGTGAGTGAGATTGCAGGAGCCCTGTTGCAATTCCTCATCACAGACAACCTCACTTACTGGTGGGAGGGAGTGGAAATGTCTCTCTGCCCCACACCCTGATCTGCACTGAATAGATCTCCATCACATTTGTAACTAAGAAGACAATGTAGGATATCTATGGATGTCAACAGTATTCTTCCTTTTGTGTTAATTGTGAGAAGCAGTTGCAGCAGAATACTGAAGGGGCTCTCTAGCTGCCTGTTCTCAATCTGCCGCACAACCGGGAGATCATTGCAGATGTCATTCCCCAGTGCCCCAGTTTGTAGCACCTGGGAAAGCCTTCAGTTGAGATTTTGCTCGTTTCAACAGCTAGGGTTTGGGGATGTCATTATGGTCAATATGGCTGGTTTATGGCCGTTTGATTTATATTTAAAAACTTGGAAACTCTTCACAAACTATGCAAGGAGTGTAGGAAGAGACTTGGTAACTATTGGCTTTGATTTATAAATGTAAATACATGTAAACTGATAGGAAAATCTTTGAAAATATATGGAATAAAAAGGAGTTAATAATGGATATACAAGAACAAGCAATTAAGTTTATCGGGAAGTCATTTTTATGTTAATTGTTTGTTAAGGACTGTGGACTGTAACTTTCTTAAGTATATGTTCCTTTGTGTTACTGTTTCTTCCTACTTTCTCAATTTTTTCCTCTTTTTTCTCTATTTTCTTCATTGTCTTTTTTTCTATCCTCTTGACTATATTGTCTATGTATGTATCACTATATATGTCGTTTGTGTAATTTTTTTGTGTGTAATAATTTTGTACTCAATAAAAATAAATTTTTAAAAAATATGGCTGGCATTCTGTTGGGAAGCTGTGTCATTGTAAACCAACTTATGAGTGCGTAAAGTTCAGTTGCACTGTTGCACAATGTTTGTATTTCCAGAAGGGGAGCAGAAACATAGCTAATGATATCAGGGCAATTGTACAAGCATAGCTCATGATGTGGCTATTACATGATGGTCTCCTTGCACAAAGGGCTCTTTTTATGCAAATGGGACACGGTGTGTCGTCACAATTGGTATTGTGCCAGCTACATAGCTACATCATGACCAAGTTACACATCGTATCCTCTGATGCAAGATCTAGACCATTATCTTTAATGATCCTTCTCTTTCTCCCACTCTTGTACCCAGAACAGATTTTGAGCTTTTTTGTAATTTCCTGGATACCCACAGTCTTTTTTTAAAAGAAGAGAAAAAGGTGTTACTCTGCGTATTTTCAATGTCCTCTGGTGCAGAGACTGATCTTAGATATGCTAAATATTTTTGTTAGAATACCAGTATTTTAACATTTAAATTCTTCAAGAACTGTTGGGTGGATACCATCTGGAGCTAGTGATTTGTTAATGTTTCATGATGTCAGAATCTGTGTGGCAGAAAAGTATGCTGTATTATGCATGCCCTGTTCTTCTCATGATATGCTTCAGCATTGTGCATGAGCAAAAACGGAAGTCAGTTCAAGAACTCTTGTCTGCCATTATGATGTTGCATTTGCAATGTGGGAAGTTAATTACTAAAGGAGAACCAGCTTGGTATAGTGGTTTCAACTTTGGACTAGGGTCCTTTCCACACTACACTGTTATGGTGCTATTATTCTACTTTCAACATCCTGTGGAATTCTGGGATTTGTAGTTTACTGTGACCAAAGAGCTCTCTGGCTGAGAATTCTAAATGCCCCTCCCTAAATTGCAAATCCCAGGATTCCATAGGAGATTGGAAGTGGAATAATAGCACTATAACAACGAAGGGTGGAAAGGCCCTAGGACACAGAGACACCAGGGTTTGAATCCCTATTTTGTCATGGAAAGCTATGGGAGATCTTGGACAAGTCATACTCTCTCAGCTTCACAAGGGCAAATCCCCCTTTGAACAAATTCTGCTGAGAAAACCCCATGATAGGGTCACTTTAGGATCACCATAAGTCAGAAATGACTTCAAGGCACTCAACAACAATAGTTACTAAACATGTGGGGAGGGTCAGTTCCCTCATCTTGAATGATAAATACCATAGAAGTCTCATCAGTGATAATAAACAGTATAGAAGTTAAGAGAAAGCAAGCTAGCTAGGGTAGAGGGGTGGACAATTTTTTTTAAAAGAGAGAACCCTTCTCCTGTTAGTGAATGTGAGCTCCCCCCTCCCCAATTATTCAGACCACAGATCCACACCCCATCTGTGCCACATCCAAATGCAAAATTATGCACATCCAATGAGCATTCCCAAAGGGCCGGTGAGATGGCAGCCAATCAAGATGTCACCAACCTCAGTCCTCTATTTGGCCGTGTGCACAGAGAACAGTGTGAGTAAAGCATTGCAAACTAATTTTCCTGTTGGGCGTGGATAATTGGTGTAAAATCTCCTGATTCCATTGCATTGCTGGCAGGTGAAATTGCTGCCAAAAATGTGCAGGAGGAAGAGGTGAAACAGAGGACAGCAGGAATAAAGAAAAGAGCTTCAGGAATGAAGATCAACCCCCTCCCTCCCCAGTCATTTCCACTTGATTATTGGTGCTTCCCTACCCAATATTTACTTCATTCCACCCTCTCCTCTTAACCTCTCTGGTCATCATAGCCCTTCTGGAAGAAAGTGGCTGTTGAAAGAGAGCGAGAGAGAGAGAAAGCAAGGGAAGAGAAAAAGAAGACAGACATTGCTGTGGAATTATTTAACGAGCCAGAATGAATTGCATTTGAAATCATTTAAATGGGATCTGGGAGTATTTAACTGCAGCACAGGAACTTAACAAGAGTGGGAAAGGATCTTTGTGCTAATTGCCGGCAATGATATACCTACAGAGAGAACATGCAGCAATTAGCAAGCAAGTCGGTAATTTCTGTCTCAGGCCCCTGCCTGCCCTGGAAAATGGAGTGGATTCTTGGCCGGAGAAATGCATGAGGTGCCTGCCTTCAGGTGACTGGAGGGTTTGAAACAAAACAAAAACAAGAGGTTTAGTCATATGAGTTCAAATAAGTATTTTGCAGAGAAGATTTGGGAGGAGGGCAAAGGGAAAAAGGAATCATACCAGACCATACTAGATCATTGATTTTAAATATAAGTATAGTAATCCTTGAGCCAGCATAGCATAGTGGTTTGAATTCCTGTTCAGCCATGGAGACCCACTGACTGGCCTTGGGGAAGTCACAGGCCATTTCTGCACTACACTGTTATAGTGCTATTATTCCACTTTCAACATCCTGTGGAATTCTGGAGTTTGTAGTTTCCTGAGGCCAAAGAGCTCTCTGGCTGAGAATTCTAAATGCTCCTCCCTAAATTGCAGACCCCAGGATTCCATGGGGTGTTGAAAGTGGAATAATAGCACTTTAACAGTGTAGTGTGGAAATGGCCATACTTAGCCTCAGGAGAAAGCAATTGCTCCCCCCAGCAAATCCTGTCAAGAAAGCTCAGGCCCTTTCCACACAACATCGCTGTCTCATTTCTGCCACAGGATGGCAGTGGTCGGGAGGTCGCACTTCCACATGACGTTGTTGCCATCCCGCTGCCATCCTGTTGCGAAGCACTGCGCTTATGCAGTTTTCACAAAATGGAAGAAATCCATTTTGCGGTCTGTGATCGCATGGCGCTCCCATCATTCTGGCCATGCAGAAGCACATTGACAATGCTTCTTTCCATAGTGCAGCAATGGAAAAAGCCTGGCTGTACTGCGGAAGGAAGAAGTGGTACCATTACGTTCTCTTCTGCAAGGACCGAGTGGGTGCAGAGAGGAGCGTTGCTGACGCACTTCCTTCTGGACCCGGGACTGCAGCGAGATGATGCGGAAGAGCGTCGTGGTGGAAATGGCCTCAGTGATACAGTCAGCTTAGGGTTACAACAAGTTAGAAGCAAATTGAAAACACGCAACAACAAACAATGAAGACCTTTATTAAAATATTCCCCTTTTCCCCCCCTGTTTCCATCTTTCACTTTAAACATGTATATACTGCTTGTCAGGTATGTACCCTTCCAAAGTAGTTTACAAGATGTGAAATAATGCAGTCTTGATAAAGATAAACACAGTACAACAAAAGCAGGCTGAACGAGGAGCGTTGAAGAAACCAGACAAACTCATCAGATAGACTCAACAAAAAAGAAAAAAAGAAAAAACCTGAGCAGTTTTTCAAAAGGGAAAGACTTCACCCAGTGCTGAGAAGAGAGCAGAGAAAATGCCAGATAAGCTTAATTGTAGAGGAAGGTCAAGATAACAGTTGTGATACAACACACTCACTCATGCACACACACATGTGGTCGTTTATACTTTGCCAAAAAAAGAGTTAAACCAACTCCAAAAAGAGAACAAAGATTTTCAAACAAACAAACAAACAAACAAAGACACCAATTCATGTAACAGGTGAAATGGAGAAATAATGACTGCTGTTTAAATAAAATAAATAAAAATAGATATAAATAAAAATACAATAAAATACAATATAAAATACAAAATACAACTTTCCTCTATCATGGAAAAGATTGTGACCAGGTGACTAATGTGTCACTTGCTTTTTCTGCTGTCCAAGCTGCTAACTTAATGGACAATTTACTGTCTTATTGTCTTATGGTCCTACACAGGAGTGGACATTAGGATATCCCACAGCACAGTCCAAAAATCACAGAAGAAAACACTCTTTGGGCTAAGAATATCCATTGAGCAATCTGTTTAAGGCTTTAAATGCTATCCCCATCCCTTGAAATATTAAAGAAAAAGAAAGAAAGGGAAAAAAAACCTTCAAATTGCCACAAACATTGACTGGTAGTGACATGAAGCCATTTTCATGTGACCAAATGGCAGCTGGAAGTTGGTATTGTAGCTCTCTGGTGCTCCAAAGAAGCTCAAAATACTGCTGTGAGGCCCTCCTGGTGTCAGAGAGTTGTTTGAGTGTTGGACTAGGACTCTATGGGCCTTTCCGCACTACATTGTTATAGCGCTATTATTCCACTTTCAACTTCCTATGGAATCCTGGGGTTTGCAGTTTAGGGAGGGGCATTTTGAATTCTCAGCCAGAGAGCTCTTTGGCCCCAGGAAACTACAAAGCCCAGAATTCCACAAGAGGTTGAAAGTGGCATAATAGCACTATAATGTTGTCATGCGGAAAGGCCCTATGAGACTAAGGTTTGAATCCCCACTGAGTCATGGAGACCTGCTTGGGTGGTTTTGAGCATGTCATACTTTTTCAGCCTCAGAGGAGGACAACGGCAAACCACTCTGAACAAATCTTGCCAAGAGAATCCTGCAATAGCTCCACCTTAGGTTTCCATACGCTGGAAACAACTTAAAATTCAGTCAACAGTAGAACGCTTCTGTTCAGAGTCCCTGCCAGCTGGCTAACCAGCTACGCTGACTTTCAAAATATTCCCTTTTGTCTGAGGATGCTCACTGTTCATTGGACTGGTAGCTTGTGTCTGCAGCAGCTTCGACACCATTTCTCCCTCCTCGTTTTGAAAGACTTCTGCCAACTTTAGAGTTCCCTGGGAATGGTGATGTATATATGCTTGTTTCTTTTCTGAGTGACCTCCTTTTGGCTCTAGTTCTCACCAACTGAATTTGCTATTGGTCAGTGGTCATAATAGTTATTGCCATTGTTAAAAAATAAGCTGCTAAATTCAGTAAGACTTCCATACACCCAATGTAGCAGCTATTGACTCAGAAGTTGCAAACAGAGCCTCCAAATGGTGAGAAGCCTTTAGGTGACTGTAGCAGCTATCTATTTTGACAGCTACTATGAGCCAACAGAGCCTTCGCTTTGAGCCATCTCTCAGTGTTTCAGCCTGTCTGTTCACTTCTTCACTCACCCTTTGGCAGCAATGACTGCATCAGGCATCAACACTGAGGAGCACAGAAGTCTCTATTAGGATCCAGGCACTGCCAGAGGGTGAACGAGTAAGAAGGGAGTCAGGAGGGGGAACTAGGGGGAGATCTAAAAAGACTAGAAAGTATAAACATGAGACTGATGCCTCCTCATGTATGTTGACTTAGAAGTATATCCCGCTGAATTCAACAAGAAGCCAATAGGCATAGGAGTGCAATCTGTAACAGTGAACCGTGTCAGCTCAGTTGTTCAAGTCAGGCTTATTACTCAAAACTGGGAATGATGGCAACATTATCCATGGTCAGATTTCAGCATGCAGTGACTGATGCTGCTCCTCTTTTAATCACTTACAGAATCAAATAGTGGTGGTAGGCATATTTAGGAAGCAGCCATTGGTGTTAAAGGAGGGACAAGGAGATATTGGGGGGATGACAATATCAGGGGGTAACAGGATGCTGGCTGCCCCAAACTCTTTTCCAGATGAAATAGCCTGAATAGCCTTTGGCAACACTTCCCCTTGCCTGTTGAAAAGGCTGTTGTTGAGTGCTAGGTCAGTGAATTGGAAAGGAACATCTATCCAGGATTTGATTCTACGTGAGCATGCCAAACTGGTATGTATCACCAAATCCAGGCTGAACCAACCTGTGGGGTTGGGAGGTGAAATTGCAGTGGTCCACCAGGCTTCCAGCCCTTGACAGGGTACCCTATATGTCAGCGTGCTGGGTTTGGAGAGTATCTATTTGGAAATGGTTGGGTGGTTGATTCAGAATGGCAGTTGTGTCACTGAACAGCCTATTCTCTTGCTCAACAGTCTCCCTTCGTCAGCAAGCTGGGGTGGTTGGTGTTGGAGTCTTCTCAGCTTGTAGTGCTGGGGCTGAGGCTGCTCTGCCAGGAGTGTCTCAGAAGTTCATGCCTTCCATGACAACCATGGCTCCATCCCAAGAAGCATCCGGCCCCACTCAAGCTGCTGGGCACACTCTAGACCTTGTTTTCTGAGTTGGATAAGGTCATGGTAACCTGGGACTGAAGGAACTATCTGTAGGTCCATGTTCATGGACAAATCACAACCTGGTAGGTTTAGACTCACTACAACTCATAAAGGAGAGATGGAAGACTGATTATGATGGTCCACCTCAGAGGAGCTGATAGATCAGGAAGGATTCTTGATGGCTTTTGGTGATTTTTCCTGTTACCTCAGCAGCCAACATTTTCAAAGTCCTAACTGGCCCCTAGAATGGGGAAATGGTAAAGTGGTTAGGGGGTGGAAATGATTGCTTCTGAGTATCACCTCTCAGGGAGTGGAGCCAAATTATTCCCCCAGCTTGATGAAGTGAATGAGATAGACACTATAGAGACCCTGGCAGAAGTCTTGGGGTAGGTCTAATCAAACAAGAGCTACAACCTATTTAAAAGCTTCTCCAAGGCTATGTGGGGAGAAAAGAAATTATTCTTTTCTGCCATCATTGTGTCTGCAAGGAAGTGTGCAGCAGAGCTGTTTCAAGTGATCAGAAGTTTTTTACTTAGAGGACTGGGTATGAATTGTACAAATGAGATTGACTACAAAAGTGTAAAAATGAGACTGATGCCTCATCATGAGCCCACATATGTTTATTTAGAAGTATATTCCACTGAATTCAACAGGAAGCCAATGTGCATAGGAGTGCAATCTGTAACACTCAACTGTGTCATTCCAATTGGTACAAGTCAGGCTTATTACTCAAAACTAGGAACGATGGTAATTTCTTCGTGATAGGATTCCCCTACACCATGAATGTTGCTGCCTCCCTTTTACTTACCCATAGACTCAAATAGTAGTGGTGGGGAACAGATTGAGGAAGCAGACATTGGAGTTATAGAGGGCGGTCCATTCAACAGCGTGGTGTGAGAAATTTGAATGTCATTTTGCTGATAAAATCACTGAGATCTGTTCCAACTTGGATGCCACAGCTGATATAGTCCCAGTGGATATCCCAGTGGATACAACATTGCCCCCTGTTTGTTAATAATAATTGATTCTTTCTTCTATTTGTACAGCCTTAGGATGTGGACAGGATCCTTGAAGAAGTGAAATTGGTTCCTTGCCTTTCATGGTTCTTTAAAAGGCTAAAGAGGGAGTGGCTGAATGGGCAAAGGGAATAGTCAATGCCTCCTTACAACAAGGCAGGGGTCCAACATCCCTGAAGGAGCCAGTTGCAAGGCCCCTGTCAAAAAAAGACTTTCCTGGGTCCCTTTGTAATGGAGCAGCCATGGAAGCAGCAGGGTGGGGGCCTTTGGCATGGGCCATCATGAGGACCGGGAAGTGGAAATCCAGGGCATATGCTTGGTATAGGCGTCCTGGGTTAAGAATGGAAATAGGTTAACATGTTTTGTTTTCAATTTTCAGGCAGGGCCAGCCGGATGTGTAAATGAGATTCCCAGATGGAGTGGGAGCTTGGATGTGGGCTGGAGCCAGCTGATACATCAAGACCCATTGGGATGGATCTGGTGGGGCAAGTGATGGCAGCAACTTGAATGGGTGGTATATGTTAATGGAGGGACAAACGTCAGCGTGGACATGGGGTAGGAATTGGGAATTGCATGGCTCAATGATTGGAAGCCCTGTGGAGGCTGCTTCAGGGAATGGGAAGGCACAGTAATAGTCTATTGGTTGCAGCTGGCTGGATTGGCAGGAGGTGAGCTGGGGTCCCAGCTAGCCTTTTGTGGCAGTAGCATGGGCCCTGGATCTGGGATTGCAATTACAAGGGTATTCTCAGGTATCAATATGGTATGGGTATCCCCTTTTAGGAATTCAGGGGTGTGAGATGGAACTGGTCACACACTGCACCTGTTGGGTGTGATTGTCTCACACCCCCTGGCAGCAGGGAAGACCACCAGGAGATCTTCTCCTGAGTGTAGGCCGTTCCTGTCATACCAGGAATTGGCCAGAAGGTCGGGCACATTGGTCAACAGATGGGTTGATCGATGCCCAGATCTGCTCCCATGCATCAACCTATCGGCAACTGTAGCCAATAAAGCTGTGGTCTTTTTCTTCCAATTCTGTGTTGATGTATTTTATTTGGCTGCACCACTCGCCTCTGAGCATGCAACTATATATTTTAATTTGTAAGCCACCTTGAGTTCAAAAGAAATATATAAATGAATTTGTTGTTGATGATGGTGGTGGTGACTGGCATGGGTTAGCTACCTGTGACTTTCACAATTTCCACTCTTGCTGCTGAATGATCTGCCTTAGCAACTTTTAAAAAAGATTCTTCCCTGATGTCATGCATCTATAGCTTCCTAGTGTAGTCACAACTTGTTCCATGCTCCTTGGGATGCAGTTGGAGCTGGGCAGGGATGGAAAGGGAGTTGGGGGTAAGGAGAGGTAAATGACGATGCAAAGGCAACAGCTGTTCCTGCAAAGAATGTCACCCTCCACTTTTGCTTTCATACATTTTCCCTCTGGGTTAAAATAACATGGTGGTGTGCACCATACTCAAATCTCACTACAGTGCCAGCCAGAAGGAATGTGCAGATAAGCACGGGAGTTGCAGCTGTCTCCTTACACTAACTCTTGAGTTATATAAAGATGAATGAGCCATTGCAATGCATCGTATCCTTCCAAATGGCTTGAGAACACAGTAAACTGGCCATTAGAATGTATTGAACTAAGGGTGATACATTCCTTACAGAATGGTTTGTTGGACCTGTAGCGCATTGGCACAGGTTGTGTTCTACTAAATTGCCCCTGTTAACATCTACAGTCATGTACGTGAAAGCCAAGTGAGTTTCCAGACAGCCTCTGGAATGCATTTGGAATGACTTGCATAAAGAACGTCCAAATTTCGGTCCTTGAGGTCAGCATCTGGCATCAACTGCTCTCTCTCCTGACCGGGAACTTGCTGAAGTGGGAAAAAATGCTTTTGAGTCTCTGAGACAGAAGGAGATGAAAGCCTCCTCCTTTCTCAGTGAACTTAATCGAGAAGGAGATTCCTACTTTGACTCTAGCATTTGGTACAACATTTTCTAGTACAGTCAAGGCCGGCAAGCTCATTTAGGGAGTTCCAGGCAGGCTGCATGGAACACAAAGTTCAGTCTCTCAACACATCTCTACATCATAGTGTCAACTTCCTGAGGCTTCTACTTCCCCATACCTGACAGTAGGGCTGGCCCAGATAGTAAAGTCAGTCCTCCACATTTGTGGGTTTCACTGTTGCAGATCTGATTATTCACGGATTATCTGCTGTCACCTCTGCTGCTGCCCTATGCCATTTTTAATAGGGACTGCAAGCTTTGCAAGACTGAGAAACTGCAAACCAGGCTTGTAAGTCCCTATTAAAAATGGTGTGGGGCAAAAGTGGAGGTGAGAGTAAGCCCACTAGTCCCTCACTCCTGCCTTGTGAAGGAACCCTGATGCCTCAAAGGAATCCATCATGGGTTGAATATGGTGATCATATTTTTGTGTGTGTGTTAGATATGGCTTGGAAGGGCCTAGGGTTATTCATGCTTTTTTACCTTTCACGGGGGTCCTGTGCCCTTAACCCACCTTATGTGGAGGGATTACTGTACTCTATACAGTACTTGTTTTCTTGAATATCCTCAGAATCTTTAGATTCAAAGATATTGATGATGGTTTATCAGAGGGAGACTTATTTCTGGTTCCTCAGTTGACAGAAGTTTGATAGCAACTGAGGATACATTGAGGTTGGCAAATTAATAATGGAGAGATTCTTTCTCAGCATTGGTCTCAAGAGGTTTCCTTCTCCTTGGGATGGGGTCTCCAACATGGTTCCTGCTGCGGTTTGAGCACGGCAGTTGAAAGCAACCTCTGCAATTTCTCATTAGCGCTTCTTTCCCAAAGGCAATCAACAGCACTTTCCCACCCCCCTTGCATCATCTCCAACTCCAGTATTACCAACACTTCTGTGCTTTGTCCTGCAACCCTCTTTTCATCTCATTAATTCCCATTCATTGACTTGTCCCTGATCTCTCTAATTGAGACCAGAACTTAATGTATTGAGATAGGGTGGGGGCTATTTTTAATTCACTAGGTTCCTGCTAATAACAAGTTCTAATTAAACGACGGGGTGGGGGTGGGGAATCAGTCTTCCACCCTCCCAGGTTCAGAAGGCTGGGTGTGTGGGGAGGGAGAGAAGTTGAGGGCTTCTCTCAAAGCCATCCTCTGCCTGATAAATTGGCACTGCAGCCACCTTGAACAGCTGTCCTCTTTCGCCGACATTGTAATTAATGTGAATAATAAAGTCATTCAAAGCAGTTCGATCGCAACTCTCTTTCGTGTGTATCCAGCCTTCCTCTGCAGGGTGAGATACACACATCAGAGTTGCCACTCACAAAAGCTGAGCTGAACAACCTGCCTGTGTATGATATGGTTGTGTTTTGTTAGAATGTCCAGCTCATAATAAGCCTTCACTGACAAAAATGGGGAGGGGGGATTCATCAGGATTTGAAGTACTGTAATTGGAATAGAGAAAAGGTCAGGCTCCAGAACAGAAAGATGTTTTCTCCTTTCTCAAGCTGAGTCCCTAAAGTGATTCCCACAATATCTTGATGGTTCACTACAAAAACATAAGGGAAATGGAGAAATGGTCCCCTTGCTATTGAATCTGAATCTGCCAACTCCACAGGTTGGTTGAGGCTGACATTGGCCATTTCCACACTACACTATTATAGTGCTATGATTCCACTTTCAACATCCTATGGAATCCAGGGGTTTGCAGTTTCAGAGGGGGGCCTTTAGAATTCTCAGCCCAAGAGCTCTTTGGCCTCAGTAAACTACAAACCCCAGAATTTCACAGAAGGTTGAAAGTGGAATAATAGCACTATAACAGTGCAGTGTGGAAATGGCCTGAGTCTACTCTAGTTAGGACTAACGAAGAGGATGCCAGCCTGAAACTGCAAATTTCTTCAGGTTCAGAATGGAAAGAACTTTTGAGTTTTTTTTAAAAAAGTGAGAGAAAGTGAAATGGACAAAGTCATCCATCTAAACCAAGAGTGTTTAAGTCTTAGATGTTTTGTTTCATATACCTGTGTTAATGAAAACCAGCATGGTATTGTGACTTGAGTATTTGTCTACAACTCTTGAGATCAAGGTCTGAGTCCCCACTCAGCCATGAAAACCCACTGGGTAATGTTGGGTGTATCACATATTCTCAGCCCCAGAATACTCTGTGATAGGTTAGCCTTAGGGTTACCATAAGTCAGAAATGACTTGAAGGCACACAACAGCAGCAGTAACAGCAATAATGTTAATACCATGCTAATGCTGAATTAGAATTGCCAAGTCTTTTAAAATAATAATAATAATAATAATAATAATAATAATAATAATAATAATAATAATAATAATTATTATTATTATTATTATTATTATTATTATTATTATTATTATTATTATTATTATTATTATTATTTTCTCCTCTGAGAGGTTTCTCATCCTTAATTTCTACCTGGTAGGCAACTATGACATGTAAGTAGTTATTGAATTTAGCTCATGTAGATAAGAGGCAATTTCATTTCAGTCTGTGTTTGAAGAATTGATCAAAACCTCCAGATTTCTTCATATAAAGGATGGAAAGAACCTGGGGTTTAAAAAATTCTGAAAGAAAGTAAAGCTGACAGACTTCCCATCCAAAATAACAGACCAGGCATACATAGGAAACAAGGAGATGGTAAAAAATCTGAGGCAGTCAAATAGACAACACCAGTTCAGATTGCAAATGGGTGATACTATTGAATAAAGCACATGATTAAAAAAACCAAACAAAACTAGCTGATAAGGTTGAGAAGTTCTTCTCTTGCTGTGTTTATCCTATACCTTGAATGGAAGTTATTTAAAAATATGCTGGTGTGCCACAGTTAACAAAGCTTCTGAATCTGAAGGTCCTTTTTACAAGGGCTTTTTTTTACCTGCCCCAGCCCAAATCCTCTTTCCTTATTCTCTGTCCAGCTGAGTTTTTCAATTAGCATCAGCACCAGGAGGATGGCAAAGGAAGGCTAGAGAAACCTTGGGTGTCAGTTTGTAGCAGCATGTGTGTAGTAAAAAGTGTAATAAAGCTTGAGCTGGGAACAAGTAGGATTCCACTGTAGTGCATCTTACTCTAGCCTTGCGTGTCTGCTTACAACAGGTGAGGTAAACAGCAGCTGCCTCCAAAATCCCTTACTGAGCAAGTATGAACATCAAAACAGAGGGAGGGGGAAGGGAGAATGGATAAGCCTGCCTCTTCATTTGCCCCAAGCATGGATGAAAAAAAAACCCCATTAAGTTTGGCCAAGAAGGTGGAAATCATAATTCACCTCTGGATGAATTTTGGAAGAAACCTTGAAAGTACTAACAAGATTCAAATTATTTGGTCTACTTAGGCTGGTTCATTTCACATGTGCATATTGTTAGTTCTGAATATAAAGCTTTCTGAGACATATTCAGCTGCTCTTCATTTTTGTAGTGTAGGAACCTGTTCCTGTTCTTTCCATGCTATTTCTGCCCCGGTGCCAAGCTTTCTGTTCTGAAACCTAATGCTCAGGGATGCATCTACTTCATTAACTGAGGTATACCCATATGCATAAGTAAGAGAGCTTTTAAGAGTGGACCTCTCTCAAGGTGATGAACATAACAATAGAATCATTGTCTTAAAAAATGCAACTATCTGTCTATATCTTGAAGTTCATGGGCTACCATCACAAGATACTACGATTGCACGTGTGGATCAGGCTTCAGACACTCAGCTATGGAACACCAATCCTACCTTCCCCTTATTAATTGCTGGTCTCTCTTCCACCCACCTCTTGGGAATCCCTTAAAGCTTTACCCCAAGCTTGGAACATTAATTTGAAAATTAATTCAACAAGGTTAACCATTAGAAATTTGAAAATTAATTCACTGCCACAAACACTAATTGTAGCAATCATTTAATTAGCTAAGTTATCATTGATGAACTCATTGTTTAAGAAGTTAGCATTTGTCCAGAGCATGGGATTTATATGATGGAACTGAGGTTGTCTTTGCTGAGAGTGAGGAGCACATTATGTAAATGACTCCTTTAAAAGAATGTGTGTGTATGTGCTTGTCCTTTTAAAATTGTCATCTTCCAAACTTGCATTTTCCAAACAGGGATAGCAAAGCTCAAAATATGACTGTTGCCTGGAAACTAATGCCATTTCTGCACTACACTGTTATGGTGTTATTATTCCACTTTCAACATCCTATGGAATCCTGGGGTTTGCAGTTTAGGGAGGGACATTTAGAATTCTCAGCCGGAGAGCTCTTTGGCCTCAGTAAACTACAAACCCCAGAATTCCACAGGATGTTGAAAGTGGAATAATAGCACTATCAACAATTTAGTGCGGAAATGGCCTGAGGAATCCAGCACATATGGGAACTGTCAGATTGGGAAAACTTGTCCAAAGGCACGGAATCTCATCTTGCAACCTCTTCAATTAAACTTATCCTTCATCTACCACTCTCTCTCCCTCCACCACCTCCACGAAAAGGGACACTTCATTTACTTGTCAAATACCTTGCTTGTTTAATAAGGAGTGATATATTTGCATGAAAATGAAATTGCAGAGATTAAAAATGAAAAGTAAAGGATGGATGGCGTATGGCTTGACAACAAGATCTAGAGGTTTTGTAGACCTAAAATGAGTCAACAGTGTGATAAGGAGTCCAAAAAATGGCAATGTAATTCTAGGCTCCATCAACAAGAGTGTAGGTTTGATCAAGGGAAGTAAGAGTTCCACTATGCTCTGGTTTGGTCAGACCTCACCTGCAAAACTGAGTCTAGTTCTGGACACTGAAGTTCAAGAAGGATGTTGACAAGCTGGAACATATTCAGAGTTTGGAGACCAAGCTTTATAAGGAATGGCTTAGGGAGCTGGATATATTTACCTTTGGAAATAGAAGATTGGGAGTTAAAAATTAGCCATCTTTAGATGTTTAAGGAATGTGATTAGATGATGGCACAAGATTGTTTTCTGTGGCTCCAGAGATTAGCACATGAACCAATGGATTCAAATTACTAGAAAAGCAATTTCAGCTTAACGTTGCAGAGAATATCATGATGGCAAGCGTTATTCAACAGCAGAATGGGTTGTCTCAGATGGTGGTAGACTGTCTTTCCCTGGAGATGTTTAAACAGAGATTGGATGACCATCTCTCAGGTATGCTTTAGTTACACAGGCAAGAGGAGGAGGACTTGTAACCATAATGTAGCTAGAAAAGATGCTGTGATACTGAAAGCATAGCTTGAAGCAAACTTGAGGCAGCATTGTGAGGACTTGGCCTTCTTCTTCTGAACTATATCTGAATAAACTGCATCTGGAAAATTATGAGAACTATCCTTATAAATGATGGTTGCTTCTAGGAACCTATACCATACAGATAAAATTTTTGGTTTTTCCCATTTTGTCTTTTTTTCCCCCATTATTAATTTTTTTCATCCTATTTTCACATCAATTTGCTTTTTTTAAAGCCAGTAAACATATGTATGAATTTGCTTTTGCATTTGCCCTATACCCACATTCTTATTTATATCTTTACTAATGTTTCCAAGCATTTCTCTGCATTATGATGCTTTCGTAAAAGAATCTGTTTTCAAGGATATAAGCATTTTTGTGCACATTTTCTTCTAATATATACATTTTGATTTGCATTTTTGTAAAAAACAATAACAAAAACCCTGGAGAACAGCAGCATAATCTTTGGATATATGTAAATATCAACGCACAACTGCATTTCCATTCATGAATTGGTTCAGTAATGTAAATTCAGTATGTTCATATTAAAACACAAACCAAACCCTACTTATCAGAACAGGAAGCTCATTCCTACACATATACAATAATAATAATAATAATAATAATAATAATAATAATAATAATAATAATAATGAAATTTATTTCTATCCCGCCTCTCCAAGTGGATCGGGGCGGCATTACAAAAATATACAAATACATTAAAACATTAAAATGTACCCCATCCTCCCCACCCACCAACCCTTCTATCCCCCTAAAACACATTAGTTATTAAAACAAATTAAAAACAAAATTAACACAAAAAGACAAATGATGAGAGGCGGTGGAACACTAATCTGGGAAGGCCTGTCGGAAGAGAACCGTCTTGACTGCTTTTTTAAAGCAGTCAAGACTGGTAATGTGCCGGGTCTCCTCCGTCAGGCCATTCTATAACTTAGGAGCGACAGAAGAAAAGGTCCTCTGGGTAACTGCAGCCAACCTAGTTCTGATTGGCTGCAGTAAATTCCTCCCAGAGGACAACCCTATATATTTAGTTATAATTCATAGTGACCCCTTTAAACTTCTGGTTGTATCTTCACTTCCAAATACCTGATGCTGAAGTGAATTGTCACTTAGCTCCACATGATGTTGGAATTGCCTTACTCAGTGCAATGTACAATAATGAAATATACTCTTTACCAAAGATTTTCCAACCCTCTGGATTGCCTCCTACATGCATATTCATCTTTTGAGTATCAAGAAGTGAACTATATATGTGCAAACAGGATACCAATGGAGTATTCATATCACTTCCAGTCAGAATAATGCCATCACAACTAACACTGACTGCTGTCAAAATGACATTCCTTTGCTATATAACATGAACCACAACACCTTTCATATGTCTGGACATCATGCCATGTTTGCCCCTGCCCATGTTGTTCTTGTTGTGAACCTTCAAGTTGTTCTGTGACCCTATTATGGGATTTTCTTGGCAAGATTTGTTGAGAGGGGGTTTGCATTTGCTCCCTTCCAAGGTTGAAAGCATGTGACTTGCTCAAAGTCACCCAGTGGGTTTCCATGGCTGAACAATGGTTTGAACTCCGGTATTCAGCATCATAGGCCATTTCCGCACCGTACCTCCTTCTGTTGTCCTCCTGTCATGATCCCAGCAGCGTCTTTGCTGGGAAAGGAGTATGATGGGAACACTTCCCTCTACACCTGGCTGGCTCCATGCAGAAGGGAGAATGAATGACATGCACCTTCCTTGCACCCACCTTCCTTCCTTCCTTCCTTCCTTCCTTCCTTCCTTCCTTCCTTCCTTCCTTCCTTCCTTCTGAAGTGCAGCCAGCCTCTTTCCCATGCTGTGCTGGGGGAGGTAGTGCCTTCATTGTGCTTCTACTCCCTCCGCATGGCCAGCGGTGACAGGAGTGTTGTGTGATTGTGGGTGCTTAATGGATATCCCACAATTGCAACAGGTGGGGGTGGGAGTGGGACCGTGACAATGTCATGTGAAAGCATGACTTGTAGACTGCTGTCATTGTGTCCCTATTGTGGGACTGTGATGCCATGCAGAAATGGCCATAGTCCAATGGCCATTACACCATGCTGGCTCTCCCCAAGCCTATGACATCCAATTATTTAGACTGGGGAATGCAGGAGTGAAATGGGATGATGTTAGAACATAGAAGAAGTGCCTGCTGCATGATAGAGAACCCATTTTATGGGCAAGGGTGTCCTATGGTTATAATTTTGCTTCTGTTTCCATCATGCCTCACTGGATGAATCCTTTCCACAGGGTGAACTGGCCCTTGCAGGAGGGACAGCCTGTGTCATGGTACCACATAGGGTTAGGCAAAAGCAAACTGCTGCAGCCCCTCCTAGTTTGTGTGTTCTTCCTCATTAATAACTTTTGAGCTCTTGACCAGACTCTTATGGTGCTTGACCACATGTGTCCTGGCTTTCAGTTGTGAAATGCTGGAAGGTATGGTGTTGCTCTCCTTCCTTCCACTTGGTGTCCTCCCTCCTCCTGCCTCCTCTATGCTAGCAGCAGCAAATTAATGTCTCTGGGTCTTTCTGCACTACACTGTTATAGTGCTATTATTCCACTTTCAACCTCCTGTGGAATTCTGGTTTGTAGTTTCCTGAGGCCAAGAACTCTCTGGCTGAGAATTCCAAGGCCCTTCCCTAAACTGCAAACCCCAGGATTCCATAGGAGGTTGAAAATGGAATAATAGCACTATAATCGTGTAGCACAGAAAGGCTGTCTCATTCCACAGTCATCTCTAGCAGGCCTGTTTCCTCCCCTCTTCATTCCTTATTGGGCTTATGGAACAAAAGGAGGGCATTACTGCTTTTTCCTAGGCACTAAGCCATGCCACTGGTCCTTTGATTACTAATACTGGTTTCTCTTTGCCCATCTCTAATGGACTCATCTGAGGAGGGGCCATGGTGGGAACCATCAAAGCTGCCTTCCCTGAGCTGAGTGATCCATTCCCAAGCAGCCATTTCAATTAAAGCATCATTAGCACGAAACCTTATCCATCCCAATTCCCATTTGCCAGCATGTTTCTTTCTTCCAATCTTGAGTGCTGTTCTGTGGTTAATACCCAGCGCTTCCCCCCGCCCAAGCCCACCAGATTTGCTAAAACAGGGCAGCTGCTCCTAATAAACAAACATATTGATCATACAGATATGGGCTGTCAGGGACTTAATTCATGAATGAAGTGCGCATCAATGAGTGCCTTGTGGGCGAGGGTTTGACTTAAAAGGATAGCAACATCTCATATGGCGAGAGGCATATTTTTTTTTGCTAGTGTGGAGTTAGCCATGTACCACCTAACCTAGAGCAATAAATTCACCCTTTCCCCATTTTGTGATATGATAGCTTCCACCCAATCGGTTGGATCTTGTTTCCAGAATGGACAAATGTCTAGTATCTTTGACCAGGATGGGGAAGGGGGAATACCAGCCATCTTTTACTGTCTTACCTCACCTTAAATGGTTCAAGACTTGAAGAATCTATACTACTAGTTCCTCTTGCTAGTGTTGGCACAAGCAATGGCATGCTTCTGATAGGTGGTGATTGTTCATCATTTCATTTTCTTCACAATACAATTGGTAGAAAGATGGGATATTATTTCAATACATAGATAGAAGGATGGATAGATAGATAGATAGATAGATAGATAGATAGATAGATAGATAGACAGATAGACAGATAGACAGACAGATAGATTGATAGATAGAATTTCTCCTTACAGTAGGCCCAGGAAGACTCTATCACATCAGATGTTTTGGAGTGTTGTCGTTGCGTAGGAATCAGTGCATTTTGCACAAATTGCAAAAATGTGCATAAATTACACAAATAAATGATCCTCTGTGGCAAAACCCTTAGGAGAGAACACGTGTTTTCTCTGTCAAAAGCAATACAAAATGAAATAAATACATGGTCTCCAGTGGGGGAAAGATTGCTTTGTACAGAAGAACTACATGTTTTTTTGCACAAACATTTTATTTCTCAAAATCCCACTCCTCCTCCACCTGATTCAAGTTGTATGATGACATTAAGGCAATCCTACTACGCAGTTTCTTGACAAGATTTGTTCAAAGGGGGTTTGCTATTGCCTTCCTCTGAGCCTGAGAGAGTGTGACTTGCCAGAGTGGGTTTCTCGTGGTGAAGGATGGATTTGAACCCTGGTCTCTCAAAGTCTTAATCCAACATTCAAATTGCTAGGCCACTCTGGCTTTCTTGGACTATAACAGCCATAATCCCCAAACTTGGCTGTGTTGTCTTTGGCCTCTGACAGCTGACATCTATCTGGAGGGTAGGGATGTGTATTTTTGTTTGTAGAGATGTATATTTTTGTTTATTTCATTCTCACATTCACTGCAAGGCCTTTTTGAGAAAGAAATAGCACCATCCCTTAGACGTTTTGCAGAGAAAAATGTATATGTGCAAAGTATTTGTACTTTTTATTCAAAATGTTGGCTTTTGCCTTCAAAAACATTTTTTTTTGTACCAAAGCCAGCTTTTGCACAGAAAAGTATGCAAGAAGACTATAAGCAAAGATTTATATCCTTGTCTTCTAGACGTGTTGTACTTCAGCTCTCAGAAGCCAAAGGCAACACAGGTCAGGGCAGGGGATTATGGGAGATGTTGTCCAATAATTTGAATCCTACCCCCAGCCCTGCTGTAGAGAGTAATGTTCTGTCAGTAGGATTGTACAACTCTCCATCACCTTTTTATGTTCAAGAAACAAGGGTTTGTAGGCAAATTAGAAAAATCCCACAGCAGCTGGCCACTTTCTTGACAGGTTGACAAACTTTCTGAAGAACAAGACAATGCATGAATTTTATTTACATCTCTACTGGAGGGACAACGATTTTCCAAACTCTGTTATAAAACACCGTGGGAAATTTACATATAAACATGCTTGCCTAATACTGAATACTAGACATTTGTTGTAAAACTGGGGTCTACAGTGAACTCTGAGAGTTTTCCTGAGTATGTGACAACTGGCAGAATGACTTCACACTTTACCCATCTGTCTCACCCAGCTTGGCTTGTTCTGGATTTCATCTAGCCCTGGAGCAGAACTTTCCAAGGATATTCTAACCATTATTGTACTAAAGTTTATGATCCAATTATCCTTGTGTACTGGCAACTAAGCTCAGTCAAATGTTGATTCTAATGTTTAAAGTCTTTTGTAACTTCAGGCCAGGATGTCCAAGGGACCTCTTGCCTTCCAATACACTTGCCTGTATACAGTGGAGGTCCTTCTTCAGATCCCCTGCTCTCTAGGGTCATTTCTGCATGGGGTTTTTAAAACGGTGCAGTCTGTCCTCCAAGGAGGAGGTCTACACCTGGGAGGGGACTGGGTCAGACTTACTTAACATAGATCCGCACCTCACCCTGCTCCGGAATGACCCCAAGTGGTGTCTAGTGTGCTTTCGAAAGACTGCTAAAAACAGGTCTTTTAAAAGCACGGAGCGCGCCACTGCGAGCCTGCTCCTTTATGCAGATTCGGAGCCTCGCTCCAATGCGAGCCTGCAATCTGCCGGGGGTGGGCTTTAGGCTGGCGAGCTTCAGCAGTTGGTCAAGACCCTCGACCAACCGGAAGCTGCCATTTGGGACGCCGTAGCAATGCATATCGACGAGCACACACCGCTCCAGAGCGGCGTGGACCGGACTGGGGAACTGAAAAGTCCAGTAAGTAGTGGTGCAGGGCAATTCCCTCGTCCCATGTGGAAACGGCCTAGGTTTCTAAATCTCAGGGCACTGCCTGAAGTCCATACCTTCCAACATTTCACAGATGAAAACTGGGACATGTATGGCTGAACAACTGCAGGGTGTGACCAGGTGACAAGAGAGCAGAAGTTGATGACAAAGAACACACAATTTTAAGCACAGAAATCCTAGTATTTTAAGAAGAGAAACCCTGGAGTTTATGTATTGAGTTAAGAAAAGCCTACAGGGAAAGAAAAGAATCTAATTAGCCTATTGGGAAGGGCAAGAGTGGTGGCATATCTAGATTCAATAGCACCTAGGGCAACCATGGAAATTGTGCCCTAGGGGCTGCTTCTCCCACCATTCTGGGCTGAGGAAGACCCTGGCGGGGGGTGGGTGGGCCAGGTCCGGGTGGGAGGGCTGCTGCCGCCACTGCCACAGCTGCTACCACCTCTGTTTTGGGCCACGAATGAGCCCAGGGAGGCGACAGGGGGTCCAGCCCAGAAGGGAAGGCTGCAGGATTTTGGGGGGCTGAGAGTGTGTGATGCAGCCAAGGTCATCCAGTGGGTTCCCCTATGTGCTGCTAAATAAAAGGTGAAATAGCCACCATGATCACAGCCAAAACAAACTTTTAGCTGTTTAATCAGCTGGGAGAATGTTGGGTTGCTGAAATAAGGTAAGATGAAAGGTAAAGACGTCATTATTTGTTTCAGCTAAGTGTTCATAATGTGATTTGATAAAACCCATTGAACAGAAACATAATTGTTTTATTTGGCTTACATAGATTTCCAAGAAATTCATGGATCCAAAGGCAATAATCCAGCCATCCACAAACACAGTTCCCTAAGCTATGGCAGGCACAGTTCCCTAAGCTCTTTTAAGAGGTCTTTAAAAAGTACAGAGCGCACGACCCCGTGCCGCTCTGTCGCTGCGCTCTGGTGCAGATTTGCAGGCGCGCACTAGTGTATACCTGCAGATCTGCTGGGGGTGGGCTTTAGGCTGGCGAGCTTCTCCGGTTGGTGGAGAGCCTCCACCAACCGGAAGCTGCCCTTTTGGACACCGGAGCAGTGCGGAGCGAAGAGCTCGCACTGCTCCTCATCCCGACGGACCCAAACGGACCCACCAAAAAGCCGGTGAGTAGCAGCAGGGAGCGTTTCCCTTGCCGTGTGTGGAAAGGGCCTATATGTGAGCAGCAAAACAGAGAGAAAAGGAGAAAGCATATTAGCTTGCCTCACCAGCTACCTCCAACAGGTTAAAAAAAGAAAGATCTACCATTTTGGCCATCAAAATGGAAATCATAAGAAAAGCGGAGGCTGGTGAAAGAAAAAGCCATCCTTGGATGCATTTTGGAAGAAGCTTCTAAGTGGTCTCTAGAAGATTCAAAATGTCTTTGTTATGCAAGGCTCACCTGACCTGGTTGTTTATTTCACATATACATATTGTGAATCCTGAATAAAAAATTTGCAGAGACATGTTGAACTGTTCTTCTTTTTTGGGGGCCTCTGGTATCAAATTTTCTGCTAAAGAGATAATGCCCCCAAACACATCCCGAGGTATACCATATTCAAATAGTGCTATCATAGTATAGTGGTTTGAGCATCCGACTATGATCCTGGAGATCAGAGTTCAATCCCCCACTGGGTGACCTTTGGTGCATCGACCAGTATCAGCCCCAGAAAACCCCATGATAGGTTTGCCTTAGGATCGTCGTAAGTCAGAAACTACTTGAAGGTACACAACCACCACACACATACACATGCAAGCTTACATGAAAGATAGGAAGGGAGAATGGGAAACAAACTCATGCAGTCATTTACAAAGTTCTTAAATGTGCAGCTGAAACACTGTAAGGAGAGCAGGAAGCTCAAGTTACACACTTCTCAGCAGAGCTGATGGTATGGCCTTGCTTTCCTTTTTCTCTTCTCTGTTATCATAGTTATTTCCAGGTAAGACAAACAAATGTGCTTAATTTTATTTAGTAAATTCATCTCTTCTTGGCCAGAATATTGATTTTACTTTTTTACTTAGGCCATTTCCACATGAGTCTGTTATAGCGCAATGATTCCACTTTCAACCTCTTATGGAATCCTGGGGTTTGCAGTTTCGGGAGGGGCCAGCTGGCCTCTCCCAAAACTGCAAACCCGGATTCCATAGGATGTTGAAAGTGGAATCATAGCACTACAATAGTCTCATGCAGAAATGGCCTTAGAAACATTAAATGCTGCCTTTCAATGAAGTACTTCGAGGGGTTCTACATTTCTGGACACAGACAATACATGTCTTACTTTTAGCATCACACACCCCTCACAGTTTCCCTACTTCTTTGATTTCTTACAATATCTTGGAAGGCTGATCAGCTTTTAACTTTAGGTGGCATTAAAAAAAGAAACTAATATTGCTCATGTGGGGAAAAATTGTCTGGAGTAGGGACAGACAAATCATGGATATTTCACTTTTTCTTCACATTTTTGCAATAAATTTCCTTTACCTGAAGCTTCAAGAAAATTTAATATTTGACATGAGGAGCCAGATGTGTTTTTGTGCTCATTTCTCTTAAGATGCATGTATTTATATGCTGTTTTGCTTGATTTGCTTTTTTTGGCAAGCCAGTTTTCTAATATCATGCATTTTAATGGTTTTGTTTTTTTCATTAATACATATATTTTAGTGTGCACATTCACCAATACAATACATTAGACAACTCCATCACAAAGTTCTGAGATATGTAAATTTGAAAGAAGTTTCAATTTGCCCATTGATTCTAAAGCACCATCTTAGGCAAATTCACATTAATATATAAACGAAACTGGTATCTTCCTTCTCCCAAATGTGGGAGCTTTAAGATGAGAGAGGTGATATCTGGTCTTGTGCTCACAGAGGTGACAAACTTGGTGCCTGGGAAGAGTTGGACATCAGGTGAGAGCTCATATAAATGAATGCTATGGTGAGGAGAATTTGTAGAAATTGTTTAACTGCAACTCTCATCAGCCCTAGCTAACCTAGTGAATGGAGAAATATCATGAGAATGGGAGTCCCAAAACATCTGAAATGCTTCAAGGTGACAATCCCTAGTCTACAAATCCCCTACCTAAAAAACAAGCCAATCAGACTGGAGCATTCAGAAGACTTTAAAATATGAATCTAAAACTTTTTCTAAAGCTTTTGGAATTTTATTTTAATTTAGGTTCAATCCTCTCTCACTTCACTCTTTCATCTGCGCCTGGTGGTGCAGTGGTTAAATGCCAGTACTGCAAGCCACAAGGTTGTGAGTTCGATCCTGACCGGCTCCAAGGTTGACTCAGCCTTCCATCCTTTCGCAGGTCGGTAAAATGAGTACCCAGCTTGTTGGGGGGCATGTATAGAAATGTTTTGCAATACATGCCATTTGTAAGTTGTTTGCCACCTCGATCCATATGGAGAGGCAGGATACAAATAAATAATAATAATAAAAAATGTCCCAGGCCATTTCCACACTACCTTGTTGTAGCGCTATTATTCCACTTTCAACATCCTATGGAATCCTGGGCTTTGCAGTTTAGGGAGGGACATTTAGAATTCTCAGCAAGAGAGCTTTTGTGCTTCAGTAAACTACAAACCCCAGAATTCCAGAGGATGTTGAAAGTGGAATAACAGCACTACAACAAGGTAGTGTGGAAATGGCCCCAGTTCTCCTGCTCTCCTCCCCCTTTCTCTCTTTGTCTTCAGATTATATCAGGTTGCTGCAAACTGAGTTCAAAGTGCAAAATCAGTTTTTACTCAATTAGCTGAGCTTGTGGGGAGGAGAGGATGGGGTGAATCTTGCCTGTCCAAGTAGGCAAACTGCTGTAACCTTTCTTAGCATGTGTGTCCTTCCTTTTTAATAACTTTTGTCCTCTTGCCCACATTCTGATACTGCTTGGCCACATGTGTCCCGGTTTTTATCTGTGAAATGTTGGTGAATATGCTACTCTCTCTTCCAAGGCCTAGTAGGGCTGCAATAGTGAAGAGGGGAGGAGAACTTTCCCTTCCAAGAAAGCAAGTGTAAGTCTCTAAGCCACAACAGATGGGGTGGGGGGAGTTTCAATATGAGAAAATGAGGGAGCAGAAAGTGAAGGCGGGAGGGGAGAGCCACTCTGGTGTTTCTACACAAGGTTACAAAGAGGATAATGGGAAAATAATGCCACATCATCAGTTTTAACCTTTCTGAAAAACATTCTTTCGGAAGGCTTAGAGATTTTTATTTTAAAATCAATGATGTTGTGCTTTTTTTAAAAAAAAATAAACAAGAGCAAAGCTATGTTTATTGGCAATCACAGGATGAAAAGTGAACTGGACAGTCTTGGGTCAACCCACTGGGACCACACTGTTGTGATGGGGTGGGAAAGGAATTGAGGTAGGGGGAGAGAGTTAAGAGAGAAATGCTATCTCTTTTTTCTTCATAGCCAAGCAAGGAACACAAACCAGTATTATTGATCCTTTCTTCCCTATCATATCACCACAATTTCAAGAAAATGGGAGAGTCTTTTTGATTCTCCAAAGTGTTGCCCAGTGGTTTAAGAACAGTTGAAGCAGCCTTACACTGGCAGTAGAAATCTTTGACAGTTTTACTTTTTCTTGCCTCTGAATTTTTGAAAACCTGTCTTCCCCAAATATGAATGTGCAAACTTTTGCAAATTGTTCAAAAAAGCAATGGAAATGAACACACACACACCCCAATTTTCACCACCCAAATTCAATAAGTACAGTTATTTCTTGCATGAAGAACTGGGGATGGCACTTCTTTCCACCCTTTAAAAGCTCTAAAGGTATAACAGGCTGTGTGTGACACATATGCATGCCCGACAATGTAGTTGTTGCTGTTGTTTTTGTGTGCCTTCAAGTCATTTTCAACTTATGGCAACCCTAAGGTGCATCTATCACAGGGATTTCTGGGGCTGATAGTTTGTGAAGCACCCAAGGTCACTAAGTAGGTTTCCATGGCTGAGCAGGGAATCAAACTCTGGTCTCCAGGATCACAGTTCAATGCTCAAACCACTACACCACGGTGCCTCTCCAACATTACATAGATAAAAACTAGGATGTGTATGGAAATGTTCCTAGTGATGCTGCTGATGCTGCCACAGCCTCTCTTGGTTCAGTGCTCATTCCCTGTACAGAGGTAGTAGCCAGGGAGCAACTGCAGGTGTGAGAGGAGCATGGTAGTGCTAACAGGTAGTGGCAGCAGTAGAGCTTGGAGTGTGTGGAGGGGAGGTGGGAGGGGCGTGGCCGTGGTGTGCAGGGGCATGGCCGCAATGCATGAGGATGTGGCTGTGGTGCATGGGGGCATGGCCATGGCACACGGGGATGTGGCCACAGCATGCGGGGGCCTGGCCACGAGCTGGGACACCCCAAAAACATTGCCACCTGGGGCAAACCACCTCCATTGCCCCCCGTCCCAATGGAACTGAGCAGTGGTAGGAGCCCTGCTAACAGCAGGACCCAGCAACTCCCACCTCAGCTTGCATTCCAGCAAGAGGAGGAGGAAGCAGCAATCTCCATAATCACGGTCACAACCCCATGCCTCACCAACAACATTCTGCTAAGGGATGAGTTTCCACCCTCCTCCTCCTCTTGGGTTCTGCTTCCTTCACCTATCTTAGCTGTAAATTTAATATGTATTGAATGCATGTATATTCTCCCTGCTCCCGATATGTTCCAGATGGCGTATATGGCTTTCCTCATCTTACTTTATCCTCAAAGCAACCCTCTGAGGTAGGTTAAGCTGAGAGAAAGGAACTGCTCCAAGATAAGTTTAATGGCTTAGCAAGAACTAGAAGCAAGATCTTCCGAGTCTGAATCGAGCACACTTAAGTACTAGACTATACTGGCTCTCAGAAAGAGCTTAGCTGATAACTTGGGCATTTTCATGAGTGCCCCAAACTGTCTATTTTGGCAACTTTTCTGCACTTCTTAGGACAGTTTTACTTTATTTATGTAAAATGTCCTCAGTTGGCCGTGCTCTTGGTTGCTAACACTTGTTTCTACTGATATCAGGAAGTAATCAGTTCTGATTGGTTGTGCTGTAGAAGAGGTTTTTACTGACAGTGGTATGTTCCTTTGAGGATAATCTCTTTTGAGCTGCATGATAGCAGCGAGCAGGTTTCAATCCCATTATGAGCACAGTGAGAGACAAACTGGTCAAAGGGTCTCCACATCACTCTCTTTTTGCCATGCTTTTTTCCTCTTTCGCTCCTTCTCACTCACTTCTATCTCTCCTTCTCCTAGCACCTGTCATGCTTCCTAAACATTGCTTCCTTTACTTTGCCTATCTAAAATATTTGCAGTAGTTAAGGTGGTGGTACGAACCCACTGACATTTCATAGATGAAAACTGGGACACGTGTTGGCAATGTGAGGATGCAGTCAAATGGCAAATATTGCAAATGAGGAAGAGCACACAAGCCAGGACAGGCCACAGCAGTTTGCTTTTGCCAGCACCTACTAAGCAAGACTCTGAGCCACACCCTCCCATCTCGCAATGGGGATGGGAGAAGGACAGGACAGTGGCGACACTTCTGCATGATGACACTTCTGCATGATGTTGTTCTGGTCTCATCCTTCTCCCATAATCAGGTGGTGAGATCGTGGATTAAATCATTGGCAGGTTTTCCCCATCAATGACATGCAATCATGCCACCATCTAGCACTCACTTGTTCTGTGGAAGCCACAGAAGCTCAATGGCTGCACTTCCTGCCCCAGTGCAGCCTGGGAAAGTACCTGGCTGCACTGCGGTAGGAAGAGGAATGGTCATCACACTCCCTTCCACAAGGAGCCGGTCCTGTGCAGAGCGAAGCACTCTTGTGCTCCCCTCCTGGCAAAGCCACTGCCAGGATCCCCACCGGACGACTTCGTGAAAAAGGAGGGTGCAGAAAAGGCTTAATTAATTGAGACTCTTTCCGCACTGGACTGTTATAGCTCGATGATTCCACTTGCAACATCCCTTCCCGAAACTGCAAACCCCAGGATTCCATAGGATGTTGCAAGTGGAATCATCGAGCTATAACAGTCCAGTGCAGAAATGGCCTGAGATCTACTTGTGTACCTTGACCTCCATTTGCAGGAGCTGAAGTATGATGAAGACAAAGGGGGAAAGTAAGAGCAGGAGACAGAAGCTGGGATATTTTAAAAGCAGCTGAAAAAGTGGGGATGACACAGGATTAATCAGGACTGTCACTACCAAATCAGGAGAGCTGGAGGATATGGTGGTAGCGGGAAGGCTTGCTATGTAAGATATTTTCACAAACCATATTTGTTCCAATGGCATTCTGAACTTTCCCATGGTTTCTGGTAGTCTCACGTGCAGCTAAGCAGGGTCATTGCAATGGCTGAGAGCTAACAGGGGACCTATTGCAAGCTTTACTATGTGTCTGTTGCCACTGGACCATCTTTGGGAAAGGAAAAGGGGATATGGAGTAAGGATTGGCTCCCTGAAGCCCTACAGTCCCCATTGTGGTCCTGACAACATCATAGGGGGCATGTGAGAACTTGATTGTTAATTGGCCTACATTTTAAATGTTTTAATTATGTGGACATTGGACTCTCGACAAAGGAATTTGTTTTATCCACGCTTGTTAAGAATCAGGCTGGGGGCAGTGCATCCATTGATACCCATGGTGTCCACCAAAACAATAGCACATCTGTCCTCAGCTTTGCACATTATTCAAGGCAGCCATCCCCTTGGTTAATCTCTTATGACTGGTTCTGTGGTGGTTTTACAAGCCCGGTAAACCCGACAGCTGGCTTTTTCATCTGATGGTTTCTTCCAGCTTTACCTGGTAAAGAAGCTTGTACAAGAAGGCAAAAGGTACGCATACCTTTACAACTGTCTTGATCTGGCAGGGACAGACCTTGTTAATCCTCTGTCACCCCAGTTTTTCAGCTGCTTTTAAAATGTTCCAATTTCTCTCTCATCCTCCCATTTTGCGTCAGTTACTGAAACTGAGTTCAAAGTGCAAAAGGAGTTTCAGCTTAACTCAACGGGGGAAAGGAGAGGAGCTTCTGGTAGTTTGCCCTTCCCGACAAGCTTGGACAAGAGCAAACTGCAGCAGCCTCTCCTAGCTCCTCTTTTCTTCTGCATTAATAACTTTCTCATCTTGACCACTCTGATGTTGTTTGGACACACACATGCCAGTCCTCATCTGTGATCTGTGGCTGGGGGAGAGGTCTCTGTGTGTGGTGCATGAAATGGAGATGCAGAGAACAAGAAACTGGAAAAGATAATCAAAGGCTAAGTCAGAATCTATTTTATTATTCCTTCAGTGCTGGGAAGAAGAAACCTCCTAAAAACATTCTCAGCTTGTAAAAGATGAAGTCTTCATCCTGCTGTCTACTTTATGCTCATTTTATAAATGTTGTGGTGCATATTTCTTCATTTTTATATTTGCATTTTAATTGTTTTATGCTTTTTGTAAACCAATCTGAGGCAATGATTGAGGAACAATATAAAAATAATTGTTACAACATGTGAATAACACTCTTATTTATATGGGCAATTTCGCTATTATGCTCTTAATTTTACATTTTTTTAATATATAGTATGTTTAATAATTGTGTTCGTGTACCACTTTTGCTATATCTCTGTTAGAGGTTATAGTTGTAAATAAATATACAATAAATATTATGGATGTTAAGCTTCCAGGAATAATGCCTTGTGAACTTCTCTCTCAAACGCAGAGGTGGTTGGGGGAGAGGGGCACAATGAGGGCGTTGCCACTCCAATAAAAATTCTTCCTTTTGTCAAATGAATTTCTCCCCAGTTCCCAAATTTCTAGCACTGCAGGAACTTAAAACTTCACTTCAACATTTAAGTTTAGGCTTCCAAAGAAATGGAATAGGAAGAGTAACCAAGGGACTGTGAACACAGCGAACAGATGTATTCTAGGTATTTACAGTGGTCAACATCTTACTCTGTGACATGGCAGACACCTGAGAATTGAAGGAAAATTTAATTGGAGAGTAGAATTCTTACCTGACGGGTTATTGTTTTCAGTTTGCCCCACCTTCCCCAGCTTCATCCCTGAATCCCACACCTAGCAGGGCTAGTGAGTATGTCAACATCTTCCCAGCACATTTGTGGCCATTTCTGCATTAGACTGTTAAAGCGCTATTATTCGACTTTCAACATCCCATGGAGTCCTGGGGTTTGCAGTTTACGGAGGGGCCTATTCCTTGTCTTTTGTTCTACCCAAAATGAGCCCATCTGAGTTTAAGAGCCTGCAGCTTTTCTGTTGTGGACTTAAGCCATTTCTGCCCCTTACCAGTTGTCTTCATGGTCCCAGTGGTCATCCCAGCAGAATCTTTGCTGGGATGGGAGCATGATGTGAATGCTGTCCTCTGCACCCAGCCAGCTCCCTGCTCCTTCCCTCATTCTGCAGTGCAGCCATCCCCTTTCCCATGCTGGACTGGGGAAGGCAATGAGCTTCTGCCCCTTCTGCATGGCTGATGGTGATGGAAGAATTATGCAATCATAGGTGCTTAATGGACTTTTTCTGTTAAGCAAATATCCCATGATCGTGACAGGTGGGGACGCACTGGCTGCAGGACTGTGACAACATTGTGTAAAAGTATGATTCACGGACCACTGCCAGTGCATCCCCATCGCAGGATGGTGACACCGTGCAAAAATGGTCATACCCTGTCTATTTAGGCATGGACTTTAGAACAGGGAACAGGGGAGCTGGACCTCCCCCAAGGCTAGACTAGGCTGGAGGTCTGAGCCTCTCTAAAATGATCTGGCAAAATTGGACCACTAAGATTCCTATGCATACACATTTTATAGATGAACACTGAGATATGTGTGACCAAGCAGCATCAGAATATGGTCAAGATGGCAAGAGATATAAATGAGGAAGAACACACAAGGTAGGAGAGGTTCCAACAGTTTGCTTTTGTCTGAGTCTACAGGGAAAGGCAAGATTCTGTCCCCTCTTGTTCTCCTCCCCCCAGTTGCACTAATAGCATGCACAAACTACTTTTGCTCTTTGAACTCAGCAACAATTGAAGTGAGCAAGGACAAAGGGCAGGGGAGTGGGAGAAAGAGAGACAAACCGGGACATTTCTAGAATGGCTGAAAAAGTGAGATGGTAGAGGTTCAACTGGGATTGTACCTGCCAAATCAGGACAGTTGGAGGGTATGTTGTTGAACCTCCTCTGGAAGTAAAGGAACTAAATGATCAAGTGTTAAGAGATATAAAGATAGCTGTTGTTGCTGAGCCCCCAAAGGAATAATAAAATCTGCCTTCCATCTATCCTGTGCATACTTCTTCATTGTGCATAGTATCACTGAACAGATGGAGGACACTTCCAAATGCACACTATGCCTGTTAGGAGGTCTTCATATTAAGGATATCTGAATGATAAAGAATGGGAAAGGTCATCTGCTTTCCACCTGAAAGTACCTGCAAGGAGCCAAAATTCAACTTGCTTGCCAATATTGAAGGGGTGCACCTTAAAAACAATTCTAGGGTCATGGTCCTTAGCATTACTGAGTAAGGAAGTGAGAGAAAGAATTCAGTGTTTTTATGGCAAGACCTGAATGTCATGTATAGAAATTTGGAAGACTGGAGAGGACTTTGGTGTCAACACCATGACTTTTCTTTGTGATAAAACTTCCCTTCTCCTCCCCTTCCTTTTACTTGATATGGGCCTTTTCTGCACGACACTCTTATAGCATGATTATTACACTTTCAACCTCCTAGGGAATCCTGGGGTTTGCAGCTTCGAGAGGGGCCGGCCAAAAATTACACACTGACTCAATTCTTGATTTGAATGTTTTTTAGTGACTGACTTGCTGCCCTTGGTTCAGTCGCATAACACATTCATCCAGAAACCTTACAACTTATTGGTCATGTGGCAATCTATCTCAGTCCCAATGTGGACACATTTCTCAGAGGGAATAGCAAATGGGTTAGGCAATGGGGTTGAGGTCTGCTCAGCAGCCTGTCCTTGCTACATATAGAAGGAGCTTTCTAAAACTTTTCCTAAGAGCAGAAGGCAAGACTTGTGTGCACAGTGCAGGGCGCGTATCTCAGAGAGAAACAGAAAATGTGTTAGGCAATGGGCTTGAGGAGGAAGGATCCTTCCTTCTAAAGCTCTTGAAACTTCAGTAATGAGGAATAAGAAGAATCCTATTCCCCATTTCTGAAGTGGCAGGTGGCAAATTCACAAAAGTAGAGGACCAACTCTATTTAAATTGTTAAAACTGACTTTGTTCGACTCTGTCAAGAAATTATAGAATACAGGCTGGGGTATAAAGTTGGCTTCCAGACATGAGACTTGACTCAAGACTTGACTTGAAAGTATCTTGCAAGGACTTGAGACGTGACTTGAGACTTGAAAGTAGAGACTTGAGACTTGGAGTAAAAGACTTAAATACATTACTGCAAAGGGCTGAAGCCACTCTGTCTCATACTCCGTGGTTCCAATCTAGATCACAGTTGCTAATTGTGAAAATGGCATTCCAGCAGGTTTGATCCTCAGATAAATTTTCTTTAAGCACAGATGCATGGAGGAGCCTATGGCAGGGGGTTGGAGGACAAAAAACAAAGAAATCTCACTATTGTGGAGATTCTAGTTTAAGCTGACCTTCTCAGCGTCATCTCAGTGAGATGATACATTAAGGTTCCCTCTAGTCCTTTTAGAGATCTCACCTCCAGCATGAGACTGAAACATCCAGTCTGGTGGTCAAATGGGGCGCTGGTCATGAAACCATGACCAGCACTTTGGGATCATGAGCAAATATTCTTTGTGTGAAACTCCAATCTGTAAAGCAAGTATTTTAGTCCCTTTTCCTAAGCAAGCATTGAGACACACACAGAGCAGACATAACAAGGATGGGCTAATCAATCACAAAGACACAAGCACACCATCCAATGCTACTACTTTTACTAAAAGACAACCGTTACTGCAGTTTCTAATGTTTATAGAAATGCTCAAAAACCACTGGTGGAAATGTGCAGATTTTCTCTGAGATAAACAACAACGCAAAATCCCATCATCCCATAATGGTCTGCACTAAGGAACTTTTTTTATTATTATTATTTTTAACTGTCCTGTTTACCATGCAAAGATGAAAGAAGTTGGAATTTACATTCCTAAATAACTATGTGAGTAAAATGGAAGTTGCTTCCATTATCTCAATGCAGAAAAACCTTTTATTTTGGAATAAACAGCACTTTCTTGTAGAAAAGGAGAGCAGATTTTCAAAGTAGAAATAATCATATGAGCATCCAGCTGCCCCTTTTCTATAAATGTTTTTAAAAATAGAAGGAAAGGAAGAATACTGCCGTGACCAGTGACTGCCCTGGTGTGCCCTGTACATTTTAAATGCAGTTTTGGCTCATATGTACAATTTCTGCAAGCAATTTCTCTACTATAATGTACCTCCCCCCCACAAATGCATCCTTTTTTGTGCAATTTGAATCCATTGGTTCATGTTCTAGCCTCTGGAGCAGCAGAAAAGAAGGTTATTCCCTCTTTTACATGACATCTCTTCAGATATTTAACAACAGCTATCATGCGACCACTCAGTTTTTTGTTCAGCAAGCTAAACATGCAGCTCCCTAAATTGTTCTTCAAAAGGTTTGGTTTCTAGAACTCTGATCCCCTTGGTTGCTTTTCTCTGGACGTAGTCCAGCTTGGCAATTTCTTTCTTGAACTGTTGTGCCCAGAAGTGGACACAGTATTCCAGATGAGGTGTGACCAAAGCAGAATTGAGTAGCACTACTACATCCCTTCATCTGGCATTATGGTCCTGTTGATGCAATCAGAATTGCATTGGCTTTTTGGGCTGCAGCATCACACTGTTGGCTCACGTTGACTAGTAAAGCTCCCAATAAACTCAGAGGGGTGGCCATAAGATCCAAAATGGATTCACCAGCCTCATGAGTTACGGATGCTAAGCAGCCTGCCTTTCCACCCTTTAGCTGCTCTGCTGTCCTCAGGTGCAGTGGAGGACATTACCAGTGTTGATGTTGAATTTAATTGTTACTCTGACCAGCTTCTACAGGCGGAAAGTGAGGGCTGCACCTCGGAGCAGAAAAATATCTTAGGTTGGCCCCACCTGTATAACCACCAGTATCAGAAGAGGCATTAGAAAGAGGCAAAGAGCCTTCACGGTTCAATCAGCAGCTCTCTCTTTGAGGAAGGAAGGAAGACTGAAAAAGAAAAAGATGCATCAGGTTTAGATAAGTAGGTTGCCAAGAGCTACCGCTACCTGTTGTGCATTTTGAAAGCTTTGGTAATGAAGGGGCAGGTTATAATGAACAATTCAAAGCAGCCTTCTTCTCCTCTACCAGTTGTTAATTATTTTATTTACTTTGGTCTGCAGGAGAACTGTGGCATTCACTCACCAAGGAATTCCCATGGGCTAATTTGGGTATAGCATTTAATAGGGCTGAAAGAGTAATAAAAATGTATTAGCACTGCTGACATGCATCTCATTTTAAAAATGATTCATGTACTTATGCACACTTCTCTCTCTTTCTTTCTTTCTTTCTCTCTCCTCTCTTCCTCTTCTCAGCTGAATTCACACATTGTTATTAATGTGCTAGGGTGATGCCATCTCAACAAGTCCATACTTGAAAAGGGTGGGTTGTTTTTTTGGTAATTTTGAGGAAGTCACATGAAGAATAGCGACAACAATAAGAACAACGAGAAACCCATACTAAGAAGATCATAATACGACAGGGCTATGCTCCTCTCACTGAAAAAAATAAACCACTGACATATCCAAAGTTCTCTTCTCTAATGGAAGCATCACTTTAGAAGAGTTGCCATCTGAAACTTCTTACCTTTTAGTATGTGCTGTGTGCCTTCAATTCATTTTGACTTACAGTATCCCTAAGGTGAGCTTAACATGGAGTTTTCTTGGTGATGTTTGTTCAGAGGGGCTTTGCCACTGCCTTCTTCTGAGACTGGGAGAGTGCGCTTGCTCAAGGTCACCCAGTGGATTTCCATGCTTGAGTAGAGATATAAACCCTAGTGTCTCAGAGTTCTAGTCCAATATTCAAACCACTACACTACGCTGTCTCTCCTACTTTTTAGTAGGAAACATACACTCATAGATATCTGCAATGAAAAGGGATCTATAAGTGTGTGCGTACCTGGGCCAATTCACACTACTCATTTATAGCACTATGGCCATTTCCACACTACAATGTTATATTGCTATTATTCAACTTTCAACATCCTATGGAATTCTGGGGTTTGCAGTTTAGGAAAAGACATTTAGAATTCTCAACTAGAGAGCTCTTTGGCCTCGATGAACTACAAACTCCAGAATTCCACAGGATGTTGAAAGTAGAATAATAGCACTATAACAATGTAGTGCGTGAAAGGGGTATATTTCATAGTAACATCCCATGGAATCCTGGCATTGACAGTTTAGGGAGAGGCATTTAGAATTCTGAGCCAGAGGCCTCTCCTCAGACTACAAACCCCAGGAATCCATAGGATGGAACCATGGCAGTTGAAGTGGAATACGGCATTATATTTGCATACTGGTCTTTCTTTGTCCATCATGGCTGCAAGACTTTAAACCTGTAGTAGCCTGGCTATCAAAAGCGTTAACTTAGGGGATCTGAGCAAAAGATCATGAAGGAGAGACTGGATTGGACCTGACACCCTTTAGTTAATGAGAAATGAGTAGAGGGAAAACTGAAGCCTTCTGGGGGAGAAGAAGGTAGAGAGGCCGGGTGGTATAAACTTGCAGCCAACTACTTCATGTTAGAGCAAGGAAAAGAATTCCAGGAAAGGGTTATAAAGAAACCTGGGACTGTCAGTCACGGGCATTAGGTGTTCAGTTCTTTGAAAGGCACTGAGGAGCTATGGAAGGCATCTTGGGCCATTTCCACACTAGATGGTTATAGTGCTACTATTCCACTTTCAACATCCTATGGAATCCTGGGGTTTGCAGTTTAGGGAAGGGCCTCTAGTTCTCCTCCTCCTCTACTAGCTGCTGCCTGGCTGGCTAAGGATGCCCTAGAGCCAAATTTCTCAGCACCACAAATGCTCTCCCAATGCCCCCAAGGAAGGGAATGGGTATAAGGGAAGATGTAGAGGGCCACCATGCCAACTCACCCCCTTTCTCTATCCTTTTTTGACCTGACTTGGGTGCTGGGTGCCCATTCTCCCCACCATGTTTCAGCTCCCTTCCCATAGACAGACAGACAGACACACACACATACACACATTTTGGTATTTGTGATTTTTCTACTTTTGGAAGGGTCCTGTGCCCCTAACCCTAGTGAATGTCAAGGGACAACTGGGCTGCAAATATATTTTGTTCTTGTTTGCTTTGAAAGGGGGAAACACTTTGCCACAATAACACAGTCACTGACTTCATCCATTCACATCTCTCAGTGCAGCGCCTAACTGGTGATAATCCCATCAGGCTTACATTTTGAAATGTAGACACTCAATTAATCAGTGGAATATTCCATTAGTTTAATCATTGGCTGATCTATGGCTATGAGCTGCACAGATTGATTTCTGATGCAGTTCTAGTTGACTGAATAGTCAAGCAGGAACTGGTGTGAATGATCCAAGACTGGCTTCTGAAGGCTCCTATGGGACACTCCCTTCCCTTTGAGATAAGATGGGTGGGAAGGTGTGATTTATGCTTATCCATTAATCAGGACAGCTTCTATTCCTTGTCACTTTATGGGTCCCAAGTGGGATATTAATGCTTGCAGTTTTATGACTGAAATTCTCAACCAGCAGAAATCCTTACAGTCCATAGGTAGTAGCTCACCTTTTGGGCAATGAATGGCCTCTAAATTCTGACACTGCTAATGAAGATATGAGACATGGAGCAAAGCAGGTCAGACGAGGATTACATTTTATTGGTGCATGTTTGCTTAACTTTATACTGTTTTGATTTTTTCTTCTGGACATGTCAAATCTTTTGAAAGTGAGAAGGAAGAAGTTACATCCAAACAGTCCCTTCTTCCTCTTTTGACTTTAATAATGGAGTAATGATGTAGTACTGTTTTGCCTGGACAAATAAAAAACATTGTCACCACCGATTTTATAGCCAGTGTTCACTGGAGAAGCTGTAAAATATAGCTAATGTTCACTGGAGAAACTATTGCTCATAGAAAACCCTCTCTGGCATCTGTTGTGTGTTGGAGTCCTACAGACAAGGAGATTCCATTTGATTCCAATTGCGTGATGAGTACAAAAGCCAGCACAATTTTGGGAAGAGAACTGTCACTGTCTGCACTAATAAGCATAGTCAGGGTGAGGATCCTGAGTGGATTTGTTTGTGGTTGGGAATAAGGATGGAAAGAATATATTAAAAATATTTTTTTAAAAAAGAACCAGTCAGAAAAACATGTTTTTCAAATGGCAAGAAACCTTGATGAGAAGAATTGTGGACTACTGAGAATCTTCACAGCTTGTGACATATTCTGCAAAATTAGCGCATGATTGTTTTGTTCATGAAACATCATTTTCCATGCAGAAAATGCTGTTTTACATAGAGAGCAGCTAGGTAGAGATTTTGCACAGAAAATGTCCCAGATTGTGAGTAGCTGAAAAGGGAATGGTGAAAAAGGAAAAGAAAAGGAAATAGTACCCAACTTGTTGGAGTACCCAGCTTGTTGGGGGCATGTATAGAAATGTTTCGAAATACATGCTATTTGTAAGTTGTTTGCCGCCTCGATCCATATGGAGAGGCGGGATACAAATAAAAAAAAAAAAAGGAAATAGTGAAAAGAATATGAAAAAGAAAATTGCTGAAATTACTCATTGCTTCCTTCAAGAAGAAACTTAATGAAATATCATGCCTGTAACTGGGACTTTATTTCATTGATTAGGTTAATATTCTGCCAAAAGATGTCTGATTTGCAGGTTGAACTATAATAATCCCGCCCCCCCCAATTCACTTTCTGATTTATGGATGAGGGAGAATGTTGGTTTGGTGTGAATTTTTATAAAATCATACCTAATTTGCATTTTCAGAACTTATAACTAAATTGAACTGCACTTGTACAATGAAATTTTCAGCTTCTGGATTTTAAAATATTTTTCCCAGTTCATTGAGAAACACTTGCACAAAAATGTTTATATTTTTAGAAATTATGCACACACAAAAATTATGCACAGAAACACATTTTATAAGGAGGTATTGAAAAATGTCCCTGCAATAAGAAAATACACACTCTGTTCATTAATGGATTCATTAGAATGTATACAAGTTTTCACGTTGACTTTTTAAAAAAATTCTTTGGACAGGACTGGGAAACTAATGTAAACCTGGAAAAATGTAGAACTGGGAAGATTCACAACTGACAGATTTACTGATTCCTACACTTACTGGAATTTTATCTTGAGAGCACAATTTGGGTCATATGAGAGCAGCTGAAGAAGCCAGAAGATGAAATGTTTTGATTTAAGACTTTAATATTTCAGTTGTGTTATTCATATGTACCTCCCGGAGTGCATGCCAGTAGAGATGGGGGCAGTGCAGCTTTACTCACTTTATCATCAACAAAGATGTTGTCATAAAAATTCTCACTACTGGTAGGGATAAAATCCTTGAAGTCCATTTCAATAGCCTGAATCTATGCCTATTCGGACTTATACCCAATTAGTGCTATGTGACTTACTTTCTAAGGTGTTACATGTGCCAACACACCTGCCTTGTTTTATGATAGCTCTGTAAAAAATTTATGCCTCATCTCTAAACCAAAGATCTCGATGGGGCTTACAATATAATTAAAATAAACAAAGTTATGTTAGCCTTCCTTGTGAGGTGGGGTTTCTTGCTATGGAGTTGTCTAAGCTGGAAAGCAGGAGACAGGAATTTGCCCTGAATGAAGGGCAAACCAGGAGGTGAGTTTGAGTTTCAAGAGAGAAGTTAGAACTGAAAAATGAGTCACTCACACACAGCAAGCCAAATCACTACCTAAGAGTTTAAAGTATTATTGTTACATTCCCAGCTCCCCAGGAACTACTTCCATTACTCATTGTTGTGTTCACTATGGAAATCATTGTAATTAATGTTATTACTGCTTTTTAAATATAGTAACCTGTTATACTGAGCTACCATGTGTTGGGAGTGGCAATCTTTGCATGCTTAATTAACTGGCTAGTTAGTTTACATGTCTATTGTAGGCATAGAAGGGACTGCCTAGATTAAACTTCCTGTTGTTTGGTCAACAACCACTTCCACTTGCATGTTCTCCTCCTCTTCCTCTTTTGTTCTTCGGCTTCCTCCAAGCATGTGGTCTTCGATCCTCCAACAAGCATGCTTCCCCGTAAGCATGTGCGTGCTTAATTTAATCTTTCTTCAAGAATTGAACCTGTGTAGACTATGCACAATATTTTGTGAGTAAACTTTTCATATTTTCTAACCAAATTGCTTGTGTTTATTTTGAGCTAGATTAAGTGTCTGGGGTGGAGATGATAAAGCGGGACTGGTAATTCGTTCAACTTCTGCCTGTGCCTTACAAAATACTCTGCTGATTGGGGGACTTATTGTGAAAAATCTTTCAATTCCCCAACACCATGAAACAGGAGTATGAGTGTTGGACTAGGATTTTGGGAGAACAAAGTTTGAACCCCCACTCAGTCATGGAAAATCACTGGCTGGCCTAGGGCAAGTCATACTCTCTCAGCCTCAGAAGAAGAAAATGACTAACCCCTTCTGAACAAATCTGCCAAGAAACAATAGCTGATCCCTGTTAAAGCAAATGTTCTGTTAACTTCCAATATAACTCTGTTAGCTTCTTTACATGGGAAGCTAACAATGAAAGGAGTTTCTTGGAAACTACTTGAAGGCACACAGCAACAACAAGAAGAAATTTGTTCCATTATGCTTTATAACACCATTGCATTCTTAGCCCATAGTCTAGTGAAAACAGTTACAGGAAAGGTGTTTTCAGATGGTCCAAAATGGGTCCTGCACTGCTCAGAGCAGCACCAGAGGCCATCTGCTCCTGTAATGAAATCCACTTTGCTTAAATCAGCAACTCCGTGTTCCAGATCCTGCAGGAGGTGTGGATGATGCCAGAGCAACCAGTTCCTGGGCAAAGCAACCTGGATTTCAGTGGAAAGGCAGCAGGTGGGGTGACATGATGGTCCCATGATGAGTGAGTGGTGGAGAACCCTTGATTAACAGTTAAAATCAGAGCAAATCCCACTAACCATCTTCATCCCTAAAATAATGAGTAACAAGGACAAGCCATTCCCTGTTATAGCAAACATGCTGTTAACTTCCAAATGTAACACTTCTTTACATGGGAAGCTAACAAATTACAGGTTAACAATGTTATTTTTACTTACATGGTCCTGATAGGAGTGAACCAGAAGTCAGGATGAATGAAAAAAGAATAGGATGTGGAATTATGCCAGACCTTTCTGAAAGGCGTTGCTCAAGTAAGTACTTAGTGTTTACAACATTTTTATTCGTTTCTGTTTCCTAGTGATCCATTCAAGAGGACTATGGGGGAGGAAGAAGTGCTTATAAGCCTTCCCCATAAGCTAAACTTTTTTTTTAACTACTGCTCTTTTTCTACTTAATAATAATGTCAGGAGAGAGCCAGGATGGCACAGTGATTTGAAAGATGGACTGTGACCCTGGAGACCAGGGTTCAGTTCCCCACTTAGCCATGGAAACCCACTGGGTGACTTTGGGCACATCACACACACTCAGCCCCAGAAAACTCCATGATAAGAAAGCACACAACAACAACAGCAATAACAATAATGGCAGAACAATTGATGACCAGGGATCTTGGAGATCTCTCATTCATAGGGTCATCATAATCATAGAATAATAGAGTTGGAAGAGATCCCAGGGGCCATCCAGTCCAACCTCCTGCCATGCAGAAATACACATCAAACCACTCCCAACAGATGGCCATCCAGCCTCTGCTTAAAAACCTCCAAAGAAGGAGACTCCACCACACTCCTTTGAGGCAGCATATTCCACTGCCGGACAGCTCTGACCGTCAGGAAGTTCTTCCTGAGGTTCAGGTGGAATCTCTTGTCCTGCAGTTTGAATCCATTGCTCCTTGTCCTAGTCTCTGGAACCATGGAAAACAAGCCCCCTCCCTCCTCAACATGACATCCCTTCAAATATTTAAACATGGCTATCATGTCCCCTTTTAACCTTCTCTTCTGCAGACTAAACATCCCCAGCTCCCTAAGCTGTTCCTCATAGGGCTTCATGGCTTCCAGACCCTTCACCATTTTAGTTGCCCTCTTCTGGACACGTTCCAGCTTGTCGATATCTTTCTTGAGTTGAGGTGCCCAGAACTGGACACAGTATTCCAAATGAGTTGAATAAGTCAAAGTCAGCTTGAGAGCAAATAACAACAACAGCACTACATCTATTTGCTGATCAGGTGGAAGTAACCAGGTGGGGTCATTTCCACACTAGACTGTTATAGCACTATTATTCCACTTGTAACATACTATGGAATCCTGGGGTTTGCAGTTTTGGGAGGGGCCCGAATATTGCAAGTGGTTGTTGCAAGTGGAATAATAGCACTATTGTGCAAGTGGAATAGGATGTTGCAAGTGGAATAATAGTGCTATAACAATCTACTGCGGAAATGACCCCAGATTCATCTAATCCAAAAGGTAGTCCTGGTTAGTCAGAACATGGTAAACATACATTCTGCCACTCATTTTAAAGTCACAAGTGAAAAATTAACAGTCCTTGCAGAACTGTGTTTGATTTATTTCCCATTATTCCTGCTTTATTAACCTACCCGGGGAAGGGGTAGGGGGAGGCTGAGAGCTTTAAAAGGATACTTACAGGTGATGCTTTGCTTCTGATGGCAGCTAATGCTCTTTATTGGGCTGGCTATTATTTTTATGAAAAACCAAATGGATTTAGTGAAAAATAGAAGAATGAAAACACATAGAGATTTTTTTTAAAGAAGAAAGAAATAATAGCCTAAAGAGCAAGCAATTCCTTGACTGTATGTGTTGTATTCAGTAATAGCTTTGGGAATGGAAGACGGAGGGGGAAAAAAAAAAAACACCATTGCAGATAAGTGGCCTATTAGAAAGATTTCAAAGGGGAAAAAAATCATACAGTTCTCTATCCTGTAATCTTCCCCTACCATTTTTTATTATTTTCCAAGAGATGAAATTAAATGTTTTCTTTAGTAGCACAATGGCTGGTGTTGTAAGAAGTGATATACTCTCTTTTTTTATCATTACAGCTGGAAGGTTGTAGCATTTAATGTGGGGCTCTCTATTCCTTTCTCTGGAGTTATAATTATGGTGCTGCTTTCTCATTCATAAAAATAAGAGAGCAATCCATCGGAAGGAACTCCTGCCTTCATCCAGAGGGCACCTCAAGCAGAAAACAGATGAAAGGATAAAGGCAGAGGTAGTAGTTTTAGAGTGGTTGCTGTCAGTTTTCACCCACAGGATTCTGCTGGATTTATAGATGATACCATAAATGAATATTGGACAGAATTCAGATTTTTTTTAATTTCACCTACCAAAGCTCTCCTTGGCTGCAGAGTCATAGAATCAAAGCACCACAGAGTTGGAAAGGACTACAAAGGCTATCTAGTCAAACCTTCTGTGTATTCTCTCAAGCAGCAGAAAATTAGCTGGCCCCATTGTCTGCATGACATCTCTTTTCACATATTTAAATAGGATTGTCGTATTACCTATCAATCAATTACCTCTAAGCTAAACAAATCCAGCCCCCTAAGCTGTTTTTCATGAGGCTTGGCTTCCAGATCTTTTACTGTTTGGGCCATCCTTCCCTGGACAGGTCCCGGTTTGTCAGTATCTTTCTTGAACTGTAGTGACAAAGTATTCCAGGTGAGATCTGACTGAATCAGAATAGACTGGTACAATTGCTTCCCTCAGTTTGGATGCTATACTTCAGTTGATGGCTTTTTTTCAGCTGTCACATCACATTGTTCAATTATTTTAATGTTGTGGTCTATTAAGACCCCAAGATGCTTTTCACACACACTGTTGTTAAGCGGTGTTGTCCATCCTATATTTGTGCATTTTGTCTTTCCTGGCTAAATGTAATACCTTGCATTTATCCTTGATGTAATATATTTTGTTAGTTTTGGCCCAGCTCTCCAATCTGTTAATGTCACTTTGAATTCTGATTCTACCATCTAGGTTCTTAGTCTAATTTGGTATCATCTTCCCATTTGACAACCATGCCCTTTATTACAAGTCATTTATCAAGATCTGGTATAACATCAGGCCCAGGACAGAATCCTATGATTTACCACGAGTCACTTCTCTCCAGGATGAAGAAGAACAATTAATGAGCATTCTTTGGGTTTGACATGTCAACTAGTTACAAATCAATCTAACAGTAGTACTTTCTAGATATTTTACCAGCTTGTCTTCAAGAATATCATATCTTGTCAAAAGCTGTTCTGAAATCAAGATATATTATCTTCCCAACAATCCTTTGATCCACAAAACTTATTACTCTATAAAAAAGGTGATGAAATTAGTCTGACTTGACTGTGCCTTGCTTAAGTCATGGATCTCTTTACAGGTATACACGCCATTTACATCTAGTGTTCCTCCTCCTTTTTGTTTAGTCTATCTATTTGGAATAGGTTAAATCCATTCATTACTAAATTACAAATCATGAGACTCATCCCACCAAGTTTCAGTAATACCTACTCAAGTATACTTACTTTCCTGTGTTAACAATTCAAGTTCATCTTGTTTATTTCCCATGGGTTCTGATTTTCTTATTACTGTAAAGACATTTCTGGGGACTGGGAATGGTTGTTTGTTCATGCAATGGCTGTTGGCAAATAAGCACTCCAGAAAGTACTTTTCCTACCTTTAGTTCAACCTAAATCACACTAGAGATCCCTTAAACCCTTTCTCCTACTGAACCTACAAACAATAGGAAAAAATATGGTTGGAAAGCCAAAACATCACAATCAAAGAGTTGTTATAAATGTCACATCTCTTTTCATATTCAGTTTCCCTTCTTAGCTATTTCTAGGTCCCTTGATCAACTCTTTAAAAGTACAATATGGCATTTGGAAAATTAGTTCTTGAAAGAAATTTATTATTCAGTTCATTACAAAAGATGGTGACTCACTGCTGTTAACACTACAAATTTATTTTTTGTAACTTATTGCATTCCCTGCTATGCTACTTGTTGCTACCTCATTGCTTTTTCATTCCCTTTGTGGGGAAGATCCATAAAAAAAGTAAAAGTATGGCAGAAATGTTTTGATGGGGTGAATCCACTCAAAATGTTGTTTTTTTTAAGGAAACATCTTTAGCTCCACAAAAGTAATAAGAAAAAAAAATCACAAGTAGGCATTATTTTAATGAGGTGAGAGTGTAATAGAATAACTAGCCATTATGTTATTTACAAAGAATCTTCTATTCTCTTATAACCCTGAGACAGGCACCTTACAAATAATGTCCTTACTTGAATAGTATTAATTTCAAGGTCTTTGATGGTAAGTAGCTATTCCAGCAGAAGGTTTCTTGATAGTCTTTGAATAGAAACAATCTTGTCCCAAGTTTCATATAGATGATACTGTTCATACAATCGTTGTAGCCCAGGATGACATTGGTCTTTTCCCTCTACAGAAACACATTAACAAAGCTTGAGCCATAAAAAGAGTAATTCCTTTTCAATCCTAGATAATGACCCATCAGAAGAGCGCACCAGTGTGCTTGAGTGGCAGTGCTGATTTTCATTGTGAGTACAGAGAGATTTCCATTCTCCTGGCATGGCAGCCCATCCCTTGTGTGTGTGCACATGCACACACACATGTACAGAAAATTCAATTACAACATTGCATTGTTTTAATATAGTTGTTTGTGAGCTCGTATCTTCTAGCACTGTTTGCTGAATTTGCTAACATACTTGTGTAGTATAATGGAAAAACCTTGCTCAGTGAGTCACCAATTTCCATACATTTACAGAAGAGATTAGAAGCAGTGTCATTGTTCAAACTCATGGTAAAAATATGATTGAAGAGCTGCCTCTAATTTTATATCAGGGTCTCATGCTTGTGCTCAACCCATGCCAAAGGAACCAAGAGAGGAAATGGGTTTTGTCTGACACCCTCACAATATGTCTGCCTACACTGAATGTGTTTATTGTTCTACTGTTTTCAACTGGATACAAAGCAAGATGGATAGGGTTGTGTGTTATCCAGCACCTTGGTTTTGTTTCCTTACTTTGAGGGGAAAGCTAATGCTGTTTGTCTGAAGGCCATCACACAATGGAGAAGCTGGCCTTGGAAAGAGTTGGGTGGAGGAAAACCATTCAGATGAATGAAGATGTGACCCAGCAGCTTCCTAGCTCCATGAAGCCCATCAAAGTAAAGTCTGTTGTAACAACTCAGTTGGAAGGTACCCACTTGGCTGACCTGCAGAAGTGCCTCTCAGGTACTGTAGTAGTTCCCTTTGCTTTGCCAGACATACAAATAAGCAGCGTGGGTGATAATGGTAATTTGAAAATTGAAACCTGAAGATAGCTTTTGTCAATTTGGTGTCTTCCAGATATTTTGAACTTCATTTCCCATTGTCTTCAGCTGACACAACCAATGATGAGGATGGGTGAGGCTTGTAGTCCCAAACAACTAAAGACAAGTTTCAGGAATGCTGCTATAAAGCATGTCCTAGGTAAGCACTGGGAGCTGCTTAGAATACAGCCAGGAGCACATAAGCCCTGTGCGTCTTGGGTAGCATACTGCCAGAGCTAGGAACATAGAAAGTTGCCTTGAAATTATAGAAGTGGAGAATTGTAAAAGATCCCAATGGTCATCTAGTCCAGCTCAGTGTCTTCTATCTAACTAGTGTATTTACCCAGCATTGCCCAGGATTTTATTTTCTCACAGGTCATACTTGTTAGAAAGATTTGAGATCTTGTGTCTCTAATTCCCCAACTTTCTTGTCTAGTACCTGTAACTTTTCCCCATATTCTCCGATCCTACCTGTATTCAGAGTTATTAACATACAGAGGTTGGGTTCCTGAGGGAATACACTGTCCTCCTCCTTGCTGTTAAGTCCCTTCTCCATATTCCAGACCCTCACAGTTGACTGAGGCCTAAGAGCTCTCTGACTGAGAATTCTAAAGGCCGCTCCCTGAACTACAAACCCGAGGATTCCATAGAATCTTCTTAGGCAGCCACTCATGTGTGGTCTTCGCCTGACACAGACAAACAAACTTTGACATTTATATATTACATTGAAACTTTTGGCTCAGTATTTCCAACATGAGTATTGAAAATATGTGCCTCTCCATGTATTGTGGGACCACATCTCCTACCAGGTCTAATTGTTGTGTACTGGATAACCCACACTCCACAAAACTCACACTGAGGTGGACAGCAGTTTATTGATATGGATAAGCATGAGCAGCATGGCACACAGCACACTTCCACAGAAGTTGCTGAAACTGAAGGTATATACGGTCTACATGTTTTCCTGCCCATTCTCAGTAATCAGTACCATCTGTGCAGAGATTGAGAGTCCTTTCTCCTTCTCTTGAGCGGGAGGTAAGCAACCTGTTCTTCTCAATACAAGTTTAGGCATATAAAGTGTTCATTGGTCAAATCCATAAATCCCTTCATATGTCTATCCTTCCTTTTAATTCCCAGGCTGCTGCCTTCTATAAACCCACATGTCCCACCAAGGTGACCCTCCCCCCACCAACATATTTCTCCATCCCAGTCTCCACTCTCTTCTCATAACATCCTGGCACCATCCAGGATGTTATTTCCAGCTTGCTCCCACTCTTCCCTAACATCAAGCACAATGTAACAGCAAGTGGTCTTTTGAATAAAATGGAGCCACATTGAGCACAATTAGGCCTAGATACGTACTAGCCCCTTGGGACTTTCTGTACCTATTCTCTTACTGAGCTATGGTCCTTATCTCAGGTCTACATGTCAGAAATCCTCCTCAAATATCTAAAAGAGCCAAGAGCTGGACTAGGACTTTGGAGGGAAGAGTTCAAATCCCCACTTAGCCATGGACACCTACTGGGTGACCTTGGGCAAGTCACCATCTCTCAGCTTCAGAGGAAAGCAAAAGCAAAATACCCTCTGAACAAATCTTGCCAAGAAAACCCCATGATAGGTTTGTCTTAGGGCTTTTCCACACTTTGGGGGGGAAATAGAGCAGTCCATTACTCACCAGACTGGCATGTTTCCCCCCCCCAATGATCCACGACAGTCCGGAGCAGCGTGTGCCTGCACTACACAATCTCCAGTGACAAAAATGGAGGCTTCCGGTTGGCGGAGGCTCTCCACCAACTGGAGAAGCTCGCCAGCTGGAAGCCCACCCCTGGAAGATCTGCAGACTCGCACTGGCGCGAGCCTGTAGATCTATACTTTACAGAGTGACGGACTGGGGCATGCCACGCTATTGAAAGTCCTCTTTTAATTGGTCTTTCAACAGCATGGGCGACCACCAGTTCTGGGCGTTCTGGAGCGGGCTGAAGTCCGGACAAATGGTAAGTAGTCCGAACTCAGTTCGCCCCCAAATGCGAACGTCCTCGCGGGAGGACGCACCGCCCCATTTTAAAAAACAAGTGCAGAAAAGTCCTTAGAGTCATCTTAATGTTCTGAAGGCACACAACAACCACAGAAGTCTCCCAGGCAGTAGCTCTGATTGATGGCTCTCCTTGTTGTAAAGAACTGTAAATCTTTCTTGTTTGAGTGAGGATTTTACCTCCACAGAGAGAGTTCTGCCTGGCTTTTAGAGCTTTTAAGAGCTTCTTCTGGCTCTTAGTGTGGCATCTGGTTTTTCTGACGTGTAGCTCAACCTTCGATTCCTGGTTTCTGCCTTCCACTCAGTGGGTGTCATTGGGTTAGATCTCACAGTTAGGGAACAAGGAGAAGAACTGGAAGGAAAACTGGGGGGAAAAAATTAAAACACTAGCACGGCCAGGGAGAAACCAGATTAGAATCCTTTTCTTTGACATGCTAGAAATTTGTTTTTAATTTGCAGTGCTTTTCCTTAAAATATCAGGAAACATTTATTGTGGCAGTTCTGGTCTATACTGAGAAGTGGTACTATCCAGAATAATTTATGTAGCTTTTCTGAATTTGCTATGTGCTGGTTGGAGTAGTCTAGGAATATGCTTTTAAAAAAAAAGTAACTTTCCCAATTTCCATCCTTTTCTTGATGCTGTGGCCTTAACCATTCACCTTTTCATTGGTGAAACATGAACCGTTGAGATGTTTTCCAAATTGTGATTTGGCAATTTCTAAATTGCTTGTCACAGGGGGATATAGAGGGGTAAAGGTTTCCTCACCTCTCTGTTAAGCCTGTATTTACAATCACTGCTCTGGACTTTGTCATCATGCCCAGAAAGTAATTCATACAGAAACACAGCAGGAGGATTCATAGAATCTTTGAGATGGGAACGGCAATGAGTTTGTCTAGTTGAACCCCCTGCTCAGTACAGGATCTGCACTGCAGGATGCAACTGTAGGTGTAGTAAGTACTTCCAGCAAAGGAGAGCCTGCTACTACTTGAGTCAGCCTGTTCCATTGTGGAACAGCTCTTCTAATTGAAAACTTTCTCCTAACGCTGAGGAACTTGCTTTCTGGAGCAACAGACCACAACTAATGTTCTAGGGTCAGTTAATTCTTATTCCTTTATACACTGAAAGGGAACTTCTGGGGTCATTTGAGTGAGCTGTGAGTCTTCAGTTTGAATTCTGGAACATAAAAATGTTCATTTTGTGTGTATGTGTGTGCACATGCACCTTCAAGCTATTTATTAAATTATGGCAACCCGCTGAGTTAATGTAAGGAATACTCAGATTTTTGCCATTGCCTTCCTCTGAAAATATAGCCTGCAGCAGGCAAGGTGTGGTGGTTTGAGCATTTGGCTATGACCCTGGAGAGCAGGGTTCGATACCCCACTGGGCCATGGAAACTCAGTGGGTGACCTTGGGCACATCACATACTCTCAGTCCCGGAAAACTCCATGGTAGTTGCTGTAAATCAGAAACAACTTGAAGGCACACAACAACAAGAACAAACTCGGCATTCTTTGGTAGTCCATCATCCAAATACTAACCAGGCCTGACCCCACATAGCTACCAAGATCAGGTGGCATCTGGTGTTTTCAAGGTGTTTAGGCGCAATATAAATGCATTCATTAGCTACCAAAAGTTTGGGAAGTGACCACTGTGGTAAGCCTACTTCAGCTGTATGTGGATTATATGACCCCTTTTGAACTCTGATTTCAGCATCACAGGATAATTCCATATTTCTATTCGTATGATTCCATAATTCTATGATACTGATAATCCATGATCAAGCTCTGATCTCTCTCTCTCTCTTTCTGCCTCTCTCCCTCCCTCTTTTTCTTCCTTGCACTGAACAGTAGCATTTCCTATCTGTCTACCTATCTATGTATCTGACTAAAACACTTTTTTTTTGCATTTTCCAACAACTTTCTCTTGGAGTAAATACTGTACTTTACCCATCTTAGTTGGCAGTTTTATTAGCCTAGCTAATTAAGCAGTAATCAGTGTCATGCTCACATCTAATCATAGCCTGTTCACACCTTTCACAAAAAAAGTGGAGAGATCTCAGCAAATACACTGGTAAAACTATAATTATGCTGGGGTGGGGAGATAGATGGTTTAGATACAAACTCTTGTGGCTCAAGAACTCTGAAATACAGATAGTTTTCAAGAGCTTCCTGGTTCTATCTCTAAAACAGTTGGATATCAGACCTCGGACAAAGTGCTTGTAAATGGAACAACAAGTCCAAGTGTTAAGGTCCCCATTTGGTAAGTCCCATAGACCAAGGCCTTTTGTGTGATAGTTCTGTCTTAAAATTGATCTTTTCAGGAAATGCAGGCAACTTTTCCATCCTCTTGAAAGGCTTATCTATTGCAAGCTGCATTTTGAGAGATTTTAAAGTACCATGCTGTTTAGCTGAGCTTTACTGCTATCATATTGCAAAAATTCCTGCAGCATTTTTTAAAATTATTTATTTTATATTTTAGAAAGTAAACGGTGTGGGAAGATATTGTCTGTGTAACTTTTATGTGTCCCTACGAGGAAGGTTTTACCTGGAAAAGTGGACTAAAATCTATTCCTTTATTCATCAGTTCTTCTGAAGGGTGCAAACTGGACTGAATTGGAGGGAAAAATAAATCAAGAAACAGTAGAGAAATATGTAGAATCTGCAACAAAATTGTGCAATATGGGATGTTCTAAATAGAAACATCCACACTGCAATATTTTGTTGCAGTTCCACTTATTTCTCAGCATTCTATCCCCTCCCTGCCAAAGGGAATGCTGGGGACTCATTGGACTCTTTCTGGGGTCTCCCCTTCCAAGTGTTTTTGTACTTCCCCAAAACTCTGGGTTGTACCAAGCCTGCTCTTACCTCTCTTCTGACTATGGCTGGGATATTGATATTCAGTGCTCCTTATCTGCTACACATACTACCTGCTCCCCTAGTAATCTAGGTTTGTCATTCAACCCAAATGTGGGTGCAAGCTATTTAGAAAACTCGACTATCCCAAAATACCGCTGTGCATTTAGCAAAGCCAGATTTAATGTAATTCCATCTGCTATATTAGAGGGTCGGTTCCAACAAATTGTATATAATGAACGTGTGTGTCTTTGTGGAGCAGGATTAGTAGAATCCCTTTCATATGTTTTTTTCTCATGTAACTTCTATAAGGATGACAGGGCAAGGCTAATAACACCAATACTGAGTAAGTTCCCGGGAAGACCTCTGGATTGGTACCTGAGGTACCTTCTAAGAGATACTGAAAGAAAGGTAACAGAAGAAGTTGCAAAGTTCATTTATTCTGCTATCAAAACCTGTAAGGCTATATTACAATTGATAAGGCAATTGGAAGTAGATAAAAACTAACATGGATAATATTTTTTTTTTGAGAGGGTTAAAGTAAATGGAAGAGTGCACTGATCTTGCTCTGTTGTTAAAATGATCCTAATAATTTTAATACAACTTTTAATATATTTCAATAACTACATATTTTTTGTATATACACCATATGTAGTATATTTATTGTATTGTATGTATTGTATATGTATAGTACTATATTGCATATTTATATACTGTTTTAGGTATTGCTGTGTTTTAACTTTTACTGCCTCATGGTCTGTTGACTGTAATAAAGGCATTGGATTGGATTGGATTGAGTATGGCTGGTGTCATTTTTGCTACATAAGAATCAGCAAACACACTTTTGAATGTCAGAAATAGAGAGAATAATTGGGAGGGGGGGCTACAAGACTTGAAAATGAAAGTCCTTTACATGAGTCATAGGTTCCCTGCTGCAGATACCAGTAAGAATGCTGAACAAGAGAAGGAAATTATAGACAAGATTCAATAACAGTGTCCCTGAGAGGTAGAGATCCAAACTTTCCATTCAGTACCTCCACAGACAGTTTCTGCACTATGCTGTTATAGTGCTATTATTCCACTTTCAAAGTCCTATGGAATCCTGGGGTTTGCAGTTTAGAGAAGAGACTTTAGCGTTCTCAGGCCTTTTCCGCACTTTGATTTAGCGATGGGGTAGAGCATCCTCCGGCGAGGATGTTTGCACTTAGGGGTGGACTGGGTCCTGACTACTTTATGTACGTCTGGACTTCAGCCCGCTCCAGAACGACCAGAACTGGTGGTTCGCCGTGCTATTGAAAGACCGCTTAAAAGAGGTCTTTCAATAGCACAGCGTGCCCCAGTCTGTTGCTGCGCTAACGTGTAGATTTGCAGGCTTGCACCAGCGCAAGGCTGCAAATCTTCCGGGGGCGGGCTTTAGGCTGGCGAGCTTCTCCAGTTGGTGGAGAGCCTCCGCCAACCGGAAAGCGCCATTTTCGTCCCCGGAGCAGTGTGTAGCGTGGGCATGCACTGCTCTGGATCAGCCTGGATCAGTGGAGGGAGTGCGCCAGCACAGTAAGTATCAGAACGCCCCGTTTTTCCCCCAAAGTGCGAAAAAGCCCTCAGCCAGAGAGCTCTTGGGCCTCAGTAAACTACAAACCCCGGAATTCCACAGGATGTTGAAAGTAGAATAATAGCACTATAACAGTATAAGGCAGAAATGGCCAGTACCCATTTGGGACGCTCATGCCATCCCAATCCATGCGGTCTAGAAAAGCAAGGGACGTTAGAGGGACAGCGTGAAACCTTCTTTCTGTTTTGTATCAACAGGTTGATAATGATGGTGCTCGGCAAGTGCCTATTGTCCCTTTTGCTGGGAATGTTTGGTGGATGGAAGGCAGTAGAAAAAGAGGAAGACCACATTCCAATTGGGTTGATTTGATTGAAGAAGCCATAGCCAAGAGACTTGAGCAGGACTGGCGGCGCAGTGGTTAAATGCCAGTACTGCAAGCCACAAGGTTGTAAGTTCGATCCTGCCTGGCTCCAAGGTTGACTCAGCCTTCCATCCTTCCGCAGGTCAGTAAAATGAGTATCCAGCTTGTTGGGGGCATGTATAGAAAGGTTTCGAAATACATGCTATTTGTAAGTTGTTCACTGCCTCGATCCATATGGAGAGGAGGATATAAATAAAAAAATAAAAAAATAGGGACTCTTGGAGATCTGTACCTTCCAATATTTCACAGGAGACAACTGGGACATGTGTGGCCAGGCAACTTCAGAGTGTGGTCTGGATGACAAAAGTTATTATTAACGAGGAAGAACAGACAACCTAGGAGAGACTGCAGCTGTTTGCTTTTGCTTGAGCCTACTGGGAAGGGCAAGATTCCACCCCCATCTTCTCCTCTCTGCTGAATTAAGTGCAAACTATTTTTGCATTTTGAAATCAGTTTTTTTGCACCAACGGAAGTAAGTCAAGGACAAAGGGAGAGAAAGTGGAAGGAGGTGAAAGAAATTGGAACATTTTAGAGGCTACTGAAAAGTGGGACAACAGAATTAATTGTGACTGTATCTGCCAAATTAAGATAGTTAGAGGGTATGGAAATCTCTTATTTATCAATAACCGTATGTTGAAGCCAGCTGGATGGCAAATACCAGTAAGTCTAACTGGTGCAGCATACATCTGTGCCTAATACTCCAAAAAGGGTTATTGGGACCTTCTGTTTCCCCACACCCTTGTTTTACCTGAGGATCCTGATCAGTATTAGTTTAGAGAGACTTGCCTCATTTTTCTTCCCTTTTAAAGGCTTGGAAAGATTAGCAGCAGCTCCTTAGTACTCTTCTGTTTTCCCATGTTTTTCTGCCTCAGAATTCTCAGCAAGTGCCTTGGAGAGTGTTTTAAAAATATTGCCTAATACATTATGGCAGGTGTCTCTTTTTTACTTCTGGGAATCTCTTCTCCCCCCTGCCTTCAATTTGGAATTTTGACTTGTGACTCAGTGCTGCAACTTGGACAACAACCAAACACACACTGTCAAATGTCGATATATAGATTCATTTTTTTTTAAAAAAAGAATCTGGTGAGCTTACTGGTCCCGAGAAAGGCCTATAGGTCAGCTACTGCTGCCAGTCAACATAGGCCAAGGTGGTGCAACTGCATGCGGAGCAGATGCCCCAGTCCCTATGGCACAGCTTGGCACATTGGAAGTGATGCCATGTTACTTCTGGTCACTATTTTTCCACAGTTTTTATCTGAAAAGAGGCTTTTTGATGGGGTTGTGAGGTTTTGTGGGGAATGCAGTCTCTATGCTTGAAAGCTGCGTTGCTGAATTTAGGGCCATTTTCACGTAAAGGACAAATCACTCCCAAATTGGGTTGGAAATTCAAAATTGATGGGGATTTGAGGGACTACCAGGTTGCTTCAGAGGTGGCCCATGGGTGAACTTTCCTCACCCTTGGTGTAGATCAAGGATGGACAACTTACAGCCCTCCTAATGTTGAGTGAAACTCCTGTCACCCCTAGCCAGATCAGTCAGTGCTGAGGGATGATGGGAATTGCAGACATTCTGTGGAGGACCACAGGTTGCCCAGTCCTGGTGTAAGTAATCCTAAGCAAAATGGAACAATGACATGATTTGAGACAGCTTCTGATGTTCCGATGACTTAGAGCTGGGAAGCCAGCAGATCCCGATGTCTACCAAACTGGCAGAAACATCTCTTCCTGTGGCCATTTGTAATGATGGCACCAGAATAGCACAAAGCAGTATCAAATTCAACAACCCACCATGGACATGCAGTGAATAATGCGCTTTAGTCTTGCTGTTATAGTTCAGGGATCCAAGCACCTAATGCCTTCTTTTTGGGGGTGGGGGTTTGATTCCTCCATATGGATCAACACACAGGTAGCTCTCAACCTGTCATTTTGCAATTCCCAAATTTTAGTTCAACTCTTATAAAGTCAAATCTGTGCTTTTCTTGCTATTTCTGCACTCGACATGGTTTCATGACAAGTATGAAGCTGAATTTTCAAGTGTAACAAAGATTTCATTTTTTTAAAAAGGGAAAATAAAAATGCACTCAGAACTAACAAGAGTTTATGCTTGTTCAAAACTAGCCAGAACTTTCAAATGTCACTTTGAAATTATGCAGTTTTTGTGGATGCTTTTCTGACTTACTCTTCACTTCCTAGGAACAAACTGCTCTAACATGACAATGATTTGACACACCAAGATTGCTCCCTCTTGGAAGCGTCACCATGCACAAGAAATGTAAAAATGAGACATTCCATTAGAAACAACAGCAGCAAAAACCAACGTCATGATTGGATGACCCAATAGTGACATGACCACCACCGCCACCCACCCCAACTCTTGTTTTTGCTTGCTTGAAATACATTTCAGAAAGGTTACAATTGTCCTGCGAAGGACAATGTGTTCCTTTCAGAGAAAACCATGGACCTGACGGCAGTTTGACTGGAGTGAGCATATTGCAGTGTGTGGGTTTTCCGTTCCTTCCATTCCATGTCTTTCTTCGTGAGGATTTATTTTTAAATAAGATAGCCAGCATAAATTGGGGCACAGATGCTGAGAAGATCAGACAGTACAAATGAAACGGCATCTCGCCCAGACGCTTTCGCTGAGCAGTAAAGTGGATCATTCTTTATTTGGCTGTTATGGTCCTTCTGTCATATTCCCACATTCCATGATGCTCCCAGTAGGCACCATTTCCCATCCATATCCCTGTTGTGCTCATGCTTATCATTTGTAGAATGTTAATCCTTCTCAATCACAAGTACATGTTCTTGCACACCAGTAGGGACCTGCAGATTCTTTTGTTTTGTTGAGAAATGGAGGGGGGGACAGCTTATCTGAAGGAGAACCAGCATGATGTAGTGGTTTGAATGTTGGACTATGACCCTAAAGACCAAGGTTTGATTTCCTGCTTGGCCCTGGAAACTCACTGGGTGATCTTGGGTGCATCACACACTTTCTGCTCCCAAAAAATCCTTGATATGTTCACCTATAGGTTCATAAGTCAGAAATAGTTTGAAGGCACACATCATCATCATCATCATCATCATCATCATCATCATCATCATCATCCCATATGAACCTGTCCATGTCTAGAGATCTTCAGAGGATGCTCTTCTCTCTGTCCCACCAGTCTCAGAGGTATCTCTGGTGGGAACATGAGAGAGGGACTTCTCAGTGGCTGGCCCCAGGCTCTGGAACTCCCTTCCCAGAGTTAGACTGGCACCCTCTATATTGTTTTTCTATAGATAGGTGAAGACCTTTCTATTATGATAGGCCTTTGAGGACTGACCATACAAGGCCTGGTAGCTACACAGGAGAGGGCCTTCTCAGTGGTTGCTCCCAGGCTCTGAAACTCCACTTCTAGAGAGGTTAGGCTGGCACTCTGCTTACTATCTTTCCACAAGCTGGTGAAAACCTTTTTGTTTCAGCAGGGGTTTGAGGACTGCTTAGGAAGAACAGGCCTTATATAATGTGCTAGATTTTCTAATCTTTTTTCTTTTTCTTTTTAATGGTTGATGTGGCTGGGGAAGAATAGTCAACCTATAAGTCAGGACCAGTTCCACAATCTGAAGGACTTTATCCCTCATATGAACCTGCCCATGTCTTGAGATCTTTTGGAGAGGCCATGCTCTTTGTCCCACCACACTTACAGACACATCTAGTAGGAACACTAGAGAGGGCCTTTTCAGTGGTTGCACCCAGGCACTGTAACTTCCTCCCCAGAGAGGTTAGATTGGTGCCTTCCCCATTTTCTTTCTGTAGACAGGGGAAGAACTTCCTGTGTTGATAGGCCATTGAGAACTGATAGTTCCAGGCATGCTGTGTTGGATTTTCTACAGGTTGCTTTGTTGTACTGGGTTTCTTTAAAATAGTTTATGACTGGAATCCTGTTGGAGATTCATGTTTCATAGGAGGACTTTTATGTATTCAGGAATTAGAATTGGGCAATTGCATAATGTTCATATCCAGCAGAGGGCTGTTGTTATGTTGTTAAGTAGCACAGCCAGGAAAGCACCTGATGCATATTGGTAGGATTGATGTCCAATGAACACCAGGCACTCTTGCTGATGCCCCATTAGGCACCTTTGCAATTCAGTAAAAGGGTTTCCTAGCAGTTCTGCTATGTACTTACATCCAATCGAAACTAGTGAACGGAAGTTAGGATAAACAAATTCATATATCAATATATGGAATTATAAAATAATTACCCATTTTTAAAATATACAAAAACATCATCTTCATCTTCATAGTCATGGAGAGTGAAGGAAAGAAGTTAGCATTGATTCACTCTGTATGTTTATTCCTCTATCCTTGGAGACTTTGGATGGTTTAATCACAATTTTAAAGAGAGTTGACTCAGCTTGAAGTCCTTGGATGGAGAAAAAAACAAAATAAAACCACCTTGTGGCTTCAACTGTATTTCAATCCTTCATCTATTATACAGCCAGTATTTCAGTTCTTCATCTATTATACAGCTGGATGTGTTTTAACACAACTCTTTATCAGGGGCAGATACAGCTCTCCAAACTATCCAGAGTCTCCAAGAACACAGAAATAAACTTTGTATAAGTAAATCAATGAGTAAATCAATGCCAGCTTCTCTCCTTTGCTCTCCATAGCTATGAAGATGGAGATGATGTGTTTGTATATTTTAAAATTGAGTAATTATTTTATAAATTCTTATGTTGGTATATTAATTTGTTTATCCTAACTTCTGTTGACAAGTCACATAACACAGCAGGTCATATAGGATTCTGCCATATGTTTTTAATTGTTTTTCATTTTTTTGATAGTTTAATAACTTTTAAACAATTTTTTAAAATCTATTTGAAACTGCCTTGAGTCTCAAACTGGGAAAAAGGTGGAAAATAACAGCAATAACAATAGAGTGAAATATCATATGCAGGACTTGATTGCCATACACCAGGGAAAGTGTGGCCCTCCAGACACTATTGGATTCCAAGCCCCATTAGCCCCAGCCACCTTGGGCAATGCTCAAGAATGATGGAAGTTATAGTTCTACATCTGGAATGAGGATGGGTGAGAATTTCATTGGACACTTTAAAAAAATCATTTATATCCTGCCTTTTCCCTAGTAGTGGAATTCAAGGTAGCTCACAGCTTATTAAAAACAGTACAGATTAAAAACTGGACAAAAACATCAGTAAGAGGCATGAATGTAAAAGTTATTCAAAAACAATTAAATAATCTATACAGTTAAAAACATTAAAAGTCATGGAAAGGTCATATAAAAACCAACTAAAGAGTTCCAGCATGCCATTAAAGGGCCAACACAGTCAGTTCCTAAAAGCCCAGTGGAATAAGAAAGATTTACTTGCCAGAAAAAGAAAAGCAAGGAAAAAGCCACCTGGCCTCCCTAGGGAAGGATTCCAAAGCCTGAGGGCAACCACCAAGAAGGCCCTCTGCCTTGTACCCACCACATAGGCTTGAGGAGTTAGTGGGACAGACAGAAGGGCCTCTCTTGAAGATGTGGGGAGATAGAGTCCTTCAAATAACCTGGACCCAGATTTATCAAAATTCACATATATCTTCATATCTGGGACTGCCAGCATTGGGCTATGACTTGGAAGAGCAGGGTTCAAATGCCCACTCAGTCATGAAACCTCACTGGGTGGCCTTGGGTTAAGTCACATTCTCTCAGCCTCAAAAAAAGGCAAAGACATCCCTGCCTTGAACAAATTCTTCCAAGAAAGTCTCATGATAAGTTCACTTTAGGGATGCTTAAGTTGGAAATGATGTGAAGACACAAAATAACAACAGCTTCATACCTGAAGTGAAAACAACTTGAGGTTCTTAGAATCATAGAAATGTAGAGTTGGAAGAGACCACAGGGGCCATCCAGTCCAACCCCCTGCCATGCAGAAACACCCTCAAAGCACTCCCAACAGATGGCCATCAAGCCTCTGCTTAAAAACCTCCAAGGAAGGAGACTCCACTGCACTCTGAGGCAGCATATTCCACTGTGGGAGAGCCCTGACTGCCAGGAAGTTCTTCCTGAGGTTCAGGTGGAATCTCCTTTCCTGCAGCTTGAATCCATTGCTCCTTGTCCTAGTCTCTGGAACGGCAGAGAACAAGCCCGCTCCCTCATCTACATGGTATCCCTTCAAATATTTAAACATGGCTATCATGTCCCTCTTAACCTTCTCTTCTGAAGACTAAACATACTCAGCTCTCTAAGTCTATCCTCATAGGGCATGGCTTCCAGGCCCCTCACCATTTTTGTCGCCATCCTCTGGACTTGCTCCAGCGTGACCATGTCCTTCTTGAGTTGGGGTGCCCAGAACTGAATACAGTATTCAAGATGAGGTCTAACCAAAGCAGAGTATGAGTGGTGCCAGTACCTCCCTCGATCTAGACACCAGACTCCTGTTGATGCAACCGAGAATTGCATTGGCTTTCTTGGCTGCCGCATCACACTGTTGACTCATGTTCAGCTTGTGGTCTATTAAGACTCCTAGATCCCTTTCACACGTACTGCTATCCAACCACGTGCCCCCCATCCTATATTTCTGTATTCCATTTTTTCTACCTAAGTGTAGGACCTTACACTTCTCTCTGTTGAATTTTATTTTGTTAGCCTTGGCTCAGCTCTCCAATCTGTCCAGGTCATTTTGAATTTTGATCCTGTCCTCTGGGGTATTAGCAACCCCTACCAATTTGGTGTCATATTCAAATTTGATGAGCATGCCCTCTATTCCTTCATCCAAGTCGTTGATGAAGATATTGAACAGCCCTGGGCTGAGGACAGAACCCTGTGGCACCCCACTGGTCACATCTCTCCAGGATGAAAAGCAGCCATTGGTGAGCACCCTTTGGGAACGGTCAGTCAACCAGTTACAGATCCACCTGACAGTAGCCCTGTCCAGCCCACATTTTGCTAGCTTCTTTGCAAGAATGTCATGGGGAACTTTGTCAAAGGCCTTACTGAAAGGCCTTACTTCTTTTAAAAGTCAAATAAAGGAGAAATGGAAATAACTGCCCACCCAGGCAGAGAATTATGAGTATTTGGGGTTTTTTTAAAAAAAGGTTTGCTAATTTAATTAATTTGTATACCTCTTTTCTGCTACCATTGGGTTGTCGACCGTGTTAGTGCCAAATGAGGGTAGCCCCTTTATATTTAACACCTCAGTGGTGACTGCAGCCTTTACTCTTCAAGATGAGGAACCAAATCTTCCTCATTCCGGAATGCACTGGGGTATGTGTGTACGTGCGGGTCTCTTATTCCAAGGAGGTCTTATTTCATCCAGCACACAAGGTTTCAAACCTTTCTTCAGTTATGAAGCTTACTGGCCAATGCTGGCAGGAATTTTCATATCTGTTGGGAACTGAATCTGCTCTTTTTTTTTGTTTTTAATCTTCGAAGGAGCAATCCAAAATACTGAACTGGTTCTGCCGATAAGGTCAGCATTTTAGACAGCTCCTTTACAGTGCAGACCAGAATCAAAGTGGATTTATTGCTGAGGAAAGAGCTTTCATTCACAGCAATGCAGTCTGCATGGGGATATATTAAAAGAGTCTTCAGAAGCTGCAATATGTTTTTAGCTATCCCTGTGTCCAAGGGTACCAGTCAGGAAGTGCACACAGCAGAAGGCTGGTGTGTAGAAGCAGTCAGGTAGTGAATCCAGTCTGGGTCATGATGCAGGGAGAAACATGAGGTTGGCCTTTAGTTGGTTCAAAAGTTGTCCCAGCAGGTCAGAAGTCCATGTCCATAAGCCAGCAAAGAGTACACAGAATAGTCCAAAATGTAGTTAGTCCTCAAGAGAATACCACTAAGCAACCAGATAAGACAGTTTTCAGCACTAAGGCTGGGAGGCAACTGCTGAGATACTTATGAGCAGCTCTTTCAAGGTCACAGGTGCCTTATTAGTGTATTGAGGTGAGCATTTGTTACTTAAACCACACTGGGCTTGGCCTTTTCTCTCCATCTCTCAATGAAGGAGGGATGTGTTCCATCTTCAGTATCTGTAGTCATGTTTTCCTAGGGAACAGGATCCTCAACTGCCTCAGTCCCCATTTCCTTAGACTCAGAGAAGGCTGAAGTCTCCTGACAAGCAGCCTCCTTCTTCTCTTCCTTCTCCTCATTTCAGTCCTTCAAGGGGAGAATTATGATATCCTGAACATACTTTGTGGTCGGTTGGAGTTGCATTGCTAAATTAAGAGCCACTAGCTTTACAAAAGACTTATTTCTGATGAAGATGAAAATTGACAAAACTGGTTTATCAACTTTAATCAACACACTACTTGTATTTCTGGACTCTCTTGAGAGGTGTGTGGCTATGACAACAGTCATAATGAGCACAGATACATCAAAATGTTTCACCACTGCTGCAAGCCTGTGGGTTCCTGGTTTTCATCCTAGTAGCTCCTGAGAGGTATCTTGAGAGGTCTTTTACTGCTGGATGTGAATGTTGGGTCTGAGGAGAATCCCAGACAAGATTCACAGACAGTCTATTATTTCACATCTTGTTTTATCCCCTTGTTTTATTGCTGTATTATTAAATGTCTGCTTTAAGGGCTTCTTTCTCCCTGAACGTCTTACTTTTGCAAAAGTATCTCTCTCTCTTTTTGCCACTGACTTTATTACTGACACACAGGAGAGCCATGAGTTAGACGGAATGTTTCTCTAGAGAGCAACGCCATGGAACGAAGGCTTGCTCAATTTCAGTGTAATTCATCGGGAAGTTCCTTTTATGAAACAAGCTGGCTGTGAGCATTTTTGGGGGAAGCCTGGAAGGACATCTCCGTTTTGGCAGTGATGTCTTCTTCTTTTCAACAAACTATTTGTTTGACCTCTAAGGGTCAGATCCTAATTTTCACTGCTCCATTTCCTGTTTTAGTTTGGGTCCAGAAGACTGTCACCCCTCAAGAAGTAACTCTGGCCAAACCACAAATATAGAATTTTTCAGAATAGAGCCTACTATGAGATGCAAAGTTGCATTTAGGGAGTTCTGTTTCCCTTCCTCAGCTTTGTCAGATATGCTACAGTAGCTGGGGACATATGTATGAAGACAAAAGTGATATTTTGAATGTGGCAGAGAGGGGTTAAAAGTGCAATTGATTGCACTGAAAGAATAGATACAATCAGCTCTCCACATTTACAGGTTTCACTTCCTTGAATTTGATTATTTGAGAGTTTTTACAATCTCCCCCCTACACACCTCAAGTGCATCTTTTCTGGGGGAACCTTTCTTCTCGGTGGTTCCCATCAGGCCACACTGACCTTTAAAAACCCATTCCTGGTCCTCCTCCCCCTCCCCTACCAGTCATTGCCTGGCCAACTAAGGATGCTCACAGCCCAATTTTTCAACTCCACAAACCCTCTCCCAATACCACACCACATACCCAAGGAAGGAAAGATACAGGTCCTTTCTGTGACCTAATTTAGAACCTGACTGCCCACTCTCTCCCCCATGCATTGGCCCCTATACCCCCTCCACACACTTTGACATTTGTAATTTTTCCACTTTTGCAGGGGTCCTGCATTCCAGACTTAGAGAATGTGGAAGACCAACAATAGATAGATAGATGGATGGATGGATGGAGGGATAGATAGATAGATAGATAGATAGATAGATAGATAGATAGATAGATAGAAGATAGACAGACAGACAGACAGACAGACAGACAGACAGACAGACAGAGGGGACTTGTTTGAATAAGGCACCGGATGTTTTTGGCTTCTACCTTCCTGACAGTTATATGTATATGCTCCTGGAACAAACTTTGAGCAGATAAGTCATTCTACAAGTTTCCAACATACAAGGAAGCTATCTGTGATGCACGGTAATTGGCTAGCACTTTTGGCATCACCATCATTACTGCTCAGTCCCTTGCAATTGCAAGTACATATTCCAACAGTCTAATGCCTATAAAGAAACAAACAAATTGCAAAATAAGGTGAACGATGGGCCTCTGTGTTAATCAACACCTAATTAGTGCCTTACTATTACAGAAGACAGGATACAAACAACAGGGTAAGAATGAGACCTGATCCAGAGTTCATCTTACATATATATAATGCACTCACACAAGGCAAGGGCCAAAACTAGGTTCTAGCTGCAGTTGAAGAATCCACAGTGACAGCTGTTAAGAATGTTAAGTCCACCATCACCCTGTATCTATTCTTGTAGAAGGGAAGCTGAATTTACTAGCAAAAGTGATAAATAATACATACTTTGGCTCTAAAAAGGAAAATAGCCTTTTGGTTTCTCTCTCCATCTCTCTCTCTCTCTCTTTCTTTAAATGTACATGATTTTTCTTCACTCTGTCCTCCAACTCTAAAAAATTCAGACCTATCTCACTACTTATGTACTTTCCCCATTTGTTCCACACATTCAAGATGCAGGCCTGGTTAGTTCTGGGTAAGGATGTGATTCTTTGCTAAATTTCTCCTCAGTGGAAACAATGAGTAATTTTAGCAATTTTCCTCCTGCTTCAAGATAGTCTTTGAAACCTGTGTTTCTCAGCACTCAAGAGACAGATTTTTTTAAACCATTTTTGAATATTTTCAAATATCCCTTCTCTAGTAATTGGATGAAGGAATACTAAGAATGGCGGGTGTTGTGGGCTAGATTTCAGAGGAAGGAAATAGCAAATTCTTTGCCTAAGAAAACTTTTCATTACATCGTAAGTTGACAAGCAACTTGCATGCACACCCCATGCACTCTCTCTTTGTTTTCTCCTTCTTAATGTACTAGCATTGACTGGTACTTGGAAGCCAGAATCCTGTTGGTGTCCTACACAGGGGTAACTGGAATTATACCTGTATATGTCCTTTCTTAGGGGCTTTCCACACTACTCTGTTATAGTGCTATTATTCTACTTTCCACGCCCTATGAGATCCTGAGGTTTGCAGTTTAGGGAGGGACATTTAGAATTCTCAGACAGAGAGCTCTTTGGCCTCAGGAAACGACACACTCCAGAATTCCACAGGATGTTAAAAGTGGAGTAACAGCACTATAACAGTGTGGTGCAGAAATGGCCTCAGGTCTTGCAGAAGGAGGTGTTTGGTACTTTCTGCTACAGAGCCCCCACTGAGCAGTTCTGCCTCCCCAACCTCTTACTGAGCACTAAGGGAGAAAGGAACAACCTTAAGTTGGGGTTGAAGTCTGTTCCTTCTTCTCTTTTTGCTCAAGAGGAGCCAGAACAAGCTGAAGTGTATTCCCACAGTTGCATTGTGATTTAGGGAGAGGGGAACTGAGCTGCATATGATAGCCCCACATCTGTTGCTGTGTACCGAGGGAAGCAGCCAGATAGAAGAAGATGCTTCCACAGCCTTTCTTGCCTCCTATAAGTGCACGGATAGTTACTTACACTCTGCCAGTGTGATTCAGGATCTCATCCAAGAAGTCCAAATCTATTGCTATAGCTTAGGATAAATCACACTTCTAGAGAAGAGGAATCCTAAGAAGCTTGAGGTAGAAATTTTACCCCCTTCCCCCAAAAAGCATCTTGCTGGAAACATTTCAAAACAACTCCATAACCATTTTAATGCCAGTCTTCATGGCTGTAAACCCTGGAACGTCCTATAATTACACACGTTCTGCCCACTATGGAAAATTGATACTTACACGCTCCACTGCCTTCTGTATCCTGCCTGTGCAGTCTAAATGCAGATCACACATTCCCACTGGAATGGCTGCAAGCACCCTTCCAAAGAGAGGTACTTAAAGTGGTGAAAGAGCTCTTCTTTAGAAAAGGATGAGAGAGAGAAAGTGAAGGAAAGGCTAGGAGTGGCTTCTCATTAATTTAAGTCCATCCAAATTCTTTGTGCATGGTTTGCTTCCGAGCTGTGGCGTCAAGGTCAAAAATGATTACATATAGGACTTCTCTGTGCTTTGAGGTTGTGCCTACAGATAAGAATCAATGCTTTGGTGTAAAGTACATAACCAGTTCCAGTTCAGAATTTAAGTGCCTTCTTTCACCACTGAAATCCCATGTAATTCAAGGGCATTTTCCTAGGGATAACATGGGAGTAAGCTTTTTGTTTGCCATATTGTTTTGTCCCTTTATCACTTCCTCTGCTGCCTTAATAATAATGGTAGCAAGTGGTGTGAAGTACACTGAATGGCAAAGAAGAGAGGTGGAGGGAGGAGGACGAAGAAGAAGTGCATGCTCTGAGGAATCTTGGTGCAAGAAAGAAGCTGTAATATGAGAAGGGGAGGGGAGAGATGGAGGGAGTAGTTGGAAAGATGAAGACAAAAATGACAGACAGGGTGAATGGAAGAACAAGATAAGAGAGAGAAAGCGAGAGGGGCCATTTCTGCATCACACTATTATAGTGCTATTATTCCACTTTCAACATCCTGTGGAATTCTGGGGTTTGTAATTTACTGAAGCCCAAGAGCTCCCTGGATGAGAAGTCTACATGCCCTTTTCTAAAATGCAAACCCCAGGATTCCATAGGATATTGAAAGTGAAATAATAGCACCAGTGATGTGGACTCGAATCGATGGACTCGGACTCAAGTCAGACTTAAGTCACTTCAGTGATTGGACTCAGACTTGGCTTGGCAGAAATTACACACTGATTCGACTCAACTCAACTCAACTCAACTCAACTCGAGACCTGTATATTTTTAAAATGATTGACTTGGACTGACTTGCTGTCCTTGGTTCAGTAACATAACACATTCATCCAGAAACCTTACAACCTACTGGTCACATGACAATCTGCTTCAAGCCCAAAGTGTGGACACATTTCTCAGAGGAAACAGCAAATGGCTTAGGCAATGGGCTTGAGGTGGGGTTGAGGTCTGTTCAGCTACCTGTTCCCACTACATATAGGAGGAGATTTCTAAAACTTTTCCTAAGTAATGGGGAATAAGAAGAACCCTATTCTCCACTTCTGAAAAAGCCTCAAGCTTTGCAAATGGGAAATAAGAAGAATCCCATTCTCCACTTCTGAAGCTGCAGATGGCAAAATGACAAAAAATGGAGGTTTGACTCTATTTAAATTGTTAAAACTGACTTTATTTGACTCTGTCCAGAAATTCTGGAATACAGGTTGGGGTATAAAGTTGGCTTCCAGACTTGAGACTTGACTTGAAAGTATCTTGCAAGGACGTGAGACTCAACTTGAGGCTTGAAGGTAGAAACTTGAAACTTGGAGTAAAAGACTTAAATACACCACTGAATAGCATTGCAACAGTGTAATGAGGAAATGGTCAGAGAGACAAAGAGAGAGAAAAGGGAGACATGTGGAAGAAGAGGGGGAAGGTGCAGACAAAAAGAGAAAGAAATGAAGAAGAATGTTGGGACTCAAAGGAAGGAGATTTTGACAACACAGAGAACTTCTAAGTGGAGGAGGAGGAAAATGGAGGAAACAGGACACCGGTGAGGGATAGTGACATGGACATTGCTGATGATATGGGAGAAGAAGATGATGTTGGAAGGGGTTTGATGATAGCAGAGAGGGTGAGAGACTGAGCAGCCGGAGAGAAAGTAGAAGAGGGCAAGAAGATTCAAAGATGAGCAAAACTAAGGCTATTTCCACACTAGACTGTTAAAGCGCTATTATTCTACTTGCAACATCCTAGGGAATCCTGGGGTTTGTAGTTTAGAGAGGGGCCACTTGACCCCTCCTGAAACTGTAAACCCCAGGATTCCATAGGATGTTGCAAATAGAATAATAGCACTCTAACAGTCTAGTGAGGAAATGGTCTAACAGGTTTTATTAAATAGGGATAATTTTATTATTCTGTAGGTAATATCATTTTCAACTTCTATCAAGTGTATTTTTGACTACAAATTAGTGTGGTTTGACCAAAAGAGTAGCACATTTTTTTTTAAAAAAATTGCAGATAAGTATACCAGGCTAGGAAGTTTTTTTTTAAAAAAAGTATCCATTTTCCCCCTAAGGAATACAACTGCTTTGACTGTTATTAAATTAAGTTATAGTTTTTGCCCTGAGTCATCTTGGCACAGTTTGCACATGTGAAAAAGAAGCTCAGAGAGAGAGAGAGAAGGAGAAGGTTGTTGCACAGACAAAGAGAAGAGATAGACCAAGAGGATTTCAGTGGAATTAATCAATCCAAATATAGGCCATTTGGTCCAATTGGGGATTAATAACTTTATAGATTCAGTTAGAAAACTACATAGTATGGCCTAAATCCTATTTTAGTCAGAACTAGCGTAGAGGCACTGAAGCAATTCAATATACCTGTGTGTTGACTCACAACTCAACAATTGATTGAATTGGTTTACTTTAACTGGGGCTAACCAACAGGGTTCCAGCCTCTGTGTGTGAATATGCCCCTAGCTATTAATTTCAGTATCAGCTGTTTTAATAACTGTAAATGGGTATAGAAATCTTTATTATAGAACATAACTAAATTATGATCATTTGGTATTTTTAGAAATAAATGGAATTAAAGCTAAGTTAAATGGCTTATCTATCTTCTTCCAGTCCTTATTCCCACTATGATTGGACTTTTTAAATCTGTTGTGAATGTAACATGCTTTTCTTTCCAATTTTGGTTTATGTTTTTTTTTTCCTTGCTCCTTTCAGGGAGCACATCCCAAGAAGTAGAAAGAAATCATGGATGCCGTGAGAGGAAGAAGGGGCAAAAGAAGTGGAGCTGAAGAGCAGGACAGTGATAACAGAGTGAATGTAGCAAAAGTGTTTCACTGACCTACAGCGTTACACCCCTGAATCAGAGTTTCTTGGGTTTCACATCCTCAGCTCTCGTCAGAAAGAGGTTGCTGGCAGAGAATACAGCAGCAGAGTTCACTTGCTGCATATCAGGTAGTCACAAGATTATCTTGATCTGGAAGTGTCAGTAGGAGTCAAAACGTATCTCCTAATTCACCCAGCTTTCCTGAAGTTGTTGTTATTGCTGCTGCTTTCATTTCCTTGAAGATCTTCCAATAGCTTCTTCACTGGCAAGAACTATGTCATGGTAGAGAAGCTAATCTCTGCATAGCCTTCCTCAAATCAGTGATTCTTAACTGGGGGCAGTGGGAGGAGAGATCTTTCAGCTTCCAGAACCTCCAGTCAGCATAGTCATTCTGGTAGATGAAGTCCAACAGCATCAAGAACCTCCCTGGCTAAGAACAACTTTCTTAGATCTTAATTTTAGGTCTGGTGGTAAGAGTGAGTCTTGATACTGATATGGGACTAGGGCTGGAATCCTGTTGGTGTGTACTAGGACTAGGGCTGGAATCCTGTGTGTGTACTTAGCAGTGATGTAGACTTGAGTCAATAGACTCAGACTCAAAGTCAGACTTAAGTCGCTTCGGTGACTCAACTTGGACTCTACTCGGCAATAAATGATGCACTGCCTCAACTCAACTTGAATATTTTTAATGACTGACTTCCTGTCTTCAGTTCAGTAACATAACACATTCATCCAGAAACTTTATGACTTTGAACAACATCTCCATCTCTTTTTGCATACTGGTCACATGGTAATCTGTCCCAAGCCCAAAGTGTGGGCTCATTTCTCAGAGGGGAGCAGCAAATGGGCTAGGCAATGAACTTGAAGCAGGCTTGAGGTCTGCTCAGCAGTCAGTCTGTTCAAGGAGCCTTCTAAAACTTTTCCTAAAAGCAGAAGACAAGATTCACCCCCTGAGTGCAGGGTACATTTCTCAGAAGGGAACAGCAAATGTACTAGGAAATGGGCTTGAGGAGGAAGGATCCTTCCTTTTAAAGCTTTTGAAGGTTCAGTAATGGGGAATAAGAAGGATTCTATTCTCTACTTCTGAAAAGTCATCCAGCTTCAGAAATGGAAAGTAAGAAGTATCCTGTTCACCATATCCAAAGCTGCAGAGGGCAAAATCACAAATGTGGAGGGCTGACTGGTTAAATTGTTAAAACTGACTTTATTTGGCTCTGTCCAATAATTCTGGGTTGGGGTATAAAGCTGACTTCCAGACTTGAGACTTAACTTGAGACTTGACTTGCAAGTATCTTCAAGGACTTGAGACTTGACTTGAGACTTGGAGTAAAAGACTAAATATATCACTGATACTTAGGGCTACATGCACTTGTCTATTTTATGGATTTTGTACAAGGTGCTATTCACTATCTCCTTGTGCAGTGGTGAAACACTCCCTCAGTTCTCAGGCTGACATAACACTGGGACAGATGCTTCTTCAAGTACTGAGGTCCAAAGCCATCTAGGGCATTAAATGTTATCATCAGAACCTTGCATTGAGGCTGGAAGTATATTGGGCAGTTGATGCAATTCCCAAGTCAGCAGCCTGCCTGCTGTATTTTGCACTAGGTGCAGCCCCACATAGATTGCATCACTGTTATCTAATTAGGAAGTTATCAATGCATGGACTACTATGGCAAAATTATCTCATTGGCAAGAAGAAGGAAGCTGCATGATTACCATTGCTAATATCAACCTTGTCCCTAAGAAACTGTTAGATGATTTCTCCTCCTCCTGCAACAAATTGTCTCTGAACTGTTGCTGCCACGAAGGTGATGGAAAATTTCAAGAGGCCATTTGCACACAGTTCTATTTCTGCTTCTTTCTCAGCCACTGCCATATCTGTTTTTGTCTGTCTCTTTTCTTAGCTGCCCAGGAGTGCATGTGACAGGGGGACAAAAAGGCTGAAGTTAAGTATATGCAGATGAAAAGCAGTGGCATGCATCTGTCACCTGAAAAACAGAAGGCTGAGCCACAGCAATGTAACATTTCCTGACAGACCTGATGCCATAAACAAAGCTTGGAAGTAACTAGTTAAAATAACACGTTATTTGTAATTCGTTCCCTTTTGCAATAAATAAGGTGTAAACTTAAGGCCTTTCCACACTACACTGTTACAGTGCTATTGTCTCATTTTCAACATCCTGTGGAATTCTAGGGTTTGTAGTTTACTGAGGCCAAAGAGCTCTCTGGCTGAGAATTCAAAAGGCCCCTCCCTAAATGGCAAACCCCAGGATTCCATAGGGTGTTGGAAGTGGAATAATAGCACTATAGCAGTGTAATGCAGAAATGCCCTAAGTTGCATTACCATTGGAATAATTGCAGGATAATTACAATCCCTTTACATTCTAGCTATAACTACAGTTTTGGGTGAGTGCAGTTGCTTTTAAAGCTTCTGGCGTTGCATGCCCTCACTGATTAGATGTGTTTTGTACCACAGCCAGCAGCTTGTAGCATTCTGCTGTTTTTTAAAAAGAATAGCTCAAAAAGTAATTATTTTTGTTATTTTTGTATAACAAGAAGGGGAAGAGTTTTCAAAAATGTGGCTAGAATAGTAATTATTTACTTCTGGGGGGCTCAGAACTGTGGCAGTATCTAATTATGTATACAGTAAGTAAGTAAGTAAGTAAATAAATAAATAAATAAATAAATAACTTTTGAAACTGAATCTTACCAAGCAAGAAGTGGGGGAAGAAAGAGTTTGAGCAGAGGCAGGACAGAAAGCAAAGGGCACAAACAGAAGCCAGAGGCAGAAACAAATACAGTTACAGTAACTGCCCAGAATTGAAAGGGACAACAAGGCCCATTTACTCCAACCTCAACCGTGCAAGAATACACAACTAAAACACTCCTGTAAGATGCCCACCCAACCTCCAAAGAAGGAGTCCACCACCCATTTATTGCACTTTTGAACAGCTCTTACAGGAAAAAAAAAAATCTTTTTCAATATTTGGTAGAATCTCTTTTCTTGTAATGTCAATCCATTGGTTCATGTTCTAGTCTCTGGAGCAGCAGACAACAAGCTTGCTCCATTTCTGCATGACATCCATTCAGATATTTAATGATCACTACCATGTTTCCTCTCAGTCTTTTCTTCTCCAGACTAATCATACCCAGTTCCCTAACTTGTTCCTCATAAGGTTAGGTTTCTAGACATTTGATCATCTTTATTGCCCTTCTTTGGACACATTCCGGCCTATTGGTATCCTTCTTGAACTGTGATGCCCAGAACTGGACACAACATTCCAAATGATTCAATTTCCAATGTAGCTCATTAAACTGGTATCACATAGTAGGGACAAGAAAGCTGGCACTTGCTGGATAAACTGGGCAAGATGGCCCAATGGTCAGCTTCATGTATTTCATTTGACTGAAGCACCAAGTGCATGGTTTCCTGTATGAGTGAGACATTACTGTGAACTTGGTGAATCTGGGCTCTGCATAGGATGTTGTACCCATATCAGATCCAGGCAGTATGGCCCAGTGGTCAAGAATGATAGAATTTTTAATCCAAAAACATGACAATCTGATGTTCTAATTCGGTCATCCATTAATTTTGTTTGCAAAGATTTCCATTGCCAGAAGAGGACATGGCTGTCTTTCCCTCTTGCGCTCCCAGTCAACGATTTATCTTTTCCTTGGGTATAATCTCTCTGTTGAGGCTGATTCTGTTTGATCTTCTCATTGTAATGCCGTCAAGGGAAGCGACTCCAGCAAATGGCTGTCTTTAGAATTAAACCATTTCTCTAATGTGATTACAAATGGCTGTTAACCCTCCTTACCACATGAAGGAATTGATACTCAGGGATGCAGGGTGTGCTTCCAGCCCTCCTTTGTCAGGTGTCGTCCCAACTGTGTATGTCTGTTTTAGTGTGGCTAATTCTCCTCATCCTTGTCTTTCTACAAATGGGGGTGGGGGTGGGGAGAATTGAGGAAGGCTGGGCAAATAGAAAAACTTGGTGGGTGGAAAAAGCTGGGCACATGTGTTGGCTAAATGCCTCAGAAACACTTTGAAGCTGTTACTCTATATTGTTATGTCGAAGTGACTCTGGGTAGTACTGTTATAATGATTGCTTTCTCACAGGTGATCATGCATGCAAGAGGTTTTGGATTTTCAGTTCATAGAATCATAGAATCATACAGTTGGAAGAGACCACAGGGGCCATCCAGTCCAACCCCCTGCTATGTAGGAACCCACATCAAAGCACTCCCAACAAATGGCCATCTAGCCTCTACTTAAAAACCTCCAAAGAAGGAGACTCCACCACACTCTGAGGCAGCATATTCCACTGCTGGACAGCTTCAACCATCAAGAAGTTCTTCCTAAAGTTTAAGTGAAATCTGTATAGCTCATTCAGCCCAAGGATATTAAAGTGTCTACTGGCTACGTAACTGTTGTGCCATAAAGCCATAGCTTTGGGGCCAGAAACCTAGGGGTCCTCTCACAACCATGAAGAGGAGAATCCTAAAATGCAACAGGTCTATTGTTGGTGATGTGCCTTCAAGTAATTTCCTACTTATGGAGACTGTAAGGCTAACCTATCATGGGGTTTTCTTAGTAAGATTTGGTCAGAGAGGATTTTGCCCTTGCCTCCTCTAAGGCTGAATAACTTCCCCAAGGTTACCCCAGTGGGAGGCTGTTGTCACTGTGTGCCTTCAAGTTGTTTCCAACTTACGGTGACTGTAAGGTGAACCTATCACAGGATTTTCTGGGGCTGAGAGTATACTGTGCACCCTAGGTAACTCAGTGGATTTCCATAGCTGACAGAGAATCAAACCCTGGTCTTCAGGATCATAGTTCAGCATGCAAACTACTACACCACCCTGACTATACCCCAGTGGGTTACCACATTGACAGTGAAACAATATACACTCTTGCTTCTTATCATGGCCAGCTGGAATGGAAACAAATTGAAAAGCTGCACATTGTTTGTGCTGAGACAAGCAACATTTTTCTTGTCTTGCTCCACCATCTCCCTGTCTAGATTAAGACCAGATACAGATGTGACTTTCTTCTCAGAGAAGGAGACTATCACTTGCCTTAGGGCCAATGGGATATAAAGGGATTTCTCAAAACTCCTGAGACCCCCAACCAGGAAGACACACCACTGGGCGGGTCTGTAGATTTAAAGAATTTCACACAGTTTGACTGATCCTTCCCCAGCCTCCTACAGAGTTCTTGATATTATTTCCAGGACAACAAAGGAAGCAGATAAAATGTAATATATTGGGAGGGGGAAAAAAACAAAAGGTCCCAAGAACAGAAGTGATTTCATGTAGTTGTCAGAAGGGTGGACACATTTGACAGTGGAGAGGGAAGATGCTGGAATTCTTAATTGGATCAAGAAATACAAGATGTATACATGAAACCCTACCTCTAACCACAGTGTTATCCCCAATACAAATCCTCAGTATGTTGAAATTATTATTGGGCTTGGAAAATATGCCATAATTCATTCAATGCATGTTTTTTTTAATTAAACATCGTGTTGCATAAGGATTAATAGAGCTGAAGAGATATTATGTGTAAGAGGAAGCTAATGCAAAGATTTAAAGAAAAGGTAAAGTTAGTATTAAAAAGACATGGATGAATTGGTATCTTATACATAAGTATAAGATCCCCTATGCAAATGACTGGACATTTTTGTGCAATGTGAAATATCCACTTTAAGTTAAAGTGGAAATTCCAATGGATGTGTACTGTGCACACACATTTGGTTGTTTAGCTGCACATGTTGTGTCCTTGTTCAGCTGTATGATGTTGTCATTTAATGGAAGAATTACAGAGCACAATTAAGGCATAACTCTGCATGGGGAGAGTTATATTGTACAACTCTGATGTAGGAACTTGGCCAGTGTGTTTGCCCAAGGAATGCGGGATTCTGGAAGAGTCTTAGATTATGGACTTGGTTAGAAAGGTACAGTTCTGTTATTTTCTGTAGCTCCAGGTGACCAGACAGACAGACAGAGCTGCTGAATGGGCCTCCGCTGCCCAGCAGCACTACCACTGCAGATGGCCGGAAGGTGGCACTGCAGCAACCTGTCAAACTGTGATCAAGTGTCATAATGAATTAAAAGGGTCCCATCTGGTCCTGTAAAGCTGCTAATTCTGAGCAATTTGTCAGTCAAGTGCTGACTGAACTGCTTGTAGGCTGCCTAATTCTTGCTCATCTGTTTGATGAACCCATCTGCTTGTTTCCAGATCACCATTCCTAACGAGGAGGAGATACAATGAGAGCTGCTTGGAGGTGTTTTCAGCAACTCAGATAAGAGGGTCCTAGGCATGAAAAAATTGCATTTTCACCTCATGGACCTGCATATTGGTTTGTGCGTCCATCAAGAAGCTAAAGGAAGCCTCCATGTAGAAAGATAGCATACCTCCAAGCAAGAGATACTGGACACAAACAACAGGGAAAGGCTATTACCTCACGGCCTGTTGTATTCTTCTAAGAAACCACTTAGAAACAGAATTGGCTGAACCTGAAACAAAATGCTGCAGTTTGGAATCTTCTTGTTCAAGGTTCCAGACAGACAGAATCTTTTTTTAGGAGATTCCATTCTGTTCCCTCCCTTCCCCATTTTTCCCTTCTCAGAAGGCATCAGTATTCTGTAGCTACTCACAAACTCAGTCCTCATTCATCTATTTTGCTCCCTCCCCCATTCTTTTTAAAACAGAAATAATTTTTGTAGTTCTGAAAATCATAGGGCTACCTAGAAACTGCTGATGCCTCCTTTTTCTTTGTGGATGTTTCCTCCCTCCCAGTAGTCTTGGGACATGGAGAGGTTCACTGTTAGCATAGGACTTTTTTTTTATCTCTATTATATTTATATTCCACCCTTCCTCCAGCAGTGTCACAGTAGCGAGCATGAACCTGTCTGTCTCTATCTCATGCCCACATCCCAATTTTATTTTCACAACAACCCTCTGAGGCAGCCTAGACTAGGGCCCTTTCTGCAGGATGTTGTCATCCTGCAATGGGTATGGGAGGAGGACGGGACTGTGACAATGGTTACACATGATGCTGTTGCGGTCCTATCCTTTTTCCGTCTTCAGGCGGTGCAATCACAGAGTAAATCATTGATGGGTTTTCCCTGTCAAGGACCCATGATCGCGCCACCATCCTGCACTTAAATGGTGTATGGAGGGTCTGGAAGCGCAATGGCTGCACTTCCTGCCCCAGCACGGCCCAGAAAAATACCTGACTGCGCTGCTGCAGGAAGAGGTGAAGCCACTGTGCTTCCTGGATTGCAGAGGCAGCCAGTTCAGAGGGGATGCTCCTGTCACTCTCTCCTCCCAGCAGAGCCACTGCTGGGATCCCCACAGGATGCCGCTGGGATAAGGTAGGGTGTGGAAAGGACCCAATACACTGACTGATCCAGTGAGAATCATGGTTGAATGGAAATTTGAACCTTGTCTGATACTCTAAACTAGCTTTCTTCAACCTACTTTCCTAGAAGTTCTTGACATCTACTTACATCTTCCCATACCAAATAATTATGTTGGCAAGTGCTGAAGTAATTCAAAGCTCCTGTTGGAGAAGGCTAGACTAAACAAGCTTTGGTCTCATTTTGCAAGATAGTTCCCAATGTTCTTTAAGGGCTTAGATCTTTATGCTTGCAAATATCCACAGCCATCCTGTCGTTAAGATAGGCATTCAGAATTCACCTTCTGGAAAAAAACAAACAGTGTATTTATACTACATGGTTTTAGCAATATGATATTTTAACTATGATGGCTTCTTCTGAAATAATGAGATTTGTAGTTTGACAAAAAAAAACCTTAAGAACTCTCTTCTAGAGAACTCTAGTATATTTCTCTGAACCAAAACACTGGAAATCTCTAGCAGAGAAATATAAGAGTGCCATCAAAATACAAATTCCAGAATTCTACCCAATGAAGCCATGATGGAGCTTTCCAACTGCTATGACTGTTTAGTGCAGATACATCAAAATCTCCCAGACATGAACCAGTATTGGCCTCTCTAGAAAGTGCTAGAAGTTGGTAAAGGCACGGCCTTTCTGGACCATGTGAATCTTCCTGAGCCATGTTCGGAGATGGCTGTTGTCTGCAAGTGATCAGGAGGCGCTTGAAACCTGACTTGAAGCTGAAACAGTAACCACCTCGTCGATGGCTCCTCTTTTTCTTCGCACTGACAGCTTGACAAGCAAGCAGGAAAAATGAAGTTGGTGAAGGAAGAAATGCTATCAGGAGTTCCATGCTAAAAGGGCAGACAGGCCAGATTGGAGGAAAATGAGAAGCTGTCTCTGCTAATGCAATCATTTATCACATAATCTCACCTGGCGTTTGGGTGAAGATGTTGGCAAGCAAAGACATTAAACTGGAGCCAACCCACAGACCTTACATACACGGGAGTCTTCCTTTGAGATTGCTTGCCTTGGTAGAAGCTCTTACTGATAATGGCTTAGCTCTTTTAGGTGTAAGAAAGGGTAGTTGTCTCAGCATGCAAGGTGCCAGGGGTCTTGAGAGGGGGAGTTATAGGAGGGAAATCCACCTATCAGATGATTGCCATGCCATTATGGTAGAACTCCATCAAAAAGCAAGGCTAACTCTCCACATTCTGCATTTGGATTCCACTTTGTCCAAAAAGTGGTACTGTAGCTTCCTCTTCAGTTGAGATTACCAGGAGCCAAACATCTTGGCCTGTAAAGCTCCTAAATCTGACCTGGCTTGTTGGCTTGAGCGACTTGACGCTCAGGAATGGACTGAGTGGTGGCTAGGAAGGACTAGACAACTTATATGTCAGGTCAAACCTGCTGTTGGAAGGGCTATACTCTCCCATATGAATCTGCCCTTTTTGAGGTCTTCAGGGAATGCCTTTTTCTCTTGCTTCAAGTACACCTGAAGGGAATACAGGACAGGGCCTTCTTTGTGGCTGCTCCCGTAGAGGCTGGACCAGCACCTTCCTTACCAGTTTTTTTAAATAATATTTTTATTGAATTGTAATTGACAAAAATTAAAAACATACATATGATATCTAAGTGGGTGAATCAATGAATGTGAGAAATGAAATATAAAAGGTAACATATACTATACATACATTATACATACATGCAAATATAATCAAGATCTAATATTCCATATAAGAAATAGAAGGTAAGACATAACTAAACAATACAAAAAAAAAAAGCAAAAAGTAAAAAAGTAAAAAACAAAAAGTACATCAAAACATCAGAGAATGAAGGGGAGTTCCTTACCACCTTACCAGTTTTTCACAGGAAGTTTTCTTGGGAGCTTTTTTTTTTTTTGTTTGTTTTTAAAAAATGGTGCATGTTTTCAACTTGTTTTAATTTATTCCATGGTTTATTTGTTTTCTAAAATGCTGTATCCTGTGAATTTTTAAATTTGTTTGTATTAACTATTGTAAGCCACCTTGGGTCTCCAAACTGGGAATAAATTGGCAATGGAAGGCTTCTTAAATATCCTAGAGGAGGTGGACCTGAGTGAAACCTTCCAGCTGCCTCTCTCAGGTTATACACTTAAAAAACAAACAAACAAAATAGATGTACCTGATTGATTACTTCTCTGGAAGCTTGTGCTAATAATGTAAGGTTTTCTGAAAAGATAACATCCAATTTCGGCTAGAAAATGGCACCACAGAGAAGCCTGTGCTGCAACCCACAAAGCTTCACCCTAGTATGTCAGGAAACGGTATTTTATTTGGCAGCGTAGAGAAGGACAGGTGTGCGTCTGACTATCTTAATGGGCACACATGAGAAAGATGGGGGAGCCCCCCATAATGTGGGGGCATAGCACCCTGCTTCCCACTTTAGGCAGCAGAAGAGTTTGAGCCATCTCTGCTTCCGCAGCTTCTAATGTTATTTTTAAGAAGAATGAATGTGATGATATGCTGAAGCTGTAGAGCATACCTGAACAGTAATAAGATTATATTGTGGGAGCCGGAGCATCATACCATGGCTGCACAGTTATTGATGGCTTCAGCATTTCATTATATTTTCTTAAGAATAACTTTACAGGTCTACCAATCTCTTTCCAATACTCCAGACTACCAGCCCTGATATTGTCCAGTATCCTTCCTGCTGTCCAGGCTTAATTGGGAGTGCTGACAATTACCTACCCAGTTGCCACACTATGTGCCATCATAAAATTTAATATTAATCTAGATCTCTCTCCTGTTCACGTTTCTAATGCACCAAACAAGCTGAGAGAGGAATTCTTAGTGGATGCTATCTGACTTCAAAATACTCTTTTCCCTGGAGAGTCTCCCAAACTGCTGGACTTATATTTTTATTTTGCATTTTTAAAAAAGTAAACTGATTCTAATGACCAGGGATCCAGTAGAATAATTTACATATTATTAAGTGCCATAAGCCTTGGAACAGGTCAATTCAAAATCAACAAACATTTTTTTGTCTGTGGTTCATATAGGCTTGCATGGAAAGACTGGAAAACATGCACCCTGTACAATGGGTTTGCCCAGCATCAGAGATCCTGGATGGTTTTTAAGATGTGTGTGTGGGGGGGGGGGTCAACATTTGCAGCCAGGTTGTTATTAGTTTTGCCTTTTTTCAGACATTTTCAGGGGGAAGGGCAAATCATTTACCCCATCCACTATCATCCATAAATATGAAGATTCTTACAAGTGCATGGTATGCTCAGAATTTCCCTCCATGTGTTCAATGCACTTGCTCCCAAGAAAGCATGCACAGGATAGAGTGGAGGGAATATTTTTTTTATTTCTTTTAGGGCTCAATAACAGTAGCTGTCTTACTATTTCTTAGCACTTGATCATTTGGTTAACTTTTGATTGATAATCTCTGAGGAAGCTCAGCTGCAGGCATCTTGGTGATCCAGTTTTGTTGGATCATTTGGAGGAGCTCAGTCCCCTTTGCTTAGTCCTCCAGACGTTGAGCCCCTCTGCCCCACCAGAAAAAAATTGGGCAAAAGTGGAATCATAAAGTTGAAAGGTACCACAAATACCACCTTGTCCAACCTTCTGTCATGTAGGAATCTACTGCTAAAGCACACCCAAGAGATGGCCATCCAACTACTGTTTAAAGTCCTCCAGTGAAGGACTGCCTATCATATGACCCCGTCTATACTGTAGGCTCCTCCCATATTGTCTTGCCTTGCTGGTAGATCTGCCACATTGATAATCAGCGTGTAGCTGCTGCTGCCATTTTGCTGGCCCATCCCATCTGGCAAAATGTGATTCCTTCCTTATTCCACCTTGCTTTGTCTTTCCTGCTCATCCTCCTCTTGATTCCCTCCTGTTTCACTTACTTCTTTGGCCATTTCCTCCCTATGCTGTTACAGTTATTCCACTTTCAACATCCTGTGGAATTCTGGAGTTTGTAGTTTACTGAGGCCAAAGAGTTTTCTGGCTGAGAATTTTAAATACCCCTCCCTAAACTGCAAATTCTAGGGTTCCATAGAATGTTGAAAGTGGAATAACAGCACTATAACAGTGTAGTGTGGAAATGGCCATTGATGTACCATGGAGAACTGCCTTCTTGTCTTCCTTTCCATTCAACAAAGATCCTGGTAGAACTGTGGTCAAAATTCAGGGACTGGTGCCAAATTTCACTGACACAGTGGTGACAGATTCACTGGAAGTATATTTCATGGAGTGGTCATCTCCAGTAGGGTAAACAGACAAGTGTTCAGATGTACAAATTTATTAACCCCCTTTGCCCCATCAGGGAGCTGGTTTGAGCTTAGATCAGAAGATGTGGTTCTTCCCCCTTCATGAATGCAGATTTGTACAAAAAACATTTGCTTTTGAATCCAACTGACATCACATATTAATTTCAGGAAAAGAGCAAGAGACCAATCTTTCCACTGTGGATTGTCCCAGAAAAGAGGCATGGTGACAGTAGGAAAGCTTTAGAAATCCAATTTCTGCAAATTTCATGTCAAAATTACATCATCTCCTTCCTCCTTTACTGAATCTGAGAATGAAACATTGTCCCTCAGCTCTCACATTTCCCCAAATGAAATGAAGCAATTCTACCTCTTAGATGAAGAAAAGCATGGCTTTTCAGACAATGCAAATGTAAATATTTATGCTGCTTCTGTCTCTGGGTACACTGGTTTAGATCTAAGGATATACATTTCATTCTCATCTTAACTGCCCAAACCAATATGGAAAGGAAGTGAATAATCCTTCCACAGAAGTTCTGGGAATTAAAGCAACATCGGCTTTCAAATGCAAAGTAATATTTCTTTGAGGAAACAAAAAGCAAAAAGGACGGAAAAAGGCAGTGGGATGGCTGGGCTTAAGTGTGAGGGGATGCATCATGCTTTGGAAGAAAAGGCCAATGAACTGAACATTTCAAAATGGGGAGGGGGTGGCTATTATGCATAAGTGTTTGGTGGGAGGAATTGGAATGGAAAAGATGGAAGCTTGAACAAAACCTGTCAAACCCCCATGTAAAATACAGCTAAAAACGCAATATGCCATATAATAACTCCTATGGGGAAATATGTATTGTAGTAGATTTGGGTGGTCTAAAATTTGCAGATTAATGTTTGAAAATAGTGAAATTGAATCCTGCATAAACAATTTCCTCTCCCCATTCTTTAGATAATAAACTGTGATGCTGCAACACTTCCTGTGTCCCTCAGTAGCTAGGTGCTCTTTTGGGGCATGTAGGATTTTTTTTGTGGGGGGAAGTGAGTTTCTTTAGCTTGGCTGTTGCATGTACCTTTCTTCATTTACTCCAAATTGCTTAGAATAGATCAAGCAGGAAGCAGTTTTCATTATACTGTCCAAGGTTACACAGATGAAAATCAGGACAGGTGTGGCCAAGCAACATCACAGTGGGTCAAGATGGCAATAACTATTACTAAGGAAGAATACAAAAACTGGGAAAGGCTGCAGCAGTTTGCTTTTGCCTGAGCCTACAGGGAAGGGCAAGATTCTTTCTCTTCCTGTCTTTCCACCCACTAAATCAAGAGGACAAACTACTTTTGTACTCTGAACACATTTTGCAATTATTGAAGTAAGCTGAGGACAAAAGGTGAAGGAGGAGGAGGAGAAAGAAACCAGGAGAGCTGAGAGCTATCAAAGAGTAGCTGAGATATGGGAGAGGAAAGTTACTTTTGAAAATTGTAACTGGGGCCATTTCCTCACTAGACTGTTACAGTGCGATTATTCCACTTTCAACATCCTACGGAATTCTGGGATTTGCAGTTTAGGGAGGGGCCTCAATGGCCACCTCAAAGGCCCCTCCCTAAACTGCAAACCCCAGGATTCCGTAGGCTGTTGAAAGTGGAATAATTGCACCATAGTAGTCTAGAGCAGAAATGGCCTGGGTGGGAGTTGCCTAGAAGGTTTTACAACCCCTGAAAGCTGTGGTTTGTGTATGGGCCTAAATATCATGAGGCAAAGCAAGACAAAACCAAAAAAACCAAAACCAAAAATCTGATCATGGTGGGGAAAAAACAAGGAAAAGAATCCTCTTGTGACTTCCTTGGGACCCTCCATAGCTGAGCCTATACCGTTGATGCTCTCTGTAGTATATTGCCCCAATAGCTGGTAGGAGGAATCTTTAAATCCGGCACTAAATGGGGTTTAACAGGAACATTTATGACATGTGTTGCACTATGTTGTTATCTTCATGGGGGTTGCACAGTGCAGATGTAGTGTATATTTGCACATGGATATTTACACTGCACCAAGGGGATGTCGGATTGCAGCCCTACTTTCAGTTGCCATTACCACCTGTTCTCAGTACTGGTGTCATGAGCTCAAGGTGCACCCTTTTCTCAAAGCTACTGATGGTTGTGCTCCTCTGTTCCCCCTCCCACCCACCCCAACCAAGAATCAGAGCTGTTATGGCTGTTTGTTATTATTGGGAATGTCACTGAAGGGCTTTAGAGTGATGGTAACGATGCTAATTAATTAGATGTGTGTACTGTTCCTCCTCTGAAGTGCTCATTAAAGTATCCTGACAATGCCTGAGAAAGGGAGGAAAGAAGCAAGTGGCATGAATGGGTGATAATAAAGGAAAACAAAGTGGTGGCAATGAATGGAAGGGCAAGATGAGAGAAATAGGCACCAGGGGTGTCTTTATTATTAGAAAGACAGCTATTAAGAAACATTGTGTGGGTGGGGCAGCTTTAGTTCATCATGCTCTTTCCTGATTTAGGCATAAGGAAGGATGAATCTATGAATTTTAATGCTGTGCTGTCTGTAAGATCAATTCCAACATCTATACTGTGATCATACCTTTATTAGATCAGCTGAAAAGCATGACATTCTCTGTGAAAGCTTCTGAAACCACAGGATTCTTCAACAGGCAAAGATGTTTTTTAAAAGCATGCAGCGGAACAAAGCATTCAGTGACAATGTTACAATCACATCATGTTCTTGTTGTCTTGAGATCACAGAATCATAGAACTAGAAGAGACCGCAAGGGCCACTAAGTCCAACTCCCTGCCATTCAGCAATAAACCATCAAAGCATTCCTGACAGATGGCCATCCAACCTTTGTTTAAAAACTTCCAAAGAAGGAGACTCCACCATACTCCCAGGCAGCGTATTCCACTGTCAAACTGCTCTTACCATCAGGAAGTTCTTCCGAATGTTTAGAAGGAATCTCTTTTCCTGAAGTTTGAAGCCATGTCTCCACATCCTAGTCTCTGGAACAGCAGAAAACAGGCTTACTCCATCCTCTGTATGACATCCCTTCAAACAGTAAAGCATAGCTATCATGTTGACTCTTTCTTTTCTTCAGGCTAAACATGCCTGCTGCCTAAGTCATTCTTCACAGGACATGGTTTCCAGGCCTTCTACTATTTCAGTTGCCCTTCTCCGGACACATTTTAGATGGTCAATATCCTTCCTGAACTGTGGTGCCCAGAACTGGATAGTATTCCAGATAGGCTCTGATCAAAGCAAAAAAATAGAGTAGTATTATTACTTACCTTGATCTCGACACTTTCCTACTGATGCAGCCCAGAATCACATTGGCTTTTTAGGCTGCCACATCACACTGTAGACTCATGTTCAGCTTGTGGTCTACTAAGACTCCTAGCTCTATTTAATATGTGCAGTGGTCAAGCCAAATGTCACCCATCTTTTATCTGTGCATTCCATTTTTTTTCCTGCCCGAGTGTAGTACCTTACATTTCTTCCTGTTGAAATTCATTTTCTTAGTTTTGGCCCAGCTCTCTGATCTGTTAAGATCATTTTGAATTCTGATCTTGTCCTCTGGAGTGTTAGCCGTGCCTCCTAATTTGGTGTCATCAGTAAATTTGATATGAGCGCTGTTCTAGTATAGAGTCCTAGATAGAAAGTATAGAGCAGTGGTTCACTTGTGTACCCCTTGGCAGCCCATTTCCATAAATTGTACCCTTCATATTAGCAAAATGTTCATAATTAATATAGTTGCTATTATTTCAAATGTACATGTTGTAACTGTAAATAAATAATCCAAAAACGGGATCAAAAAGCAATGAAATAATTAGGTGAACAGATAATGCATATATATTTATGTTCAAAAAAGATACAGTGGATTCATTAAAGTAGCAAAATGAAAGGACAGAGCTTTTGGTGAGGTTAAATAATGAAGGCAATCTGCTCTGCCACTTGTCATAATGTTCAATTAATTTCACAACTTTTGACTTGCATTTTGTCTTACACTGTTGACGTACGTTTTCCACCTACATTATTCATTTTTTTTCATGTACCTGTTAACGGCTCCTACCCCTCGGGGTACATGTACCCCAGGTTGGGAATCACTGATACAGAGGAATGGTGGATGGGTTACATACTTTCCAAGTAGAAGAAGCTACAGGTTTTTGCTTTTATCTCAGCCGACTGGGAAGGGCAAGCTTCCCTCCTCCTCTCCTCTCCCACAACTGAGATAATGGACTGCAAACAACTTTTGTGCTTTGAGCTCAGTTTGCAGCAATTGGAGTAAGATATGAACAAAGAGAGGAGGGAAGAGAGGGAAACTGGGAATTTTTAAATGCAGCCAAAAAAAGTGAAGGTTATCCAGGACTGTCCTTGTGAAATTGGGACAGTTGGTTATCATGACTCCATTAAATGAGTCTCATCAGTCCCTGATTCTATCAGTCTGTGAATACAACAAATTTGTCAGAAAAATTTTGCGCCAAAATCATGTTAATGTTTGCACACATTTCTCCTAAGAAACTCATATTTTGTATTTTTTCTTCACTTTCCTTTGCAAGCATTTTCCTCAGTATAATTCTTCTTAGTGTATACACTCTTTAAGACAAACATACATACATACACCTCAGATGTACGCCATTGTGTTGCTTTGTGATATTTTTGTCCTGAATATGGTTTTTAGGAGTCAGCAATATCTTTTATATTTTTAACTAGTCGCAATCCACTTTCATTACCATTATCATTAAATTCATTATGGTTAGGATGGCATTAAATAGCAAAGCCAGAATAATCAAGGCCGCAGTATTCTCGATTTCTGTGTCTGAGTGTGAAAGCAGGACAGCAAAGAAAACTGAGAGGAAGAAAATCCATTTGAAAATGTGGTGCTGAAGGAGGGTTCTATGGATATCATTGTCCACTAAAAGATAAATAGTCCTAGAGCAAATCAGGCCTGAACTCTCACTAGAAGTGAAGATGATTAAACTGAGGTTGTCATACTTTGGATGTATCATGAGACGATGTGATTCATTGGAAAATCCAACAATGCTTGGTAAAGTTGAAGGCAGTAGGAAAAGAGGAGGACCACACTATAGGTGGATTGATTCCATCAAGGAAGCCAGAGCCCTGAATTTGCAAAACATGAGCAGGGCAGTTGATGACCTGGGCCATTGCTGCACTACGCTGTTATAGTGCTACTATTCTACTTCTATTCCAGTTTAGAGAGGGGCATTTAGAATTCTCAGTAAACTACAAATCCCAGGATTCCTCAGGATGTTGAAAGTGGAATAATAGCACTATAACAGTATAGCGTGGAAATGGCCCTGGATTCTTGGAGGTTTCTCATTTATAGGGTTGCCAAAAGCTGAAGTGGCTTGTCAGCAAAGAACAACAAAATCCACTTTGTGAAGGTTTTTATCTTGAAAAATAGGCTGTAAATATTATCATCTTTGCCCTCCTCCTCCTCCTCCCAACAACAACAACAACAACAACAACACACTAGGATTTCTGGTGATGGTATCTTGCTAGCTGAAGTGTTGTTGAAGTTCAACATAGACAATAGTCTTTTTGGAAAACCCATGAACACAGACAACAGTGAGATGGCACACCGAGATAATAATGCCTGTCAAGGCACTTGTTCCATTGAATCTGACAGGGAAAAGAAGCATAGGACTTGTGTGAGAAACTCTAAACTTCAGGCCTTTATCTGAGGTCTATTTGAAATTCAAAATTCTCACTATGGGAAAATACAATATTTAGGATGAGGGGGAAGCATAAATGATAGACAGTTGAATATGGTGAATGCAGCAGAGTTTTAGGGCTTCTGAAACACAACCCAGGTTGTTCCCCATGTCCTCAAATCCAGCCCAGGCCCAAACTTTCATTTGTAGAGAGATGACAGACCGCCTTTGTTTAGTCAAATGGCATTCTATCACTGTAGCACAAATCATCTCTCTTCTATACAGAGAGTGCCTGTGAGCATTTTGTGTCCGTTTCCACAAATCCATTTTCTGTGTAGGTGTCAGAAATAAATTTTACCACTGGAGTCTGCAGCATCTGATTAGTGAATTATTCAGGGTGGAGATAGTGTTCTGTGTGACCTCATTAGTAACCCTGAGGTGAGTGGGATGCATTAGACTAACCACCATGTTGCCACCAAGGAGAAGGATGGGGGCATTAAAATGGATTAAAGTGCTTTACCAAGAAATGCAGTGCACCTCATAAAAAAAAATGTTTTAAAAAGTGCATTGTTAAAGCTGGAAATAAACAGGCCAGTATGAAACAGCACTGGCAGGCAACAGGAGGGCTGGAGCATTGAGTCAACCATGCATAAGCAAATGATAGCCTTTGCCAGGAACTGATTTTACACAGTTACAACACTGAACATTTTCATGGAAGGTGACATAAGATTTATGGGTTCATTGTAAAGGTCCTTCTACTCCATCATCCCTTTGCCCAGTCATGAACATCCCTTTCAGGGTGGATCCTAGGATTGCCAGGTTGGATGTAAGAGGGAGCTCCTGCAGCTTTAATCCTGGAGCAGCAGAAGGTACTGCAAAACTTTCTTAACGTCCTTTCTTAACATCCAAACTCCAACTTTCAGCTTTAGCTATCCTCTCCCAACATGGCCCTGGCCTCCCTGGTGGGAAGGAATGTGAAGGAACACTCAGTTCTGTTCTTGTAACTGGCACCTCTGCACCCGTTCTCTGCTCAATAGAATAATAGAATCATAGAAATGTAGAGTTGGAAGAGACCACACGGGCCATCCAGTCCAACCCCCTGCCATGCAGGAACACCCTCAAAGCACTCCTGACAGATGGTCATCCAGCCTCTTCTTAAAAACCTCCAAAGAAGGAGACTCCACTACACTCTGAGGCAGCAGATTCCACTGCCAGACAGCCCTGACTGTCAGGAAGTTCTTCCTGAGGTTCAGGCGGAATCTCCTTTCCTGCAGCTTGAATCCATTGCTCCTTGTCCTGGTCTCCGGAGCAGCAGAAAACAAGCCCTCTCCTTCCTCTACATGGCATCCCTTCAAATATTTAATACTGGCAAGGCAATAGCTTTGTTGGAAGGAGACAGCCGTGGCTGAAAGTTGGAGCTTGGAAGATCTCTATGATTTTGCCTTGCTCCATAATTTGTTCACCATTAAAGTTACAGAAGCCCCATCCTGCATCCAACCTGGCAACTCTGATGTAACCAAATACTACAATTATGACAGCTACTACAGTTATCATCATCATCATCATCATCATCATCATCATCATCATCATCATCATCATTATCATCTGCATTAACCTCACATTGGGAAGCCACATGAGCAAAAAAAGAATGATCTAGTTCTACAAAACATAGCATTTGTATCAAGGGTGGGGACCCTGTGCGCCCCCCCTCCATTTTAGTTTTTGCCTCCCATCAGCCTTGCAAACATGTCTAATGTGCAGGGGATATGGGAGATGTGGCCCTTCAGGACTGGATTTCAATTCTGCCCCCCCAAAATAAAACAAACTTTTATTAATGAATTTCATTATGAAATCTACACGCTATATTTTCTGCACATGTTTTGCCATCAGAATAACATTACTTAAAAATTAACAGTGTCTCTGCAACGTTATTTCAGTAGGAATTCCCGTTCCAAACTCCCTCTAGTTGTTGACTGGCCCCGGGAGATCTTCAAATCACATTTAGTATTGCAGTTTCAACATGAAAATGAAAAAGAACAGTGTTTGTAATCTATTTGTGGTGATGTTCCATAGGTTGTTGTGACCTTTCAAATGATATTCCTGTGTGAATGAGAATCCTAGATGATTATCCGTGATGAATTTTGCAAAGGGGGCATAGGGGTGGAATTAGGATCATAAAATCACAGAGTTGGAAGGCCTGTCTAGTCCCTGTCATGCAAGAATACACAAAACACTCTTGAACAATGGCCATTCAGCCTCTGTTCAAACATCTCCAATGGCAGAGAGTCCACCAACTCTGAGGCAGTCCATTCTACAGCTGAACAGCTCTTTACATGAGCATTGTTTAGGTAGAATCCTTTTTCTTGGATTTTGAATTCTTTGCTTTGTCTCCTAGACTCTGCAACAGCAAAAAATAAGTTTGTTCCATCTTATACATCCCTTTAGATATTTAAAGATGGATATTGTGTTACCTCTTAGTCTTCTCTTCTCCAGGCTAAACGATCCCAGATCCCTAAATGGTTCCTCATTGGTTTTGTTTTCCAGACTTTTTATGATCTTGGTTGCCTTCCTGTGAACACATTCCAGTTTGTCAGCATGTTTTTTGAACTGTGTTGCCCAGAACTGGACACAATATTCCAGATGAGTTCAGATTAACATAGAATAGAGCAATACTATTACTTCTTTCAGTCTGGTCATTATAATTCTGTAGATGCATCGTAGAACTGTGTTTTTTGGTTGTTGCATCACACTGCTGGTTCATGTTTAGTCCCTGGACTGTTAATACCCCAAGATCTTTCTCAAATATACTGTTGTCAAGCCTGAAGTCTATATTTGTGCTTTTCATTCTGTTGCTAAGATAAAAATAGTTGCACAAATGTTTCTACAGTAGCTTCTCCACATTCACAAGGGGTTGGGGCACAGAATGCTCATGAAGGTGGAAAAATTACAAATAACTCCTCCCTCCACAATCCCCCTCCCATTCCCCTCCAGAGCGTCTCCCCTCCTATTTCTTTGCCTCTGGCCCTGGCATTGAGAGGGAAGAGAAAAAAGACAACCTAAAAGATTTACCAGTACTTTCCCCTCAGAGAGAGAAGAGGGGAGTTCTGGAGTTCTAACTACTTCCAGCGGTCATCTTGAGAAAGGAGCACCTGACCAATCAGCAGCCAATACACAGCAGACTGTGCAACCACATGGCAGAGAGGCCATGCCTTCAGCAGTGGGAGGGGGCTTTGCTCATCCAAAAGAAAAAAAAGTCTGTTTTAAACACAAGCCTGGCAAGCTTGGGGTGAGGAATGTAAGGGATGGGAGGAGGAATGTGGGGGGGGAGAGGCATGTTCCTCATGAATAATCAAATTTGTGAAGGTCAAACCCATAAATGTGGAGGGAGGGCTGTACTTTCCCAGAGCTTAAATGCAGCCTCTAGTTGAGTGAACCGTTTTTCAGTTCTTTCAAACACCCTTACAACCGTCTCTTTCACTTTTGACTGGGAAGGAGGGAGCTCACTGATCGTTGCACAAGACATAGAATCATAGAATCATAGAATCATAGAATCATAGAAATGTAGAGTTGGAAGAGACCACACAAGCCATCCAGTCCAACCCCCTGCCATGCAGGAACACCCTCAAAGCAATCCCGACAGATGGCCATCAAGCCTCTGCTTAAAAACCTCCAAGGAAGGAGACTCCACTACACTCCGAGGCAGCAGATTCCATTGCCGGACAGCCCTGACTGTCAGGAAGTTCTTCCTGAGGTTCAGGTGGAATCTCCTTTCCTGTAGCTTGAATCCATTGCTCCTTGTCCTGGTCTCTGGAGCAGCAGAAAACAAGCCCCCTCCTTCCTCTACGTGGCATCCCTTCAAATATTTAAACATGGCTATCATGTCCCCTCTTAACCTCCTCTTCTGCAGACTAAACATACCCAGCTCTCTAAGTCTATCCTCATAGGGCTTCATGGCTTCCAGGCCTCTCACCATTTTGGTCGCCCTCCTCTGGACTTGCTCCAACTTGTCAATATACTTCTTGAATTGGGGTGCCCAGTATTGGACACAGTATTCAAGATGGGGTCTAACCAAAGCAGAGTAGAGTGGTACCAGTACCTCCCTCGATCTAGACACCATACTCCTATTGATGCAGCCAAGAATTGCATTGGCTTTCTTGGCTGCCGCATCACACTACTGACTCGTGTTCAGCTTGCGGTCTATGAAGACTCCTAGATCCCTTTCACACGTACTGCTATCCAGCCACGTGTCCCCCATCCTATATTTCTGTATTCCATTTTTTCTACCTAAGTGTAGGACCTTACATTTCTCTCTGTTGAATTTCATTTTGTTCGCCCTGGCCCAGCTCTCCAATCTATCCAGGTCATTTTGAATTTTGATCCTGTCCTCCCAATTTGGTGTCATCTGCAAATTTGGGAGCAACCCCTCCCAATTTGGTGTCATCTGCAAATTTGATTTTAAGACCATGGTCTCTCATGCACAGTTGACTGTGCACCTGAAGAATCCAACATTACTACATTGATGTCTGTTTACACTACTCTAAAAATGCATATGATCATAGCCAAAAAGCTCTGTATTTGTGAGATTTAAAAAAATCAAACAACAGATCAAATAATGACTAACGTTGACTGGAATATCATTAATAAAAAAGATGTCCTATGCAGGTAATCAGAATGTGATCAAAGTAAACATATGAATGAGCACTGGGGAAGAATGCATTAGCTTTTCTACTTCCATTCCTTCTATATGTGGACAGCAACTTTATGAAAGAGAGAGCCTCTTCTCTCTGAGGATGTTCTCCCTGTGGATTGGAACACTGTAAAAACAGAGTTCAAGATCAGAGGGCTGGCTCTCAGGATAGAAGAGATTTCTTCCATCAGAAAGTTGCCATCTAGGGGCCCCTTCACACTACACAGTGGCCCTTTTCGCAAGCAGTTTTTTTTGTGCGAGGGCCCCTTGAGCGTTGCGTAAATGGGAGCGTCAGTCCATACGACGCACTCCCATTCATGAGACGCTCAGGAGCCTAAAGCGGGACACGCACTCATTTTCTTATTTTCGTCTCTAAGCCGAAAATACTACACAGTCGCGCAATGCTCGCGGGGGCCTTGTGCACTTACCTGCGTGCGGTGCACCGAACAAGCAGGCCCAGTTGTGCTTCCTCCCCCAGTGCAGCCTACAGCTCCCAGACTGTGCTGCGGAAGGAAGGGGAGGGGCGCTAGTGCGATGGTCGCGCTACCAGGAAGCGACCTGCGGGATGAAGGAGCGGGGAAGCGGCAGAGTTCTGGATGAGGCTTTTCACGCGAGATGCCCTCACCAGTTGCGCGAACGGGTAAGGTGAGAAAAGCCTCAGTGACAGGGCTATTAGTCTACTCTATCTGCCATGGCTACATCCAATGGAATCCTGAGATTGGCTGTTTAGGGAAGGGTATGTAGAATCTCAGCCAGAGACATCGAATGCCTTACCGAATTGCAAGTGCTGGGATTCCATAGGATGTTGCCATGGCAGTTAAAGTAGAATTGTTAATGTTGTGTGCCTTCAAGCCATTTCCAACTTATGGCAACTCTAAGGCAAACCTATCAAGGGGGTTTCTGGGGCTGAGAATGAGTGATGTGCCCAAAGTCACCCGGTGAGTTTCCATGGCTGAGTAAGGAATCGAATCCTGGTGTCCAGGGTCATAGATGAATGCTCAAATCACTATAACATGTTGTTTCTGAGAGGCAAAACTCCACTACTCCTTTCCTCTCCCTCCTGCTGAATTAACTGAGTACAAACTATGTTTGCACTTTGAACTCCATTTGCAGTAATTGCAGGAAGCAGAGAACAAAGGCAGGAAGTGTCAAGATTGAGGAGCTAGAACATTTTAAAAAAGGGAACTGAGAAAATGGGACAGTTGGATGCTATTTTGTTGTTTTTGTGTGCCTTCAAGTCATTTAAGATGAAGGAAAACCTATCATGGGGTTTTCTGGGGCTGAAAGCATGTGACATTCCCAAGCTCACCCAGTTGGGAAATCAAACCCTGGTCTCCAGAGTTGTAGTCCAACGCTCAAACCACTATGTCATGCTGGTTCTCTTGTGTAGTGTGAATAGGCCCCAGATGAGGGAGAAGAGGTCACCAAACCAATGGCTGAGGGAGTGGTACTGTGTATGTCCCCTCTCCTGCACTTCATTCTTTTGCATAGCAACATTGGAATTCCTGACTAGGGTTAATATTGTCTTGGATTGCAGTGTTCACCTCTGAATCTTCACAATCTCTGTATTTTCATCATCAGTGTAATACACACAATAAAACATGCATTATATTGCATAATACAGCTCCTGCATAATTCAAATAATGCTCCTGGCTGGAGAACTTTAGTCTTCTCTCCTGCCAGAGATAGTGACACAATCAAAAACTTCTTCCTACTTTTACACCAGGGATGGGCAGGCTCAAAGATTCACTGTAGGCTGTGCCAGCCTCCTCTCAATAAAGCAAGCAAACAAACAACAGCTGGAAGTGAGGATGTCCAGTTCCAGTTTGGAAACAACACCCCTGGCATGGGTTGTTGGATGAAACAAGATGTAAGGGAGGGTTTCAACTTATTTTAAAGCAAAACTGCTGTTCCTGAAGGTTTCTTGAAGCAGCAGATGCCATTTAAAAAAAGGGGGGGTGAGGGGCTTCAGGGGGTCAGAAGTGGCTTAGGAGGAGCAACAACTCCTCAAGAAAGTCATTGTGGGATTGCATGTGGTCTGCAAAGATGGCAAGAATATTTGAAAAATGGTTGAAAAATATGTTTCTCAACTGCCCAGAAGCACAATTCTGCAGAAACATGGAGTAGAAGAATCCAGGACTGCAAGAATCTTTGCATTTCAGGACTTATTCTGCACAAAATTCACACTTGGGCCATTTCTGCACTACACTTTTATAGTGCTATTATTCTGCTTTCAACATCCTATGGAGTCCTGGGGTTTGCAGTTTTGGGAGGGGCATTTAGAATTCTCAGTCAGAGAGCTCTTGGGCCTTAGTAAACTACATACCCCAGAATTCCGCAGGATGTTGCAATTGGAATAATAGCACTATAACAGTGTAGTGTGGAAATGGCCCTTGTAGATTTGTGTGGCAGACAGCCTTTTCTGCACAGAAAATAATAAATGCTATAATGAGGCAGGGGAATTATTCTGTGAAAAAGTCTCATGTGGCTGATTTCCATAAAACCAACAGAAAACATCATTTTATGCACAGAAATCTTGGCCTAAATCCTATTGTTAGTCCTGACTAGAAGACTAACTAGAGTAGAGTAGAGTGGGATTTATTTACATGTTGACTCACATATTGATTTACATGTTGACTTACATGTTGACCCACCAGTCAACAATTTATTGAATAGGCCTACTCTAATTAGGACTAACCAATAGGATGCCAGCCTTTGTTTTGTGTGCAGAAATGGCTGTTTCCTGTGCATAAAACAGCCACTTGTGAATTTTATGCAGACTGAATATGAAATTGTGAATAGGCTTCAGAAACTGTGTTGTTTCCAAAGGCTTTCCCACAGTGAACAGATTGCCTATACTAGTTGCTGCTTCATTTTGAAGAAAAGCATTGAAGAATAGTGGTCAAAGTCCCATATCAGCTACTTAGTAAAGTGTACTGTGCCAGCAAATCTAAGTAAGCTTTCCTGGCCCAAACCCCACAAACATCGTTTCCCTGTTCTCCAGTCACCAGCAGAAAGGAACTCCTTCTCCCCATGAAGGTGATACTTGGTAAAATAAATTTGCAGGGGGTATGATCATGGCAAGAGTGTCACAACTGTGGCTAAGGACTTTTCCACTCGGGGTTTTTGAAACGGTGCAGTCCATCCTCCAAGGAGGAGGTCTGCACCTCGGACCGGACTGGGTCAGACCTGTTTAAGGTAGATCCGCACCTCAGTCCTGTCTGGAACGACCCCAAGTGGTCCTCCAGCATGCTTTTGAAAGACCTTATTTTTTCAGTCTTTCAAAAGCATGGAGCGTGCCACTGCGAGCCTGCTCCCTTATGCAGATTCGCAGGCTTGCACCAATGCGAGCCTGCAATCTGCTGAGGGTGGGCTTTAGGCTGGCGAGCTTCAGCAGTTGATCGAGACCCTTGACCAACTGGAAGCCGCCATTTGGGACACGGGAGCAGTGCGTATTGACGAGCATGCGCTGCTCCAGAGCGCCGTGGACCAAACTGGGGAGCCGAAAGTTCTGGTGAGTAGCGGTGCGGGGCGATTCCCTTGCCTGGTGTGGAAAAGGCCTAAGTAGCGATTACTTAGATGTATTCATGAGTAACTATTTTCCATTCACAATAGCTACTTAGGTTATTTCTGCACTACGTTGTAACAGTGCTATTATTCCACTTTCAACATCCTGTGGAATCCTAGAGTTTGCAGTTTGGGGAGGGGCCTTTAGAATTTGCAGCCAGAGAGCTCTTTGGCCTCAGTAAACTATAGACCCCAGAATTCCATAAGATGTTGAAAGTGGAATAACAGCACCATAACAGAATAGTGTGGAAATGGCTTCAATCATGATTGTGACAGTATTGACACAATCGTAATTCCCCATCAGACGTACTTTACTGGGCATCAGCTTCACAAGGAGAAAGAGGTCCATTCTGTCAGCAATTGGAGCACGAGTGAGTGATGGTTCCATGACGTTAGTTAAGTATACAGGATCCCAAGGAAAGAAGGAGAGATTAAAAACAAATACAAGTAGAGATGCTGCTAGATAGCACATTAATATGTATAGGCTTTAAGCAATGTACAAAAATTGAAATGTATTCTGTTTTATAGAATCATAGAATGGTAGAGTTGGAAGAGACCACAAAGGCCATTGAGTCCAACCTCCTGCCATACAAGAATACACACTCAAAGCATACCCAGCAAATGGCCATCCAGCTTCTGTTTAAAAACCTCCAAAGAAGGTGACTCCACCACACTCCCAGGCAGCATATTCCATTGCTGAACAGTTCTTATCATCAGGAAGTTCTTCCTAACGTTTAGGTGAAATCTTTTTTTTCCCTGTAGTTTGAATCCATTGTTCTCTATCCTACTCTCTGGAGCAGCAGAAAGAATGCTTGCTCCATCTTCAACATATAGATATTATGACACAATCCTGTGTTGTCCTTTCGATATTTAATTTGACATTTCTGTTTGTATTTGTTTTTATGTAGCCTTTGAAGAAGCCCACTGAAAAACACCCATAAGCTGAAACATGTTGGACTTATTCTAAAATTGAAAAACAAACAAACTATATACAAATACTATCCACAGAGCACTTGGCCACATATCTCCCTATTTTTCCTCAGATTCTGTTGGATGCTTTCCAGTATTTGCCTCTTGTGATACAGGACTCCAGCCTACATCCCTAGTATCCTGAGGGCAACAGGATTCTCAATCCCCATTTAGCGCTTTTCACTCCCCCCCCCTTACTGTACTTCCCTCCCCTCCTCTGCCATGATCCTCTTTCCATTTCCAAAGATTTGCTGGCACAGTACTCACATTTCTTTTTCAGCAGCCAGAAATAGTAGTATAGTCAGAAGTGGCTCCTTTTAAATTTTTCCCCTCTTCTTGCTTGCTTTAAGATGTTTTTGCTGCTGTTTTCCCATGGTGGTAGCACCCCTCTTCCACAAGGGTCATTTTGCTCCACAACCGAATAGCATCCTTCCTCAGATGGATTGTGAGTAAGATGTTCCATGATATTGGAGGATCACTGCCACTGAAGGAGAGCAGTAAGCAGGAAAAAATAGTTTTTTAAAAAAA